>JASVER010000003.1:0-499549 GCA_030449065.1 Oceanodroma leucorhoa | reverse complement strand
ATGCTTTCCACTATAGTATCATGCTAGGATGTCCACTGGCTCTCGGGTGTCTCTCATACAAATACGGACATAGGTCCTATCCATGCGTCTAGAGAAAGTGGGCTATGTTTTCTGTTTCCCATGAGTTGGATATTGGGGCATAGCTGTAAATGATGACCCAAGTAACCGACTGGTAAGTTACTAGTCCGTTTGTAAGCAGGGAGAAAGGGGAAAGGGGAAGAAAAAGAAAGGACACTCGTTTTCAACAAATTATTCTGAAGCTTTTTCCCATCATCTTAATTGTTAGTTCCTCACAATTTCCTTCCATAAGTAATTATGAAGGAGAAAAGTCATAAGTTATAACTTAATTTGCTCCAATTAATGTTGAATGATCAGTGCAGTTTGCAGAATTGAGTGATTCAGCTGCACTAATGGATTGTGGTGGAAATGGGTTTCTGTCACGTTATGTAATGCGCTGTTATTGTCTTTAGCTCAGCTCATGAGATGCTAAAAAATCTCTCGTTTGCGCTTGCTTGGAAGCTGGAGTCTGTCTCAGTTTGCCAAGCAAATTACGTGGGTTTTCTCCTCAATGCTGTTACCAGGAATCCTGACAAAGTCCAAACCWGGAAATGGCTGAATTTCTTATTCAAGGGTTATCTTTATGGCAAAAAAACAGTATGGACTGATTACAGATAAGTGTATTTGCTATATCCTTCTTAAGATCATGATCTTATGTATTAATTTTCAGGACTACCAATTTCCCAACTGTTTGGCTGAGATCTGCAAAAGCCATTGATAAGAGTTTATTTCCTGTCATGGGCCCGGACTCTGTTTTCAATTATCATCCTACAGTTTTATGTGCAACAGATTATTGACTATTTAGAAGACAGGATAAAAAAATCTGTATAAAAATGTAGTTCTTTTAACTTGTGCGCTGTTCAAATTTTCTTCTTTTGACTTTTGATCATGCAGTTTAGGAGGATAATATTTTCATTAAGAAGCATGAGAGTCTTCCTTTCTCACCTTCTCTTTTTTGACTTACTGTCCTCATTTTCACTGATTAACTGTCGGTTTTCACCTAGCTTTCAGCTGGAAAGGCCTGGCAGTTCTGAGCTATCATGCAATCTTGTTCTTTTAGGAAAGTCCTATGTATTCCATTAAATTCCTATAAATTCTGGTTGGGTTAAAGGAAGAACATGGGGTAGCTGGATTACCCTGTTTTCAAGCAATAATGTGTATCTGTGGCTTGAATAAAAAAGTGTGCAGCCTGAATAAATGATAAGCATTGTCTCCCAGATGACACGAGTTCCCTAACAGGAATCTCCTTTAAACAGATACAGCTCCAGGCTGGAGAGCTCAGAGATGAGCACATCTCTTTATGACTAGCTGACTGACTTTCAGTACAAGACTCCTCACAATAAAATCCAGCTCTTGGCCTAAAAAAGGCCTTGGAAAGGCCTTGGAATTTGGCCTTCTGTGCCAGAAGAGCATGTCGCTGGGACTTGTTGCGGTGGAGATGCATTTGAGATCTTGGGCGCTTCTCCTGTCTGGAGGAACAGATTTGACTCACAGCTACCACAAGTCCTGTGTGAGACCCAGTTTCCCTCGCAGGAAAGTGGAATGAAGGACAAAGATCTAGTCATTAATATCTTCATATAACATTTCTCCGCTGCCCATTGCCATTTTTTCCCCAGTTTTGGTATGAATTTCTTTTGAATTTCTTTGGCCACATTATTGGTTAGCTGACCCAATTTAAAATCACAGACTCCATCAAACCCAGTACTTCCAGAGTGAGAAGCTATAGTGCCTCTGATGAGTCTCCTCTTTAGCGATATTGGTTTTGGTCTAGACGTGACTCTGACTGGAAGACTGGAAGCAAGGGGAGCCTGTCTTTTCTGAAGCTGTCTTTGTTTTTTAGCCACATKTCAAACACCGCTGACTGCCAGCATCCTCTCCATGCCCAGCCTCACATGCAGTCATATGGGACAAGCACTTTAAATGAGAGGTAATTTGGTGTCAGCGCTGCTTCACCTGAGTCTCACTTGAGTAGACAGCAACAACTGATTACTCCAGATTTCAGTGTGTAGGTTTTCCTGTTGAGGACCAAATCTTCATCCTCATTTCACTGAAAACCCCACACAGAGTTGGGGCATATATGTTAAAAGTTGAAGGTGATAGTTTTGGCGACCACGTGTTCTTGCTTCTGCAAAAAACATTTTACAAAAGACTTGTGCTTGTTGCCCCACACTGCAGCTCCTTTTTGCAACTGCATTGGCAGCTTTCAGGCTTATAGATAGAGAAATTATATGCTCCAGTACCCAGGCGATTAAGTACGTGGTTTCATGTTTTATTTTCAAATCTAACAGCTTTTGGAGCTATTATTGCTCGGAAATTTGGTGCAGTCATTGTCAGATGTAAGGAAGGCTTGAGGAGGAAGAGATCTGGGCTAACACCCACTCTGTGCTTAAACGCCTCTTCYACCACCCACCAGACTACTTGTGGTACCACTCCATACCTTCGGAAGATCACTACTTGCTGTGGTGGGAATTTCAGATCTAATGAAATGTTTGAAAGCTCAGAAGATTGAGACTGTGTAAACAGACTCCTGAGACAACCACCTTTTTGAAGTGTGTAGTAAAAACGCCTGTAAACATCTGCAGTGTGGAGGATAAGCAAGTGACTGGTTCAGTCCTGGTTTTTGTCAGGGGAGGCAGTGCGGTGCATGGCACAGGGCTCTGCGCAAGGGGCGAGGGGCTTATCCTGAGCCTGTGATAACCCAATGCGTGACCTCAGCGAGGGACTTGGCTTTCCCATGCCACTCTTCCTTTACCCACACAGTAGATGCACTTTGCCTCCAAGCACGCAAGTTCGCCATGGCGGCTGCTCTGGGATACGAGTGATCCTGGTCAAAGATGTGCATGTTGAAAGCTCAGGGATGACTCAGACAAGCTGGTTTTCTTTCTGAATGCAGTATTCTCCACTCTTATTTCTTATTTACTCCACTAAAAATTGGCACTGAATGGTGGGTTGCACCTGAACATCTTCACTGGTCAAAACAAGCCAGTGGGGCAGCTGAGAATAGCTCTCTGTGACGACCATGTGCTGGAAACATCTTGTGGCTTGGATGGATGGTAAGTTAGATTACACCCAGTGAAGTTCAAGCAGACTAATTGCTCGAGACTTTACTTGGCAGCAGTCCTAAATGAGTGGCACTTGAATATTTTATCTGTTTTCTAGAGATGGACACATTGTCTTTCAAGAACAGCTTTACATCTTTTCTTTCTGCCTTTTAATTTCCCTTTGAGCAAACCGTACAGAGAAAACACCCACTTACCACTGATGGTAAGAAATTTTCTTGGCCAGTGAAAAGACAAGATGCTGCTTCCAGGCTCTGTGGCTGCTCTCAGGAGGTAAGGAAACACGCTGTCCCCAGCATATGGATGAACCGAGATGCAGGAAGAGCGAATGATTTGCGTGTGATCACATGTTACGTCTGTGGCCGGGATTCAAAAGCAAATATTTCAGTCTTAACACCAGTAACCATTATCCTTCCTGTTCTTGGGACCATCAAGGAAAATGTCAGAGCTTCCTGGAGACCGGAGCTGGCACAGCAAGACCCCAGGCAGAGCCGCATGGAGCTGGGGGAAGGTCTTACATATTGGGCCACCTGCAGCTTTTATCTTCGCTGTGACATGGGTTACTTCCTTCACAGGCGTTCAGAGAGGGTACGCCAAGGAAGAGAAGGCTGTTTCCTTCCGAGGAATAAAACGCAAGTGTGGGTTCAGTATTAATTTCTGGAGAGCTCTCTTAAACGAGCCACAAAAAGGGGTTGGGACCTGCACTGATGTCTGGGCATCTCCACCATCTCCTATTTTTGCAGGAGAATAGGTAAATGAAAGGTTAGAAACATCCCATGTTTATGAGGCAGTAACTGTTTCCTGGGCTAAATTAATTTATAAGCAACTTTTGAGCGAGATACACATCCTGGGGCTTTGAGCCAAGGGATTGTTCATGATGGCTTTATTGCTAGATTAATGTGGTATACCTCCACGTTACTTTGAGCAGACAGATATGTGGTCTCCTTTTTCTCATCCTAAAATAATTTAATAAGGGAAAGATAAAAAATGAAATGGGCTTTCAATATCAATTTAATCTGCAGCTATCAGTAGTACTGCACATTAGCCATAGCTGTGCACTTGTTCCCTGGTATCCCTGAAGGTTCTCTGCAACATTGCTGGTATACCTTAACACTGATTTCCATAGCTTAGCCATCTTGGTTTGCTTTTACATTTAACTCGGCTCTGAATTTTCTGGATTTCTCTTGGTTGTCTGGAATAAATACAACTTCCCACAAAATGCTACTTTTCCTTTCAGATATCTGAATTTACTCAACCTAAACTCCAATTTAATGTTATTTTTCTTGGCAATCTAGCAGTAAGCATTCAGGTCTGAGTCAGTAACTGTGCAATGTCCTGCGCTGTAAATGGCAATCCATTTCTTCTTATAAGGAATTAAAATAATTCACAGAGAAACTGTGAGGAAAGTCATACAGAAGTGTGGAACCAAAGGATGGTTTCAGCAGGGTAAATCTACAGTTCTCTGAAAACTGCATAGAGCTGCTCCTCTCTGCATTGGCATGACTAAGGACAGGGTTTAATCCAAAGTCTAAAGCCAGTAGTGTTGGGAGGGCTCCATTTTCCCTCCAGCTCAAAGCATTTCATTGCCTACCACCCTACCATCCCATCTGTACAAGGCCCCTTGCCCCCAACATCAAGCAGCCCCTGGCTCTCCAGGACTCGGCTCAGCTTGAAGCATCGTGAGAGGAGCTGAGCTCTAAGCCTKTAAGCAGAAATGGTGTATTACCAGTTGGGTACTATTTGCATTCTCAGATGAGGATGACTCAAATAGCACGAGCTGTGACTACGTGCTGGGAAAATATCATCCGGAGGACGGAGTGAGCCACAAGTACACCCGTTGCTTCTCAGCATGCTCATTTCAGGGTCCCCCTGACAGTTTATGAAGGCAAGTCAGCAGTGGCTTGTTTGCAGGAGCAACAACCTTGCCTTGCGTGACTATGGGTTTCTAAAATCTCCAGGCAGATTTCATCACCATGGGCAAGACCTTGACTGGCGCTGGAGTGGGAAAGGATTGGCAATTGCCTGGCACTAAATAGCTCTGTGATTGAAGGGGCCCTGGAAGGAGCTCCTTGGGAGTGAATATGTCCTAAGCAGCGCAATTAGCAGTTGAGGCTGCACTTCCCTTCGCTTTACACCGGAATACGTAAAGAAAGCCAGAGAACAGAAATACATCTCTCAGTGCCATAACCACTGTAACTGGCCTGATGTTACAATGATCACAGYGCTCCTTAATGATGAAAGCCAGGTGCGGTGCTTTCAAAATCAACAATTTTACACCTAGCTAAAAATCATAACAGTTGGATTTAATTAAACACCCTTGTTTGTCCTTGTGGGAGGGGGATAGAAAAGGGAGGASAGCTACAGTAAAGCTGCAAGGATGGCCTGGCAGGACTGCCCCTGCAAGCAGGCACCTCCAGCTTGTGAAACCAGCATGGAAAGGCCGGGTGTGTAAAACTGGCTAATATTTTGGAAAGTTCCTCTGAACTCGTTAACTCAGTACATCTGTAAATGCTGGCCATGTTCCCAGCCTTTATTTTCAGCCCACTTTTCCTGTAAGCTCTTATGCATTATCTCTTTGGTTGCCATCAGACATTGTCATTAACTCCCAAGGGCGCAAGGCAGGAGGAGGCAAAGCCCAGATCCAGACGGGGTGGTCAGCATTGACGCGGCTGTACCGTGGGTCATGGAGGAATGCTTCGTGACAACTGGTTAATGGGGCAAACATTCCCTCAGTTTACCCTCAGTAAATCTGTGTTTCACATACAGCTGTTAGCTAAGGCTCYTTCAAATCCTTTGCAAGGCTCAAGGCAACCATCATACTGGGGTCCACAGAGCAGCACTGGGTGTATAATATATGTTTGACCGGTGGCATCCAAAACCAGTTGGCACAGGAGTCCAGAAGGAAAGAGCTGGACGTATTGGGGGGATGAAGTAGGGAGGAGCAAAGGCATGGCTGAAAAATGGAGGTTTTGCTGTAGGGGACTCATAGGGAACATGACAAAGAGTTGGAGGATCCGTGTGTCAACGTGGTAGGAAGSTAATCCACAGCAAACCAGGTTTCAGGAGTTCCTCTGCCCTAGAACAGAGCTTGTTTCTTTCATGTGCATGATAGTGGGGCTCAGATACCTGATTACAACCTGTAGGAGTTGCCATGAGGGAAACCTGCTAAACCCTACAACGCTGAGGTTTTACAGACAGACAGCTGGGGAATGGKTAAGTTACATGTATGCACATGTGTCTGTGCAAGCGAGTTGGCGATGTCTGTAATGCAATAATTTGCAGCTGTCAAATAGTTAATGTAGACTCAGCTTGCGGACTCATAAATTTTAGTTTAACATGCAATTCTGCTCCGACAAGTATCTATATAAAAATAGCACCTTCCTACTGAAATGATCTGCTCTCTATGCGTAATCACATGCAAATCTGATTAATTTGCTGACTAAATTAAGGGGAGCGATTTTGAAAAATGGGTGCCTAAAGTTAGRTATGTACTATTTAGGTACCTAAATATGCAGTAAGATTTTAAGTGGTACTTAAGTCTTGTCACTTCGAGTTGCCCTTGGAGTAGCTTTTAAAATCAGATTACCTTTCTGGAGCCCAGAAGCGCAGAATTAGGTAAGTGGGTTCGAAAATATTGTCTTCATTTTTATTCCTTATTATCTCTGTTGAAGCTGGAAATACGCAGCCGCTCCGGGAGTGGGCGAGCAGAATTCTTTTTCGTTCCTTTTACAATTGTACAAGCCAAAAAGATGACAACTTAACATCTAGATCCCAGCATGAGTTTGTAGACCTGGTAGTTGGGAAAACAAACCAAACATCTTTTTTACTTGTAAACTGACTGCGTTTGATCTGGAAATCATTGAGATGCAATAAACATGAACTCCATGATCCTATTTTTATGGAGTCAGTTTTCCGAGTAGAACCACACTTAGCAAAACAATCATTATAATTGAATAGCAGTGCTTGTGAAAAGGGCTGGATTGAAAACACTGATGACAGAAGCCTTCTGTTTATCCCTGGAACAGCAGTGACAGTGGTAGCGTAAGCTACAACACACTATTCCTCAAACAATTGACGCCCAGGGGACTAACTGGTGTTACAGCTTCAAGTACACTATTTTGCCAGGGACCTGTTTTCTAGCAGTGGTGGGTGCTCCTGAGCTAACGGTAGTGTAAGTGGTTGCGTAGCCACATTGCTGAGCAGGTAGCGGTGGTTCAGGGCACTTCACCTTACTGGTATTTTTGTAGCTACGCTGTTGCTAAACAGTTTTTGGAAGCAAAAGGGTGAGGAGGTAGCTCGGTTGCTATTGCTTATTTGGTCTCCGCACACAAGCTCACTGCTGTTTTGTCAATTATTGCTAGCTGCGCAGAGCTTGGACTTTTTTCCCCCCCCTGTCTTTTTATGCTGACATCTGTCCATTGGACATCAAAGTGCAATCTTTCAAAGCCACAAAGTCGTATGACTTACCGAACACTTAAGTAATGATCTATACAAATGCAGGCAGGCTCGCTCCTGGAGGAGGCATTCTTCTGTCGTGATGCRTTAAAACAGCTCTTTGTATTTGGGCGATAACAAAGATTCATTTGAAAGTATTAGCTATCATCAGGGCTTGACCTCTTTGGAAAGTATTCTTTAGTGAGGGTTTTAAAGTGGATTTGGAAAGATAATTATTCTTGTCCTCGGGTAGAATCTGGGCAATTTATGTGCTCAGCTGACTTGCCATTTTGGCTTCAATGGATATTTATTCCCATAACGTAGGATTTCTGTGCGTGGTCATGTTGCAGTGGCTGAGGATGATGGTAATGGGCAAATTAGATACGTGCAGACAGAGATACTGCTCAGGGTGACACATCCTTAATTGTCAGTAGTCTTACAGCAGGCAGTGTGCTCAGTACTGTAGCTCTTCAGTGCAGGAGAAGAAGAGACTATTTATCTCCTTGTTTTTCTCTCTGTGTGTAAGTTCACAAAACATTTCCAAAGAAGCATTTCATGGCCATGAAAAGGTTGTTTGTCTATATCATTTAAGCCAGTATACCACTCGGAAAATTGAATTTTCTACCTCTCTTGCATGGTAACTTTCTTTCCATAATATTTCAATATGCATTTTTTATTCACAAGCATGTCATTATTGCTTTATCCTGCAGCTTTCATTAGTAGTCAGTGTCATATATCTCAACTTTCTGGAGTTAATAAACACCTTGCTATAAATGGATATTGCAACATTTGATAGGGCTTCCCAGGAAAGTGGTAGAGCGCAGAGATGTATTTCCACAGGCTGCATTTTCATCAGATTACAAAATTTAAGCAGACGATACCAGGAGGATATTTTTCTGGCCCTCTCAGTCCCATGTAATATCCCTGAATCGTGCTGGTGGGCTCTGGAACAAATCCTGCGGCGGGATCCACTGGATGAGGTATAAAACAGAGATCTGTGGACTCACGAACATTTCCATGCTATGTTCCTCAGGAACAAGAGTTCTGGCTGGAAAGTCCTATCTACTTTCCCAGTGCATGTTTATAAATGTCAGGTTTATAAAAGGTTATTATAAATGTCGTGCCTCAAATCCCTGGCCGTGACACCTGCGCTCTGCCATCAGTCAGCTGCCATGAAATATGGGAAATGCCATTACGTGTTTGGTTGTCTCCAACCTTAACTGCCTCTGGCCATTTTAGACACTTTTGGGTAGAAACTGTTCTCCACCATGTGCTTCTGCAGCCCTGTACCAGTGATGCTGACCGGACCCCATAACAAAGCTGCGGGCAGGGCAGGGTGCAGGCGTAAGATGGATGGTGAGAGGCATCAGCACAATTACTATTTCCCATGACTGACACACGCATGTTGCACCAGCTGGTGGTGGCAGAGGGGTGGAAACACATCTTCTTAATGTGCACCTGCTAATATAAATTAATTATTATAATAATGAGGCCAAAACATGATGAATCTGTTCTCTCTAGCCCGTCTTTCATTCTGCCTTTGCTTTGGAAGCAGACAGAAAAATATCAGTGCATTTCCTTCTTTTCCTCTGTGCAGTTAACTTGCCATTTTTGGTTTGTCATCGTTCCTAATGTTTCATTGACTTCTGACTGTGACTTGTCATTTATTCAAAGCCATATTAGCGTGGTAGTGCCTAAGAGTTATTGAACAGCTAACATAATGGACAAGTCATTCCAGCAGCAGAACTGGAGTTTGCAGGAAAAGGTCATGGAAACCCCAGGCTCAGTTGTGGGCTGGAAACATAGGCAAGGTCTGTCCTTTTATCAGCAAATCTAGAGGCAAAATATGAGAAGGTATGTGTGGGTGCATGTTTGGGTTGGAGAACAGGGATGCCTTGAATGAGATATGTATGCAGGATGGATTCCTGGCTGGGGAAAAACATAAAAATGGGTTATTAAAACTGGTGTGAAATCTCAACTGTAGTAGGATATGTGGGGGAAAGGAGGAGCTGTGTTTTCCCCTCATCTCTAACTTACTGAAGGTAATAAATGTTGACTTAGGTGGGTTTAGATTGGGGTCTACTCCTCAGTATTGTACTCACATGAGGCTCGGCGGCTGCCCCTAGCAAGATCCTGGTAAGAAACTGCAGGCTGCAATAGGTTGTCTGTGATCAATGTATAATTCGACTATCTTTAGGAGACCTTTCTAATGAACTTTGTGGACTATTGCCAACACTTCGCATGTGACAGTTTCCTCCTGCCTGGAATTGCTGGTTTTTGCAGAGCGTGCTGTTCAGTGAAACTGAAATCAGGGAAACCACCAACCAGTAAAATCCCTTCTCCCWTGTACATCCCAAGATGTACATGGGAGAAGGATTTTATAATGCAATCTGTGAAATTAAAAAATCATTGCCAATATATTGCACTTCTGTCACTTCTGTTGAAAAAAAATTAGAAGACAATGTCAGGTGAGTGGCTTTTGCATTTGCAACCTGGCAGTGGGCTGGGAAGAGGGGCCCCAAACTATTTCCCTGTGTTTTAGGGATGAGTTGGATCGTCATTTGACCCCAGCTGTTGGGGATCTACAGAGCAGCAGCTTGCACCCTCTGGAGATCAGTCAGATCTCATTAACCTGTAGCCAGTTATTTGTGCAGCTCTGAGCTCCCCCTCAGTGAAAAGAAGCCAATTTACTGAGTTTAGGCGATAATCTTTTTAGATATATTTTAGCCCCTTCCATAAAGAAAAGTATGTTTGGGATGAAGAACATATTTCTGGTAACTCTGGCGTCCAGTCTCACAGTCTAATGGGATATGTGAGATGAGATTAAATGCGTATCCTCTGTCTTTGAAGGCTGCTCAGTGGCTTTGTGTAACTCTACCTTCTGCTGAGTGCCAGTTCAGCAAATTTAAGGACTGCTTGTCCAGGAAGAGATCCAGACAGCTAGTGAGGCTTTAATGCCAGTCATCTCTTTATATGTGTCTTTAGCTGGAACAAACTAAAGGAAAGCTGCATTTTCAACTCATTGGTGATCCTTTTCTATTCAATGTTACAATAACACTGCAGGTTTTTACCAGAAAAATGTCAAGCTTCTTACAGCAGTAAGTCTTAGGGCTATAAACATTTATACTAGCATGCTAAAGAGATTTGGGCATAAGGGGCCTTACTGGCATTAGGGAGCAGCTGAAAATATGAGTAGGCTAACATTAGATTAAACAGAGGCAGGCAGTAATTTAATTGGCATTTATACATTGAGAGAAGGAAAAAATAGTAAGCTTAAAAAAAAAAAACGTGGCTAGGAAGCTTTTAGAAATCAGGGAGGTAATTTGCTTTCCAAAATGATTCACAGCATCTTGTGTTAGCTAATTAACAAAACAGCAGGTTTGTGAATTTAACAGCAGCGGGGTTAGGATTCGGTGTGCTCGGTTCTCATCCATGTGTTTATTAGGGTCTGTTCAGGCCCCTCGGTGCTTTTGCTCTGCTCTTTGGCATCTGGGGGAGCTCAGCCTCTTTCRGGGGCAGAGTTACAAGTGGCTGTGCTCCGCGATAGGAGCCAGATGAGGGTGAAAGGGCCAGGTGGAGAGGCAGGAGATTATGCATTGACTGGCATGACTCAGCCATCCATAAAATGATTTTCATTAATGTTTAATGTATGTCAAAAATGTCAGCATCCGTAAGACAGGCAGATAAATTATTTAGTCCTGTGAGTGTCTTGCCTTCCCCCTCCCRCTGATGGATGTAAAATGTTTGCCCTGGTTTAGGATGTTGTCGGGGAAGTTAAACCGATCGCTGTTACACCCAGAGCGTTTCCTTGCAAGACCCGGAGGAGCTGCGGCTGCTGCTGCTGCTTTACAGTTCGGTGCTTTGTTAGAGAGGTCTGGGCAAGCTGAAGTCCGCTGCAAGTGGGTTATGCACAGTCCCTGTCGGTGGGCTGGGGTTGTTCTGAGAYTGGTTTGCAGAGGAGTAGACCCTGAACTGAAATAAGGACAGAAGAGCGGGGTGTGAAGGGAGGTCCTGCTCTCCAGGTAAGGGCTGCGGGGAGCTGCTGTCAGAGCAGCCCAGCATCACAGCATAGCCCCCGAGCCTCCCCCGTGCCCCCGCGGGGATGTGCTGCRCCTGATGTTAGCTGGCGTGCTTTCTTCTGCCATCCTTGCTGCCTTGGTTTTGCTGGTTTTGTCCGGAGGTGCATCACCCAGAGACCTGCAACCACCTAGTCTGGATGAACTGTGTCCCCCTCAGGGGTGGGGACAGCCCCTGCGATCCCGGCAGGGCTTTGGCTCCTCTCCCACCTACCCCTCTGCGGGGATGGTTTCTATGTGCCTGCCCCGTTTCAAGAGCTTAGGGCATAGATCTTCCTTTATCCCTAACCGGGAAATTTGTGCACGGGAAGGGAAAACTCCCCTTTGAGTTGCAGATTTGGGTTTTCATTTTGTTACTTTTTTTTAAAATCAGCTTCACAGGATGATACAATAGCTGCAAGATGAAATCATAAGCCGTAGCAGAAAGAAAGAGGGACCGAAAGGGATGAGCAAAGGAAGAAATGTATCTGATCAGATGGGATTTGAGGTGAGGTAAGACAGAGGGAAAGGTAAGCCTAATTAATAGTGAGGTGTTAGTTTGTGAATGTTAGATGGCCTGCAAWCAAAAATGACTGATTTAAAACCCACTCCAACACTCGCACTATACACAACCTTTCTTCCTGGGCAGGGATCTTTCTGAAGGCAATGGGAACTTTGTCAGCCTGTGCCTCTGTTCGGATGGGGCAYGTTGAACCCTGTCAGAAAAATTAGAGAACTCTGCATTAAAGTAGAAAATGTACAGATTGTTTTTAAACAYGGGGGCAAATGCAATTGCCTTTTTGTTAGGGATTTTTTTTTTTTCTCTTTTTTTAGGGAAGTCACAGGCCTTGGGACAAGGATCTCAATTGGCCTCTAATTAAAGTTGCTTTCTTACTGTCTGCCATGAAATCCCCCTGAGAGGCAGATGTTTGCAAAGCACACTTGAGGCACTGGCATATGGTTCCTTTGTAAGGCTGGGGTTTCAGCAAAGTGCCTCCTGAATGTTGTACATAATTAGATATTTTATTTTATTTTTTTGTGCCGGAGAAGTTACTGGTGGCTGGGGACCTCCAGGATCCAAGAGGAAGGCTTTCTGAGAGATGGATGGGGAGCCCTAAGCATGTCACTGATACGTGACAGGTGCTGGCAGATGCCCTGCTGCAGCTTTTTGGAAAAAGCCTGTCAACTAAACCAATGCCAGTTAAAGAAAGTTATTCTAACCTACACAATTTAATAGAGGATCAGACTCTGGGTACCCAACCTCTACAACTTCACAGAGGACTTGCATCCTTCCTACAGGAATCCATCAGCAGGTCTAAGCTTTTTACAGGATTATAAAATTCTGAGGAATGTTTCCATAAGGAATCCAATTGTAATTGAGAGGGGAGTGAAATGAAAAGAAAATATTCATGCATACTAGGCTTGGGTAGAAACCATGGCCATGCTTAAAATGTGACTCCAGATTACAAATGGCCCATAGCTCTTTATTAACACCATAACAGACTGTTGCATCTGGGTGGTCACTGACGTGTAGCACAATCTACAGCAAGACACTTAATGACTAAAAGCTCAAGGTGCTGAATACACTCATTTCCCTCTGGGACAGTGCATTCATCCCTTGCACACTTAAGAAATAAAACACAGGATTTTGTGTCAGATGACCTAATTTTTCCAATTCTCTTAACGTCTCCCTTTCCTGCCCAAAAAGTCTGTTCTGTGATCACCAGAGCCAGTCTTTCCTACTGTCAGTGCCTCATTTTTGCCTATCTATAAAAGTACACTGCAACACTGAGACAAAATTAATTCATGTTTGTAAGGTGCTTTTGAGGTCTGTGGACCTGACTGTGCTTTACTAATGTGGGCAGTCATTAATTCCATCTGTAGAGAGGAAAACCAAGATCTAGCTCAGTTAAAACAGCTTGTTCAGGATCACAAAGCAATTTAGGAGCAGAACCACCAATAGAGCCAAGTTGTTTGACTAGCAGTCAGATGTGCTATCCACGGGGCTACCTATAATGTCTAATTATTTTTCTAAGGGTAGGAACTGAAAGATCTCAGCCTGATTCCAAAGTCCTGATGAAAATGAAAAGGAAATGTGTAAAAGATTGACTCACAGTCATTGCATTCTCTTAGCATCTCTACTAGTGTATGTTTAAAATGAAATTAATAAAATCCCCCATGGATGGAGATGAAGCAGAGCCTTTGCCACAGATTGTGCATTAATTCGGTATCCTTCTGATGCTTTGAATGGTTTTGAAAAGGCAAAGCCTGGATGTTGGCTTAGGTGGGATACACAGGGTGCGATGTTTTAGGCTTCAGATGCTGAACACAGCTTATTAGAGGCCACATGTGCACAGAGGCTAATGAATTTGCATGCTTGCTGCAAACGGCTGTATCTTTCTTGAAGCCTTGCCTATTCTTTGGCGTGCTTTCAAGCTGAGGCTACTGTTTAAATGTGTGGACATTCAAAGGTCGTGCTGGGAGGCTTGATGCTGCCAAGTACCTCGTGGAAGGAATAACAATCTCAGCAATTAGCAATCAGCTCCCCCAAACCCCAGCCCTGCCCCTCTTGGTGTTACAGGCAGGGGAGGGAAGGGGGCTGTGCTGGCAGTGGCTCTCCCTTTGCAGGGATTCAAGCAGTGGGAAATCAGAGGGACCGACCTGTTGCTGTAGAGGGGGCAGAAAAGCTGCCGGACCTCTGACAAGCACTGGCAAAACTGGGAAGCGGAGGTAGCCTGTAGTATTGCCACCCAACAGCTGTGACCAGAAGGATGTTCCAGAGAGCAGTAGTGGCGTATAATTAATAAAAGGAAGGGAAGAATAAGGAAACACAGAGAGAATAATATTAGTCTTGGACTGAGCCTAAGTATTACATATAAAACCAACATTCATCTTTTAATTTTCAACTAAATGCAGCAATGTAATGAGTATAACTTTTGTCTCAGCTGGGATAACRTGCTTGGCATGTGGTGCAGCGGGATTAGTCTTCTGTGCAGACCATCTATTTGGTGTCCATGGTTCTTACAACTTTTAAGGCTATGGCGTGAGTCTGTGTGTCAGTCTGCACGCTAGATCTGGTGGCATAAAAACATTTACTCCATATAAGACTAACAGGAGTACCAGAGATCTGATTCATAGCAGATTTACGGTCGGATCCTCCATCAGGTACCTGTTAGGCACTTTGCATACCTTTATATCTATAATGCTGTGTTTATATACACTTAGACGTGCAGAAATAAGTAGACTTCAACCACAAGCTTAAATGCTGTGTGGGTCTTCAGTTATATAGCAGGAAATCCATCACAAGTCTACGAAGGTCCCAGAGATTATTTACATTTCCATTTCAGAGCTGAAAGCGAGCTCTAGCCCCTCCTCCGCACAGGGTAAGAAATACAGCCAATGCCAGCAGTGTTTCCACGGAAAATATCTGCAATGTCTGTGTTAGCTTTTGCTGGTCTCCCCAGATGAGCGTTGCATGCTGTGGCCACGTTTACTGCTCAAGGTGTGTTGAATGCAGATGGTCTGTTTGCTGCACTCGTTCGTTTAGGAAGGGTAGACGTGTCAGGAGCACCAGGTGAGATGCTCTTGCTTGAGAAAGTGAACCCAGGGTGGAGGGGGACAGCTGCCATCCTTGCCCCGGGGCTATAGCGTTAGTTCAACCTGCCTTTCAGCCTGTCCCTGCCACACTCTGACCTGCAAGAAATGCCTCCTGTGAGGCCAGGTATTACTTTTTATTGGTTATTAAGGAGAATAATAACTTTTGTTAGTGAAGTATATAGCTCTGGGTTAATCTTCAATAATAGTTGGTAATGATATTTACAGATTAATTTTGTACTCTTTCTGGCTGGTGCTGCCTTTAGATTCAATTCAATTCAGTTCAATCCTTCCTTCCTTCCTTCCTTCCTTCCATCCGTCCGTCCTCCCTGAAGTCAAAACCTGTTCTTCTGCAGCCTGCAGTGGGGAAGAGCAGCAGGAGAGCCTCACAGGCTCCTGGGAGGCTCAGGGCACTAAAATGCTCTTTCTTTGCATCAGGGATCAGGCTGTCGTCCACAGAGGAGTGATCGGCAGATGCAGAGTGTCCAGCCCCATTCATCTCTGCCAGATGGTGCTAAAATACTAGTCCAGAGCACATGTTGCTTCTATTCAACCAAATGCTTGTGCCATGCTGTGGCCTCTTTGCCTCTGAACCAATGAGCCTCAGCCAGCAAAATCCCAGTGGCAAAGGCCCCGGCAGCCGTCGGCTAAGCCCCTCTCCATGGCTTGCAGAAAATCCGAGAAATCAAACTAGTAAGGCTCACAGCCCTGCGGGGACRGACAATAGCGTGCAGGAAAGGAAGGAAGGGGTTAAAGAGGGTTTAGCACACACAAAAAGTAAACATTTGAGGCAGAAATGCAGAAAGAAGGAATAATGGAGAAAGAAGAGAAGGAGGAGGAAGCAAGAAGTGTAAAGAGAAGAAAAAGGAGGATTATATTCTCCCAGAAAACAAAGGGATGGTTGTATGAGAAAAGCATTGGGGAAACATTGGGGAAGTGAGGGTTCAGCTCTGCACAAACTCTCTGTCTGACACAGAACAAGTCAATCTCTCTGTGTCTCAGTTTGCAAATGCTACAATGGGAATAATAAAGTCTCCTTTGTTCTACCTCTCTCTGCTCACATCAAACATCCCTTCTATTTGTATGTTGTAGAAAGCCAAGATGCTACCATACTACAAACAAAAATAAAATCCACTGAGGCTTTGAGGGGAAAAAAAAAGAGGTAGGAAAGCAAATAGGCTGTGATAAACCTAGGAGATAACTGCTCCAAAAACCAGGGTAGGGGGGGAACAAATACAGGAGAGGCCATTACTGAGGGAAGAAGAAAGAAACAATATGGACCAGATTAATCCTACTGTTGCCTCCTGGACTCCAGTAGAGTTCCTTGAGGGATGGGTTTAGCCCAAGGAGTTCAGTTTTGTTTGGTTAAAGAAACTTCATGCCAAAGTTTTTAAATAGTCAAATCTGTTCTGAGAACTATGAGAATGTGGGCTGCCTTTCCTGAAACATTGCATGGGACTGGGGATGAACAACTCCCGCTGAAGGCATCAGGAGCCAAGTGATTAAGCCCCATGCAGTGCTCTGACAGGAGGCCTTCTTCTTGCCTACGCATACTTTTTTTAAGTATAGAAAGTATTTCCATATTTCCATATTTCCAGCAGCTGATCTTTATTTGAAGCCAAGAGCTGCATTCTTCAGATTAGAACTGAAGCTTTTCTAGGAAAAGCCACTCTGGAGCAGACCATGGGTCCATCTAGCCCAAGACCATGTCTCCAACTCTGCTTAGAGAAAGAAATCCTAAAGCCCGCAGGCCTCTCTCCAGGGATAATTTATATTTCACTCCAAGAGTTAGAGTTTGGCTTTCACTCCAGAGTCTGTAGGCTTATATTCTTTCCAAAACTCCTGCTTATTTTATTAATCTTTACAGTTCCCTGGAGATGTTTGTTGTTTGCAGATCTCTAACCCGTTTGGGAAGGCCCTTGAGCTGCTGACCTCCGTGTCCTGCAGCAGCGAGTTCCCCAGGCCAACTGAGGCATTTGTGCAGGGAAAAAGGAATTTTCTTTTCTTGATTTCAGGTTTGCTGCATTTAATGTGGAAGCATGCCTTAAGCTTTTCATCTCACTCAGCTGGCTTCTCATTACAGCATATCACCTAAAACTGTGAGCTGCTTCTGCCGTGTGGGGAATCCCTGCTAGGAGACGGGCTGTGCATGTGGTGCTGCTCTGCCCTGAAACGTGACTCAGCCATGCTGAGGATCCACTTTTTAAATTTTTCAGTGCTTCCAAGTTTACAAGAATACATTATTCTGTCAGCTGCTCCTGCAGGCATGGTGTGTTTTCTTCTCATGTCACTGGAGTAATAACAGTTTGTGGATAGTCATAGTGTCCCCGCTACGTGGATAGCACACTAAGCCAGAACGTGATAAAGGTGTGAGGGGCTGCAGGGTGATGGGACATGGCACCGTGCTCTCTGCGCCTCTCTTTTGATAAAGAGGCAACTGTAGTGCTCAAGCTTCTTTGCAGACCATGGCGAGACTTGCAGGTAGAAGGGCAAGAGGAGCACTGTTGTGTAGTCCCATGCCTATGATGATGGTGAACCAGCAAACCACTGCATGGGCAATGGGCAGGATGGCTCAGTGTTCAGCCTGCCCTTCCTTCATCCGTCTGTCCTTCTCTATCCTTCTGCGGCAGAAGGGCTTGGGTCTTACAAGGGTAGGAGAGAGGTGTAGGGCAGGATACAAAGTGCAGCATTCATCATCGTCTAGGAATGAACTGGCTAGATGGTTGTATACCCGGGGCTCTGCGGCAAAAATTAGATGGTGCTATACAGACATGGCTTCGGATCCAGCATGCAAACAAACAAAACAAATGTATTAGAAACAGCTGGGGGATAGGATGAAAATGAGCATTATTAGGGATATGCTTGTAATAACTTATGAACTGGGGAATTCGTCATTGTTGTGCTGGGCCCTCCTGGAGATAGATTTGCTGTTGCTTTTGGAGCCCTTATTACAGCCATTGGTTTTCCCTTCCCCCAGCCCTTGCTGGAAAACCTGACAGCATGCTCTGAGATGTAGCTGCTAACGTGAGGATTTTGTCAGGAGCTAGAGTGGCCTCTGAAAGCAGTGGCCATGGCCTCACCCGCGGGTCATGAGCTGCCACTTGGGTGAGCATGTACATCACCCAGAGAGGAAGCATTGCTTTGGGCACTGATCTACCTTCAGGAGTTTCTTCCCTCATCCCGAGGGAAGTTTTGCAGCTCTTGGGAGTTTTTGTCGATTCCCTGGCTGTAGGACGGGCTCACAGTTTTCCAATTCCTTCATTTTGGAGCATGACTGACCTATCCTGGGGGATACTGTGGAAGGTGAAAACACCTGCTGGCAGCACTGTCCCCATACATGTCTTTTCTTGCCTTTCCTGTGCACAGTCAGGACATCGGGGCTGTTAGCAGCAAGCCCCTTGCCTGCAGCCTGCCCTGCTGCATCTCAGGAGGTGACCATCTTTAAAAGTCATACATTTTTCTCCTGGTCTCCATGCGTATTACCTCTGTGAGATGCAAGTCCCTTCCTTGTGGGAGACGGTTTGAAATTGTCCTTCAGCCCACAGTATAATGGGCTCTTGCTAAGAAGTTCTTATTGTGTGTTTTACATATATGAATACGGCACCCACTGACATTTTTTTTGTAATGTTCACTAAGACTTCAGTTGTATAATGTCTAGTGCAGTTAAGTGCATAAGAATTGACTTTGCTGTTTCCCTGAAAAATTTAACAAATATTGGCCAAAACTCAACTTGCACTGACACTGCTRATCTTGCAGCTGGAGAAATTTGGCCCAGTACTCCGTTTCAGTGTCTTTGAGCCATCGTGATGTGTCTAACACTTTGGCTGTTCTCCTTTGCTTCACGGTTGGATGAGATGCTTATATACAAAGCTGCTTAAATTCCAAACGTTGCCTGTGGCTGAACGGTTCCTGCCTTTGATGTGAGAGCTAGCCACAGCCTGGGATCTGAGGGGTTATTCTTGTTAAGAGGATAAGTTAATAGCAGAGTCTCGTATATTTAACACAGAGTGCACAAAGTCCGGCTTACTTGAACACAGAAAGAGTTCAGCAACCAGGACTAATTTCCCTGGTCCCAAAACACTTTACTAACACAAAGTGTTCTTTAGGGATCTCTCAAGACCGTGCTCCAGTGCCTGTTCAAATTGCAGTTACATTGGTCTTGGCCTTGCATTGAATTACCTCACTCCTTTGTTTGATGATTTTCACAAGCCTAGGCTCAGCTGGTGAGCTTGCTCATCTTCTGGAGCTGAGCGTCACGGAGGTGACACCTGAGAGCACGTGGGGACATAGAGAGGTAGTTGTAGCCATTGGTGACTAGTGAGGAATGTATTTACATGTACAAGACAGTCTTGTTGCACAAGCTGACTGTGAATGGCAAATGCTACCTCATTTGCCATGAACAGTAACTCAACCATAATAATAATAGGTTCAGCTGCAGGTGAAAATGGCTGTTATGGTCTTCATCCCGTCTGTTCCATATGTCTGCATGGATCGAACCACTGTACCTTTGCAGGCTGCACGATGCAAGAAATAGATGACAATATATAGGAGGGGCTTTTATCCCCACTCCCACTTTCAGACCCAGATGGTCAGGTGTCATCTGCTGTGTTCAGCAAGGAAGGTGTGATGGCTGGAGCAATGTTGCCCTGTTTCTAGCCAGTCAARAAAGCTGCTTAGTGAGAAGGCCCTCTTGCCCTGCTACCACCATCTCAGAAGAATGGTGGTTGCTGCCTGCCTGTGAAAGGCAGAAAGTAAAAATACAGGGTTTCAAATGTGGTGTACTCTGACCAGCTGGAATAGATTTAAGGCCATGTTGAAGATCACTTGTCATGATGGGTATTCACTACCCTGTGATGGATGAGTTGTTTTTCAGAGCAACTGCAAAGATGTCCTTCAAACCCACCTTTTGTTTTGTAATAGTGGTGATGGAATAGCGGTGTCTGGCCTGCAGTGGGGTGATCTGTGACTGCTGCTGGTCTTTTGCAAAGCAGAAGGATGCTGCTGGTGGCTGAAACCATTGGCAATTCTTTTCTTAAGGCTTCCAGGAGAGTAAAAATCTGGGATTTCTTTGGTGAACTTTCAGGAGACATGAAATAATTTGGCACTGCAGGGAAGGCAAATGGCCTGTGCAGATATGTTTAACACGTAATCAAACAGCATGAATTACATGAGGATGCACTGTGGCTTCAAACCACTCCTTACCCAGGGAAAACTTTGGCTGGCTTGTGAGGAGCGTGTCCTCCTTCTGAGCACGGTCCCCACCCTGAGCCATTCCATTTCCAGCCATGTTGTGTAGAGCAGAAACGGGGAAAAGGGGAAAAACCTTTTTTAAGTCAGCCCCTGTGCAAATCTGTCTCAAGGGCTGATGCTAAATGGATGTGTATGTGCTGCAATGTTCCCTGCAATTTTGCCTGGACTGTGTTCAAAACAGAGAAGGCTCCTGGCTCGATGTGCAAGCTGGCATCTCCCAGGCTCGATAGTATGCTCTGTGAAAAAGGCAGTGGGGATCAATCTGGTTCATTGGTGGGAAATTTGTTAAAGTTTCAGAACTTCTGAAGGATAAAGTGATGAGTTGATTCTCTGTATTTTCTTTCTACACATCTCTATTGATGCTAATGCTGTCTGTTTATCAGCCATTAGGGTCTGTCTCTTGGTGCTTTTTCTCCAGTCTGATTTTGAGAAACACGGAGTGTCCGTGAAGCTGGGAGCAAGGACATGCTCTCTTCTAATGTGGCTTTCCTGTTTTCCTCTGTTTTGCAGGTTCTTTTCGAAATGATGGTTTAAAAGCTGCTGATGTCCTTCCTATACTAAAGGAGAAAGTGGCCTTCGTGTCAGGTGAGTACATCTTTTCTGGATCCCTGCAGCCCAGCACAAGCACTGCCTGCCGCATCCTGGTCCTTATGGCGCTGCAGAGTCACCAGGGACCAGTTTCGTGTTTGGACTTGGTAGTACTTAAATCAGCTCTTCTGCTAAGAGAAGGGCTGTATGTGGAACAGGGCTATCCAGTAATACTCAGAGTGTTGGAAACTGGCCCATGATGATTTTCTTCATATTCTGAGAAAGAGGTAAATGGGCAGCACAGGTGGGATGAAATGCAGCTTCTCAGCTCCAGCCCTGTGCTGTCTCAGCATTCAGGACGGTTCAGGGATCCTGCTTTGGGTTCAAGGTCAGTGAATAGCAATAATTCCTGTTTGTAGGAAGCACTCAGACCTGTAAATCACTGGTGTTTCATTTGCAATCCCAATCAACTTGCAGTTAAAAGGACCACTGACACTGCATTTCCATAATAACTCAGATGCTCAAAGATCTGCCATCCTGTACAAAGATTTACAGCCTTCATTCAGGAGACAAATCTTGAGGACCTGGGGGTGGATGAGGACTAGACAATATGGAAAAGGCTTTGAAAATGCCTTGGATGATGTTGTTTCTGGCGTGAATTACAACTTGTCAGGGATAGGAGGAAGAGAAAGTCTGAAGCAATCCTAATCTTGCATGAAGTCACTCAAATTGGCAGCATAAAACTGGGGTATTTCCAGTGCCAGCGTTTCTGATGATTGCAAACCATTCAGGCTGCTTTTGGTGATCTCCCCTGTTGCAATGAGAAAACCTGCATCAAAAATAGCCAGCCCCCTTGTCTGCAGTCTTTGCTTTTTGTTTCCTTCATCAGTAATGCTGACTGCAGAGGGGCGGAGAGTAGCAGCGAGGCCGTTAGGTGCCCGGACTCTTCCTCCCTGGCTCTCCCCCCGGGTGCTGGAGTGGGGCCTGTGAGGATGGGGCTCATCACCCTGCCGAGCCATGGAGATGCCTGGCCAGGCAGGAAAAGCTTTCACCTTGACTAATGGTTGGTGTGAGATGTCTTTCCATGTAGCAAGTTAAATGGTCCAGGGATCATGAGTCCAGCAGTGACTTGGGCAAACGATTAGTGGCTCTATAGACCCTAAACCTGCTGACCAATGACAYGAAAATCCAGGACTTTGAGGGAAGTTTGTGAGACACCAAAAGCCTCGCGTGAAAACCCAAGGCTATCCCAACAGTACTTTCGTGCAGGAGTACTTTACCTCGCACTGCTGTCTCATTCTGAAYGTCCTGAAATGTTTTACGTGGTTGTTGTTGTTTCCCCTGAAGAGGGGAACATAGTCATAAAAACACAGCGTACCTGCAGACTTGTTTGCGACACAAAGCTGAACTGGGCGCTCTGGGGAATTGAAAGGGAGGAATTTATGCAGGGACTGTACTGGAATTTAGTTCTTGGCTCCTGCTGTTGCTTCGCATGGAAATGACTRCAGGATCTTTTGGTAATTCATGGAATATTTAATAATGACAACCTGTCTAGAACGTTTATATAGCCCCTTCCACTGACGGTGCCTGCATTCAGCTCTGAGCCAGAGGGTCTCGCACCAAATCATCAGCTCGTTAGATGCTGTCCTGGGCCAAGCTTGCCTGTGGGGGGGCGTTAAACAAGCAGCGCCAACACAATCCCCRGGGTTTTGCACCATGATCCGCTGCAGACAAGGGACAGCTTGCTCCTCATAGAGTCACCAGCCTCCAGACTTGTATCTGCTCAAAATGTGCCTGTTCTTGACACAGCTAGCTAGCTAGCGGTCCTAGGATTTACACCTTCCCTCTGTGGTCTCCAAATGCAACGACTACAGCAACAATTGCCGGGGGCCTTTGCAGATAGAATGCTCTGAGCTGCTAGTGTCTTATTGCAATAGCCCCAGCGTCACCCTCCAGCCCAGTTTAAGTACTGCCCAGTCTTCCCCTGGATTGTTGTAATAAAGCAGATTAAGAAAAGGATTTGAGCATTTCAACTGATGGCTAGGTTCTTTTTAATTGAAATGGAATATCTTCCTAGAGTATGCTTTGAGCACAGAAGAGAAAATGTTTGCTAAAATAGAAAAATCAAATAGCTGGACTTCGCAAGATAAAAAAMCGCAATTGTTCTGTAGTTAGCACAGACTCTGGGAGCACATTGCATTTGTAATCAGGCTTCCTCTAGGAAAAGGAGAGTTTTATTGAGTCTTCTTCAGAGTTTTATACTACAGTTAATTTTAACGATAACAGTACAGTAAAGTTGTCAAGGGGGTTCACTTTACATCAGCAGAATTTATCAGCACGCACAAAAAAATCTCAGCTGAACATCTCAGTTACATAGTTTATTTCTTTTCTCATCTGCTGTGGCTCACCAGCTTGGTTTTCAGTCCATGATTTGACAGGAAAGCTGCAGAGAACAAACAAGCTCCTTCAGGCAGGGGCTGTACCATGCTTTGTGCTTCAGTGTCCTGGATGCTCCACACCTGGACCATGCAGAGCAGCAGGGCAGAACAGGCAGGGGAGTGACTCCGGCTGCCGCCTGCTCCAGAGCAGGCACAGCAGGACCTGCCTGCACAGCCGTGTAATCTCAGAGGAGCACTCAAGCGTTCAGAAGTGCACTTAATTTCAGAGTTGAAATACAGCTCTAACTAGCTGGGCATGGATTCATCCAGCCTAAATGCCGCCTGGGGCTCTGTGCCTGGCGCTTCCCCTCGGCTGGCTCAGCCAGCAGCGAGCAGCAGGCGCAGGGCTCTGCATCCGCATCCCTGCGCCGCAGGAGGGYTGAGGGGCCGATCATGTTGGGATTTTTTCCTGGAACTGGTCCTTGATTTCTTCCAGTAATCTCATGTATGAGCTAGACTGAGCCCAAGCAAAGTTCTTGTGTATGTGTGTCTAAACGGCACTTGAAAATCCCATTCCAGCACTCACAAGCAGAGAGATGGGCCGAGCAGTCGGGGCCATGGTGCATCCCGGCCATCGCCGTCTGATTGCTTCCATTGCTGACCTCGTGGAAGCAGATTAAGCAGGGAGTTGGTGGGGGGGAGGCTTTGGCCATCTGCTTGTTGCCTAAACCCTTATAAAATCTTGGCTTTGCCTGGGTGGTTCACTGTGTTGCTTCCAGCAATGGAATGGCTTTGGGAACCATTAAGGAGCGAGCTACAGGCCAGAGACTGATTTTTGTATTCTGAGAAGGAGATGAGCACAGAGGAGAGGAAATAAAACAGCTTGTAGATTATTTTAGGTGGTTTTTTTCAGTGAGAGGTGGTGAAATATTTTGAAAGCTGGGTTATAGTCTTTCCTAGGAAACACAGATGTTGTTTTAGAAGAGTGGTTTAACTTGGGATGTTGTTCGGCTGCTTGCTTATATTTGTAGGAGGTTTTCTATTGATCAGTGCAATACAGGAGGAAGCATACGAGGCTCTCAGGAGAGGGAGGAGAGCGTGTTACCGTGTTCCCTTCCCGTGCATGGAGCTTTTCATACACTTAGGCTACAAAAAGCTTGTTAGTTGACTAATGCCGTGGGTCTCGCTGAAAGCATTTGCTCTTTCCCCRCGTCCCACCCAGAAGAATTTCTCAGGATCCTTCCCGGCACTTTCCCTTCCCCGCAGGGCTCAGAAGAGCGGCAGCGCGTGGGCTCCCGCCTGTCACCCAGGTACCGTCTGCTTCTCTGCCGAGGCAGGAGTACAAAGGAGGAGGCTGGCCAGGTTTCTGAGAGGGTGGTTGAGCATGGAGGAATCAACAGCAAAAGGCAGAAGGGTGTAATAAGCCGGTGAGCTGCTGTGACAAGCAGAGCTCCCAACGCACGTTCAGCCAAGCGGGAGATTTTTCTGTGGACTTTGGGCAACAAAAGGCACTGGGCAGGGAGAAGTGGATGCRGTAACAGTTCCGTCATCTCCATCCTTCAAAAGCCCAATGTCCCCAGCCCCACATGTCTCAGGAGCAGCCTCATAAGCTGGGTCACAGCGACGTTTGAGCCTGGCTGAGAGCCTGAAGGAAAAACAGAGAGAGATTTCCCAAAAGGTCTTTCAGAGGATGAATTTCAGTGTAACTAGATCAGATGAAAGGACAACTTTGCAATTAGGTTTCACTAAATTTAGGCCAGCAGGATGAATCAAAGAGGAAGGCTCAGAGGGGAAGACACTGACCTTCCCAAAAACTTGTCTGAAGACACCACAGGTCACTTAGTGCCAGAGGTACACAGGACCACATGTGGAGGGGCATGTTTTTTCTTCTTCTGCAATGGATGAACTTCACTCTTCAGAGAAAGGGTTGAAATGAGACCCCAGGACCCTCTGGGCACTGGAAGAGTTCAGASCCAGGTTTCAGGGGGTCTCAAACACTGATTTATGGACACTGGAATTTGTATTGGGTTGGGACTACAACTAACCAAAATATTTAAATTTTGAATGATATAAACATTTTCTATTTGCACAAAAAGATTTTATTTAAATTAAAAGTTTCCATTCTCCTCTTCCTCTGGAATGGAAATTTCAAATGAAACATCAACAATTCTTCTATATTTTGTTACAGAAAAATGTTTTCCATTTTATACCATTCCCTGATGTAGTTTGAAATCAACGGAAATTCCAAAGCGAGGAAATATGCTATTAGAAAAACACAGCATTGCTTGACTATTGAATTTTCCTAGTGGTTTTGGGCCATCATGCTTTCATCTAGAATTTGCTGCTGCATTGATGCAGACTTTTCTTTGAAGAAGAAAACGAGGAAGTTTAGACTGTAAAGTTTCCAGGTCTTTTGATGAGGTCTGAGCCTGCTGGGGGTTTTTGTTGTTGTTTGTTTTTTTCCTTTTGTTTTTCAAGAGTGTTAGGTCATTTTTGAGGATAGAGAAGAGCCTCTACCTATAGGGGCTGTTTAGATATCCTCATCGGGACTCTAAGGTTAAAGAAGAAATAAAAATGTTTCCTGGAATTTCTGATTTCATTTACAGGTTGTAAATGTAGCGTGCAGAATCAGTTGCCATATTTCTTTCCATACRTTTTAACCATAGTCATGGACTAAATTAAATGATTTCTGGGGAGAATGTCTAGTCACTGCCAGCACTTACTGTCCTGGCACTCGGACACCAGCAGCTTGCCAAGATCCACCAATATCTCCTTAGAGCAGGGAGATTTCTCCTTTACGTACTTCCTTAATTAGCATGTGTGAGAGTAGTGATGCAACCTGTGCTGCCTTGTGGAGAGGCAGAAAGGTTCAAGTGTCTTACAAAACTGGGCAAAAAATCAACCCAATCAAAATTTCTATCCAAAAAGACTCGCAAGAACTCGTGGGATCACAAGTCATTGGTTGGGTGTCATCCAAATGCACTGGACTCTGACCACCTCCTGGTCGATGGGTCTCTGCATCCTGTCACATACGTATAGCTTCTCAGCTAATGATAGGGACTTTCAAAACAACAATAAGAGGAAGGAACTGAGCCTGTGAAGCAAGAAGGTCTGCATACATCCCATCCTGTTCCAGCTCACAGGGTTTTCTCGTCCTTAAAGACTCCATGTCCTTATATAGAAATCAAGGCTGGGAGCTTATAAATTATTATAAGGACCCAGGGCAGTGACTGTAGCACCTGAGATAATTAATATGATAACAGCCAACCATTTTGGTCATTTTGCATTAAGGTGTGCTCTTCTGTCCCACTAATGAGACTCGTCACCTCTGAAAACTTCCTTATTTCTGTGAAAGTGCTTTCGTTCATAGGCTTATGTTTTTTTCCTAAGGAATCAATT
The DNA here is from genome assembly GCA_030449065.1 of Oceanodroma leucorhoa. Classification (NCBI taxonomy): domain Eukaryota; kingdom Metazoa; phylum Chordata; class Aves; order Procellariiformes; genus Oceanodroma; species Oceanodroma leucorhoa. The sequence goes on along the minus strand of JASVER010000003.1, from coordinate 472,795 downwards.
TTAACTCACAAGAAGCACTGAAATTCACAACTGGACATCCTCTCTGTATTAGCAATGGTTGGGTTTTTTTAATACTTTTTTTGTGGGAAAATATAGGCTATTTGAACTAGAAATACTTTGCTGGACTGTGCAATTTCAGAAACATTTTCATCTGCCAGTGTTTTCCAGCTCTAGGCTGAATTTCTGCTTAAAACCAGAGGGGAAAAAGACTTCCTAATAGCAATTATATAAGTCCAATAGCTTGAACTCTCCCCTGAACTTTCATTAATTTGCAGGATCCTCTACTTGGCTGTAGCTGTCGAGGACTTACCTGCTGGGGATGTGGCAAACCTGAGCAGCCAGTTATATTAAATCAGTTTATTACATATTTCACTTTGCTGATGAACATCAGAAACTTTGCCATTGCTGTTTCTCTGTGCTTATCTCAAACTAGGAAGACAAACAGTGTGAGATCAAAGTGAATATGGCCCCTCTTTGTTTCTCCTTATTCTGTACATCWTCTAACATTATGCCCAGTGGTGTGAGTTTGGAGTGCCTGTCAGTACCGCCATCAGCAGCGTGACCAGCATCACCACGTGCTATTTTGTTCCTTTCCCTTCTCCAGGGGCAAGAGGGTGTGCAGTGGGGTGTTTTGTTTTAGAAGATTTGGGATTTATTTTATTCAGTTTCTCTATTGTTTTTTAAATATATATAGCTATCCCCATACATCTGTAATAGAGGAGGCAAGATCAAAAAAACTAATTTGCAGCTGGGGCAAAAGGCAGCAAGGTTTGCATAGGTGTGAATAAYGGTCAGCGTTGAAGAGGAGGGTACTGGTGCTCCCTTGATACTTCACAGCAAACCAGCTTTTTCCAGAGGAAGGAATGGGCTCCTCTGGACTCTCTCTGGAAGCTTTGCCTCCCACACAAAGCTCCTCTTCGTTYGTTTTAATGAGTCTCACTTGTCCTTAGTTTTGCTTTGCTGGAGCAATAACTTTCTCCATGGGAAATGAGACAATTTTCCCAGTGGCTTGTTGGCAAGTAAACATTTAAAATTAAAGAAGCACTTGCATAAATCAGTGAGGTGTATTACAAGACACWACAGGTAGTCTCTTCAAATCCATGCAGTGGCTCTGGGTGATTGCAGAACAAATCTACCTGGTGGGAAATGCGATCCTCCAGTGGCTGCACTGAACGTCCTGTCTACAGCCTCTGATCTGCTCTGCCAAGGGATCTTCTGGTGGGAACATACAGTCTTGTTTTTGGAGTCATTAACCCTAAATGTAATGTTGCAAGTGTTGGCCATTAGGATTTGATTCAGGCAATTGACTCTGGGATATGGGATGCTGCAAAGAGCAACACACTGGAGAATCRGGCCCTGGTGACTGCATTGCAGCTGTGTTAATTTGCAGGTGGGTTTGTTGTGGGTTGCACTAGAATCACCTGCTTTAGAACCAACTGAATTTGAGCGTGGTCATACCGATAATCCTATGTATGGCCCTTACAACAGATTAGTCCCTCTTGAAGCTGGAGGAGTTTTAGTATAGCGGTCTGTTCACAGGAGGTGTGGTAGCAAGCAGACTCTCACAGAGCTCAGCTATGGCAGGGAAAAGAATGTTATTTTAAGACTCTGGATACCAATTCCTTGATACTTTCCTTTCCTAGGAAGTCTGTCAATTAGATTTAGAAATCCAGAGCATATTGTTTGTCATTTTATTGAGGCGCCTGACATCAGCTGAGCTCATTCTGTCTCCTAGTYCTCTTCATTGTCATTCATTTTTTCACCATATTTTGGACTGAAACACCTTTTGAGGAGTATTTCAGCTCCTCTGGAAACTCACTTATGRTCTCAGCAGAGTCCGCAACATCAAGATTGATCAGCTTATGATCTGCAGGGGTCAGATGAAGCAGCATATTCATTTGAACTGCAGTAGACATCTGAACGGAGGCCAGAGACACTGTGTACTACAGTTTCCGTTGCTGATGTGTTGCAGGACCTTAGACAAGGTACTCRGGAGTCTTTACGTGTGTGAATATTTGTCTGTGTCTATGGTTAATCCTTGTGAATTCAGGCTTATAAAGAGAGTGCAAAAGGAAGCAGAGGGCTTGAATCCCTTAAATATAGATAAATGCAAGCAGGTAAGTATCATGGTAGAATGGCTGATAGAACTGGAGAGATGCAGCTTGAAAACAGAGCTCGATAAAATCATTATCTGTTGTATACAAGAAGTCTGCATTAAAGGAAGCTAATAATTTCCTGTCCTAAACAGGATTACACAAAGCTGGAATTTCAGCTTTTTGTGTATTATCGGGGATGAATGTGCTTCAGGACTTGAAATTGGGAAGGCCTGTACACAGAGTTCACATTAATAACACTCTGGGTTGGCCAACATCTTGACCTTCCTGTGGGCAGTTGGAGCCACCATAGGCAGAAACATTTGGGCCCACCACTGAGAGGATTAAGATGTCAGTTCAGGCAGCTGCCAGGACAGGGGTCTTGTGGCTGGAGTCCTTTTCCTCTTGGTTGCAGGCTTGACCAGAAGAGTGGTCGTCAGAAGGTCACTGACTGTGCTGCCTGCTTCCATGCAGGTTTTCTGAGGTTTCTTTAATGTTTTCTTTTAATGTGGTGTGCATCACGATGCCTTGTGCCATCACTGCAATATCCCCTGTATGATTTGTGGAGGAAAAATGATGTAATCCTGCTTCTGGGAACAAATGCTGAATTTAGCAATGGTTTCTYTATAGGCTAGAAGAAAGGGAGATGGGAAGAACTGGCAAGCAAGCCACTGACAGGCAAGGSCATCAACAGAGGATTTTGTAGGAGGAATGCAAGACATATACGGCTAAATATTTGTTCTCAGTGTACTTTGTACCCTGAAGAACATGTGTTTTTCTGACTCCTTTTTCCAGAGCACTAATAACTAGACCATCTGTTTGCCTCTCTAAATCAGAGCAAAGCCCATGAAAACCCACCTTGAAAAACAATTAGAAATTATCAGCTGTTTGTTTTAGCATTTAATAACTGTAATTAGCAAACCTAATGACATGTTTGATTATTGCATCCCATGTCTGTGAGCCCAGTGGGAGGCAGGAGATGGGACATATTGATTAGAGCAATTGAGACTCTCTACTTCCTTCCATTTTTTATTTTCTTTTAAAACAATATGCTGGGTAGTTCTCTGAAGAGACTGTGCATGTAAAATTGGTGTTGAGATCATAGCTGACTTGCGGCAAGATTTGCCTCCTTGGGTGGATTACTAACAAGCAGAGACAGAGTTTCTATAATGTTTTTTGTTGATGACTTGTAGCCTAAGCACTATGAAGCTCTAACACAGTSGACTAAGAGTCTGAAAACCTCATTTCTGCTCCTGGTTCTTCAAGTGACTTGCTGTGGGATCTGGGCTGAGCTTCTTTCCCTCTCTSTACCTCACTATTCCCCTCAGTAATAAAGGAGATAATAATAGAGAAGAGGAAAGGTATAGACTGCCTGCACAGCCAATACCAAAAGATTTTCTTTTCTTTTAGTGGCTGTTGCTACCTGTCTGGAGACTCCGTTAGAGGAGATGAAGGTCCTAATATAGGCATGTTAGGTGTCTAAAGTTTGATGGTGATAATATCCCACTTAGTCTGCCTACAAAAGCTGAGATTTGCAGTTATAAAGTGCAATGGAAAAACTACATATTATTAGTATTTAAGAGAGTAAACACAGTTACTGAACTCTGCAAGTCTTATSGTGAATTAAACATACCGAGGTTTGTTCTGGAAGAAACCAGACATTTCTTCATACAGRCTTTTCATAAAATTGTAAATTATGCAGGCATTCATAAAAATTAGGGATTGCTCATGCATAATTTGGAAACAAGTGAAGGATTTTAATATGTACGATGCACTTGTAATGATAATTTCACCCTGTTGCTCAAAGCATAGAGCAGTACTTTCATCACAAATTAGAAACACTTGTTTCTAAACCTCACATGTCTTGAGATTCGCCCCATGTCTCCTTGTTCTTCTGTGCCATGGGACTAGAAGGAATCGGTCCAGGCACTTATTTATCCTTCCATCATCCAGAAACCTCCAACTGGGTCATCATGTAACCTTCCTCCTCCAATGAGAATTAACCCATTTTCTCCAGTCTGTCCTGGTAACTTCTGACTCTGCATTAGAGCCTTATTTATTCTGCTCTCCTGAGGACAGTKTAGATGAACTGTTGAGGGACAATTTTTATCCTGAAGCAAAGACAGGACAGGAATGTTCTGGACCCTGTTTCCTTTTCTGTAGCTGAAATCCTTGCCTTACTGTTAGTAAAAGGGTCAAGAATTTTCTGATTTAACTTTTTCAGCTTACCAGAATTTAGATTTATTTATTTATTTRTTTTCTTTCCTCCAGAGCTCGCTTTGGTGGAACTGTGGGTGRGAAAGGGGTCCCTGGCCAGAAATAGAATTTTTGCTTTACCAAGCTGAGGTGAATGGRCAGCATCAGAGCACTCAGGGCTGCTGGGATGTAGGAAGCTCATGGCCCTTCTTGGATGTTTCGTATCATGGGAGAGGATTATAACTGTGGGCTTGGGTGTCTCCTGATCTCATTTTTTAGTGCTTTTCCACTTTGTAGAAATATTTAAATAATTGAGAATGGAGGAGGAGAGGGAGCCTGACTAAGTAGTGGGTAGCATGTTCTTCTGGGATGCAATTCAAGTTCAGGTCTCTGCTTCAGTGAATATCTGGAAGCTTTTGAAAGCCTTGGTTACATCTTGATATGATGGGAAATTTTTCAAAACCTTGAAAAGCTTCCTGTGTTGAAAAAATATTTCCCTTCAGCTTTAGTTACTACGTTGGTTTGCCATTCTATAGGTTGGCTTGCTTTTCTGTTGSACACATCACGCATGATATAATGGTTTTGGCATTGTTACGGTGTGTGAAATAATCTCAACAAAGGGAGAATGTGCTTAAAATGAGGAATTTTTTTTATACATATATATGTATATAGGTCTGAAAATAAAAATGATCTTATTTCCTTGTAAATTGAATCCTTGTTACATTACATCCCTATTCTCATGCTATGTGGCAGAGGCATGAATCAACCAAGGTGACACCGAATTCCCACGGACCTTCCTCACCTTCACGGTGTGAAGCCAAAGGCAAACATCAGGCACAGAGATTTGGGTGAAGATTAGGCAGGACAGTTTTTGTACTCCATATGTACCCCTGGCTGCATGAGGGCTCAAACTGAAGATGGCATCTCTTGTTTGCCTCTCCATTTGTACSCTGGACAAATCAGACATGACCTGGCTCCAATGGAGAGGTACACAGCATCCACTGAAAACTATGGGGATTTTAATGGTGACAAACTGTAACACAGGGTAACACTGGCATCTCTATCTGTATAGATGAAGTTTACGTACAGACTTTGACTTGTACAGCCTGTAGTGCTTTAGAAAACTCTTTAGACAGGACTTAGCAGTTTTTAAAAAATGAATATATATATATATTTTAAAAAATGTATATATGGTAACAACATTGCTATTTTTAGCTGCTTCCGTGTGACTCTGGTCATGTAGAGAGACACTTCATGCTAGAAGGTGAGCTTGTACCTATCATGGCATCAACTGAATGGACAGTTTCAGAATAAAATGGACAGGGGGTATGCTGTCAGATGGGAGCTGGATCTACAAGTGACTTCTGTTCTGTAAGCAGGGCCAGCTGGAAAACCTGTCCCTTGGGGGTATGTGCGTGTATCTCATCAGCTTGGTTTCTGGTTTGTCCACCTGCAGGAACTCCTGCCATATGAGGCACCTCCTTGATTCCTGATCTAAATTCTGCCCAGAGCAATTCTTTGTCCTGTGGTGATCCAGGATACTGTTTTTCCAAGTGCAYGTGTGCTCTCATGCCGATCCAGCTCTTACAGCAGAGCCTCTTAGGGCCCTTCCTACTGAATTAGGGTGTTAAGGACCCCGACAGAAGTCATGGCCCCACAGAGTGCGGGCGTCCTGGGTTCTGCACGAGAGAACGCAGCATGGATCAGTGCTGGAGATGTGTGTGTCTTTGYGTAGCTTTTTCTTCTTGTCGGCCAGGTAAATTAGTTCAGAGAAGCACGTGATTTTCCTTTCTCAGAAGTGGTATTTCTGTTAAAGGGATTACCTTTTTCATTGAAAAGTGCAAACTCATCTGCATTTTTACAGCTTATTTGCAAGGTTCTTGCAGTTCTGTGCTAGCTTTTTGAACTGTAGTTTTGCTATGACTTTTTTCCTAGATAACAATGCAAACACGTATCTAACACACACAATTCCTGAAAAAATCATGTGATAGTATGTGAAGAAAGAACTAAACACTGAGTGAGGCACTAGATTTCTGYTTCAAGCTTATTAAGCTTTATTCACAGCAGAGAATAAAATAAGGTGCTGTAGAATAGTTTATATTCACCCCTATATTTGTGATTGTATAATTCAGGGTAGAGTTATTCCTTTATGGTTAAGCCTTTTGACAATTGCTGTAAAAGATGACGTGCCAGAGACTGGTAGTTTAAAAGGAGTGGATTTTAAAACAGGAAAGCTACAGGGGAAAAAACAAACCAAAAATCATTCCAAYTGCCAACAACACTCTGTAAATAGAAAGCATAGGAGGCATGAACTTCTAATCAAAATTTCAATTTCTAATGAATTGCCAGATAGATTAGAATGTCTTACTGCGTAAACATTACTGGGATACATCCCTTCTAACTGTCGGGATGTTGTAAACTATCTGGCAATGAACGATGCAACACACTGAGTAATAGTGAAAAATACTTTCACTTTCTTGGTGTTGACCAGTTTAAAACTATCCCCACAGTAGGATTTCATTAGCATTGCCTGCTTGGATTAGCAGTTATATTAGATTTGATGGGATTAGGTGAAAGTCAGAAGAAATGCTAGTAGCAATTTGCCTTGTCTGTTGGGTTTTTTTTTATTATTTTTTTAATTTCCCCCCTTTGGAGCTCCAGCAAATGCAAGCACGTCTTCCTCAATTAGGCAAGCCTGAAAGCTACAAAGAGTGCACGGGCTCTTGAATGTGCCGTAATTTATGTTTATCAATTCAGTGCACATAGTTTTTTTGACGTGTGCTTCCTGTCTGATTTTCTAACAATCCTTTATTTTCCACAGGTGGCCGTGATAAACGAGGTGGTCCTGTCTTGACCTTCCCAGCCCGCAGCAATCATGACAGAATAAGGCAGGAAGACCTTCGGAAACTTGTGACTTATTTGGCCAGTGTGCCAAGGTAAAGCTAGAAAGAAAACACTTCAAAGCTTAGGGTGGATGAGTGGGTGGGGAACTTGTTCTTGGCAGTTGCTGATTTCCAAGTATTAACATTTAGTACCTTCAGTTCTTGGGTCGGAGAAACAAAAGTGTTCCCTTTTTATCGCACACGCAGCAATGCAGGAGCCCCAGCGCGGAGGCGGTGCGAGCAAACACAGGCTTCAGCCTCGCGACAGCAACAAGGAGCTGCTCTCGTTCCCCGTATTTCTGCACAGCTCTTCTAGAGGAGTGGAAAGGGAGGAGAGTGCTTAGAGGTCTGCAGTTAACTATAGCAAGCTGAAGAGAGCCTGCTGTTGCTTTTTAATACCCTGGGGGAGGTTCAGGAGAGCTGGGGTAGGGGACTGTAGTTGCTGAGGAGGAGAGCCTGCCCCATCCAAGGAGGCAGATCTTCCTGCTCCAGCACTTCCGAAAGCTTTCTCCAGGCTCAGGAAGGAACATGGGTGGACTAAAGGGGAAGCTTTCAAAGAAAGGCATTTCAAATGCTTCCGCATGTAAACCAGCACCTTTTCCCGCATTAGTTCCCATGTCCCTCCTCCAACATGCAGGTCCCCATCCCTTTCCCAGGGACACTGGAGGAAAGGTTTGTTGTCAGTGCATATTTATCTTTGCAAGCTTTGGAAGACASTTTATAGGGCTCAGTGCCCAGGTAGGTATTTCTGAGCCAATGTTTAATGCCTCTGAGAGTATGAGGCTATGTACGCCCTCATCCAGCTTCCTTTCCCTATTTTCAAGCTTGCCAAATATCCTTACCCAATAACCACTGCACCGGTTATTGAGGTGAAGGTTATCCCAGGGCAAGTGAGGGGCTGAGAAGGGATGTTCAGTGTTGCAGTAACACACCCTGTGCCACCCAGGAGCTCCTTCTTTTTTAAACTCAGGGTATGACCTGTTAAACAGTGCTCATATTTTTGCAAAGAGGGTGAAGTTAACACTTGAAGGGCAGAGGGGTTGGCTGCATCTGGAAGTCATGAGGTAAGGGTCTCGGAAACACGCTCAGTTCCTTAAACATGCAATGTGCAGAGAACAAAGGTCCCGCGTTTGGTATGGAAGAGAATTGCGGGCTGTTTGGAGACTCATCACTTGGCTGCGGAGAGTGAGGGGCAAACACAGCCACGTGTGCCAGATCTGCCAGTGCTCRTTTCCTGGACTTCACAAGTCGTGTGCATTTTTTGCTGCGTTGGACTTTTGCTCATCRATGTTTTACTAATAAGCTGAATTGGTTTGCTTTTCTCCGCACCCCCTCCCCTTTTCTCCTCTAGCCAGCTCTATWTTCAACCATATTGTGAGAGATTACAGACATGCTGTGGGACTGGGAGAGCAGTAGGTCACTCCCTGGGAGTGCGTGTCCCAGGGCTTGGCAAACCTCCTCCAGCTGCTGCAGTAATGAAACTGCTCCTTTACATCTTACCATTTTTTGCATGATCGCAAGTACGAAGATACGATATTGCTTGGGGTTGCAAGCAATTGCACAGCAAAAATTACCTTCTAACATGTCAACCTTTTCTATTAATTGCTTTTCCCTCATAGAGGTGGCAGTAATGGCAAGATACATCCCTTCTGTTTCCCACTCTCACACAACTAAATCAATCTTTGATGCTGCTTTTGTTTGCCTCACTCTGAATCAGTCCAGCAATGATTTTTCTCTGATGATGCAGAAGCTGGGGGACGGAGGTGCATGCTGAAGGAGCTAATGCAAGACCCAGCTGCTTGTCTCTCTAGAAACACTGAGAAAGCATTCCCTCTCCTGGTCCCCACTGCAAAGTCTTGTTCTGCCCTGATGTTTGAAGTCTTTGAAGGACATCTCCCTAGTTATACCAGAGAACATTCCTTCCTCTGTGCTGCAAGCCCCCATCATGGAAATGTGCCCAGCGGTGAGGGACTGGGTACTAATGAAGCACTTTGACCAGTTTCCTAAGGATCCTTGCAGATTGCAAGATGTTAGCCAGAGTACTGTCTCCTGTTTGGAAGATTACACATTGAGAGSTGTGGGGCAGAAAGCAGCAAGAGCGGTCAGAGGTCTAGAAAAAGTGGCCTGTCAAGGAAGGATTAAAAGAGTAGAGGTTGCTCAGCGTAGAGAACAGAAGAGAGTGAGAAGGGTCTTTGAAAGCATGTGGTGATGCTGCAGAAGGAAAGGGTTCGTAGGGCTAGGACAAGAAATGAAAGTGTTACACCGAAGCAAGGGAAGCTTAGGCTGGACATGAGGAAAACATTTATAATGGATTCCCATTAGCACTAGAATAAGTAATCTAATTTCTTCTTAAATTTCTCCATAACTCTATAGGCAAACCTCTGGCATGGGTATAAATGTTAGGGAGAGGGGATGATGAATCAGGAGGTGACTTCTTTAGGTTCCTCCTAGTCCTGTTTTGTCTGGTGCCRCAGCTGTGAACTCACTGCTGTAGGAGGGAAACGTGACCACAAACTTCGTGGGTTTGGCACGTGGGATTGTGTAACCTGTGCGGTGCGAGAAAACACTGAAAACTCATTTTCCCTAAACATCATCTTCACTTTAACAAGGGCAACCAGCAGAGCTTTCAAACTTATTTACTTTTTGGAGACAAGTATATGGAAGGAACAGTTTGAATTCATATCACTGGCTCCCAGTTCATTTTTATTCCAAGATTAGTGCTGTAATGAATAACTGCATCAGCCATCCCCTGAAACAAACAGTTTCATTAGCAGAGACTCAGAACAGGATACCAGGGGAAACTGCTCTGATGTTCAGAGTGCTGAAAGGGGGAGAGTKTTCTGTGCTAGTTGAAAAACTAGAAATTCTTCTTTAGGAAAAAAGAGACTGTAATTTATCATATTGACACCAGTATAATAATTCTTTCTTTATTCCTGGTGCAATGGTTTCTGAGTGAGACGGATTGCTATCCACATTGATACTATCTGCCACTTAACCCTTGTTTTATATCTTAATGGAGGGGGCAGAGGTGGCGCATTGCTGGGAGCTTTGAGCAGGTAGGAGATTGGTGATGAAATACGATGACAGATTAGGGTAAGTGAAACCAGGGTCTTGCTAGCAGTTTTCAAAGTTTCTGATTCAGCCTTCCGCAATTCCTTCTTCAAAACCAGAATAATAATGTGGGTTTTCTGAAAGCAGCGATGTGTGTTTGAGTTAGAGCAGAATAGTGAGTGCTTTCAGGGAGCGGTCAGGCAGGTGCCTGCYGTCAGTGGGGCTTCCTGTGTGGCTGGGTCTTACTGCTTGGGGGTTAAGACTTCAGATGTAGGAATGCCATTTGCTCATATCCCAAAATGGTAACCTTGCCGTCCAGAGTGCCTGGGGTGACTTTGGGGTCCTGGAATATTCAAGAGCCTGATCCTGCAGTCTTGGGTTGCGAGTGGGTATCTGACACTGTGGACAAACGTGGTCGTGGTTCGGTGCTGTACGCTGGTTCTTTCAGGCATATCACGAGGTGCTTTTCTCCCCAAAGTTCCACTATAATTAGTTACTAAGAAACAAAGATGCTATTCATTAGAAGTAAAGATAATTGCCACAGATGCCAGGTTTCTACCACTCTGCCATTTTCTGCTTGTTTTACATTTGCACTAATGCATTCTGGATAGGTGAAGCTGTATTTCTTGTGAATCAGGATAACTCCTATTTACATGCAAATTTAAATGGGATGCGATGTTTAGAAATTTGGAGGGTGTGACAATCTAGGATAACATGGTGTTTATGATCGGGGGAGCTGAGAGGGAATTTTCTGGCCTCGCTGAGGATTTTATTTTTTAACACCAGTGCAGTGCCATCTATTCCGGTAGACTGAGTTTTGATTTATATGTGTGTAAATGAAACTAGCACCAGGCCAATCTCCTCTGTGAGCCTTTGGAATTAAGAATTAAGTTATGCGTAGGCTATAGGAGGATAAAAAGGAGACAGAATATTATTAGCCTGAGTTATCTCCTCGCATGGTGAAGCAATACGATGAAGGAAATGTTCTCTGTCAGCTATAGTGAATCTTCAGGCTGAACACATCAATCTGTTTTGGAGCCAAGATAAGCAGTCTTCTGTGCTCGCTGCAGAAGGGGAAACCCGAGATGCCTCGGAGGCCTGTATTTAAAAAAAAATACTTTTTATTTGTCCTCTGTTTAAAAACCTGCTCAAATATTTCCCTGTTCTGGGGGACATCCAGGGCTCGTAACAGCAGCAAAATGTTTCCAAGGGACAGCCCTGTGTGTTTGAACAGCTCCTCAGAGCTGCACAACTTTGATGAAAGGTGCTAGGATCAGTAAAACAACATCAGTGCCTCTAATAATTAGTTCAGTGATTGGGGCTTTATAAAATTAGAAGAACAATACAGGGGATGGCAAAATGTAGCAATACTCACCCACTCTTGGATTTATTTTAAGCTCTTCTCTGATAACCTGTGGTACTGTGTATATTAGCTCTTCTGGCCGGGAGTAGTGTGAAACTCATTTTGTTGATTGATAGGAATTAAACCCTAGAGCTCTACTCTCTGTTACATGATCCTAGCACAAAAGAAGCTTTTGAGGATCATTTTTTTTCTGGAGGCTATTGTAGATCTACAAAAATAACCATGTATTTTAAAAATAACACCAGGGACTTCATACTAATTTTAGTAACTAAATATCTGGTGCCATCTAGAAGATAATTATTCCACCATACACTTGTATCAAAATACCACAGTAAAAAATGAAGTGAAGCTAATGAGGCTAATGGAGGTTTAGTATTTTCTTCAGATATAATTTGATTTAAAAAAAAAAATTGTCAGTGTATTTTGGAGAAAGAAGCACATTAAGACTATATAACTGACATGAATGCTAGTGAATTTAAGAGCCTTTTGCCACTCAATAGCCAGTTCAAATCCAGCCTCCATTGTACGTGGTATTGGTACGTGATGTTATTATCACCATCTGTTAGGGACTGGGGGACTTCTGTGGAAATAGTTGGTGGTCTCACCTTGTCCTGTTAAAAGGCTTCTGACCACATTGCTCTCTTTTGCTTCCTGTGTTCCTTTACTGACTGCCTCAGGACCAAGTTACATGTTCACCTCTTTTTGGAGATCAGCTCTTCAAAAGAGGATCTCTGATTTCCTTCCAGCTGCAGTAATGACCTGTTGAGACATTTTATTCCTAGATAAATGGACAGTGACTATAATTGATCTTGAAATTCTGCAGTAAGTGTCTACAGCTGCCAGCCCAGCAAGCTCCTCAGTTTACCAGAAGCTGCTAGAAAATGTGGACTTCCTAGAAGTGCAGAGGGAGCAGCAAGAGCCATCAGAGCCTGGGGAGCAGGAGTTATGAGAAAAGAYTGAAGGTGTTGGGGGTGCTTAGGTTAAAGAGTGGGAAAGTAAAAGGTATGTGATTACAATCCAGTATGCAAGACTGAGCTAAAGGAAACAATTTGGTCTCAGTGTACATGGCAAACGGGACAAAAAGAAATGGATTAAAATCGTAGATTGAAGAACAGAAGCAGGTTTCTGTACCGTCTCCATCTTGGCGACCCTGTTAGAAGGCGTAGCAGGAATGACCCAGGTATTGTCATTCCTGTCTTGCAGCAGGGGGATGAAAACAACAGCCTCTCCAGCTCTCCTGACACTGTTTTGTACAAATTGGTGGAGTTTTTTTTAAACAGGTACAAGATTTTCATTTCCCATGTTTGTTTATTTTTAATGCCTGGTTTGTTTTTTTTTTTTAATTAGTCCAAACCTAAGGTAAATGGGGGCTCTCCGTATCAGTTTCCAAATTACTTCCTGCTTTCATTGCCTGTTGCTGTTTTCCTGGATAGCGTAAGGACCAATCTTGCACAGCTCTGGACTGAGCAAATGGCCTCTATTCCTCTGCCTTCTGTGGGAGCTGAGAGCGCTCTCGGTCTGGTTCCGGCTTGGTTAGCTGCTGAGCCCTGCTCTGCCTTCCAGCTGGGTAACAGTGCAAGTGTTTTCAGACGGGTTTTGTGATGAACAACACAAATAGCATGATACAGAGCTTTGTAGTTAATGTACTGCGAATTGCACAGCTCACGTAGCCCTTTTTCTTCTAAAGACTAATAAAAGGCGGGGTAAGCTGGGCTCTGCATATCACTTCTACCAGCGATCATCAATATCTTCTGTTTGGTCTAGCAGAAGTATCTCTTATCTCTCTATTGTGAAATAGAGGCAAATGAGAGTAACGTAGTGTTAATATTAGACAAACTCATGGGGATTTGATTGTCTTGTTTCAGAACATGAGTTTGGGGACCCAAATAAATAAATAAAATAAAGGTTGATGTTATTTCAAGATTGAATTCCTTATTTGAAATAAATTCCTTAAAGGACCTAGAAAATACTTTGCAAATCCCTTTGTAAGTTGTCTATCTTGTATCCAAAAATATTTACATCATTTTGGAAGACCTGAAAATCTGTTACTGTTTTTTCACACTAACTTCTTCAATATTTCTCTATGCTTAAGTAGTAGCTTGCTCCATTTTATTATATATTAATTGTATTCCAATAAATAATTGAAATTACTGATTGCCACATGCAGAGAAACTAGGATTTCAACTTGCCATTGTGTTTTTAAGCATTCTATTCAACGCTCTACATCTGCTTCATTTTAGGCTATAAATCTGCAATTGAAAACAGTTAATATGAAAGAATCCCTCATTTATTGTGTCTGAATTATTTCCAAGGCAATTGTTCTTTTTTACAGGGTAGGGGAGGGGGTCCAGTTTTCTCTTACTGCCAACCATGCAGACTCACGCTGAGATTTCAGTCATATTGGGTTTTTTTCTGGTTCATCTAACATCTCCAATGTAAAGATTCTCCAGCGGGTTACTCATTTGAAGATTTAGGATTGCAGAGGTAGCCCTACAGGCCAATTTTAACGTACAAAGAAAAYGCACAGGTCTGGAAGAGAAGTTCCTTTTCCTGGCACTGTGCTGCTTTTCCAGCCCAATGAGAGCTCAGTCATGCCTTCTTCAGTGGAGTCAGCGGATAGGGCTTGACGAGGGGATACATCCGATGAAATAAAAGGTCACTGTTTTACTTTGTGCTCTTCCCAGGCAGCAAAGCAAGTGTCTCTACCCACTTCAGGTCCAATGCCTTTTGGTTTTACTAGTCTGGCCTTTTTTGCTCCAGCACTACCCTCCCAGCTGTGGGCTGGTTCTCCCCATCACAGGCAGCACATTCAGGCTGCAAGCTCAGAGCAGCCAGAAGGACGGCAGCGAGTGGAGTCCTTCTCCGCAGCCCCCATCTTCCCAAGTCCACTGCACAGAAAATAGCCAACAGGCTGCTGCTGCCGAGCCCTAGCTCCACAGCATCGCCATACCTGGCTTCTCTCCTTATCACTGAGAGAGGAAGGACTGGAGGGCTCCTAAAACCCTCTGAGCAGAGRAGGAGATGCCCGTGGCAGTGCTTTCCACCATGGCCAAGGGGGGCTGACCTGGAAACAGCAACCCCCTGTAAGGACGGTGACCCCACGCAGCGGCATCAGCTGAGCCTCCTCAAGGCGTCCTGAGGGGTTGATGGCACAGGGGTCTGAGCTTTGCCAAGGCACTGAGAAAACCCCAGCTGTCTTCTCGGGGGAGCCTCAGACGCTGCTCAGCTCCCCGGCACGGGCTGGGGCTGCTGATCTCTGGCTCTCCCACACAGGATGGGTGCCTGCCCTGTGCAGCTGCTCCCCGCGTTGCTGTATTTCCGTTAGCGATGTTGTAGGCAGTGTCTGACCGCATTTCCAACAGGGGCTTCAGATTGGAAAGGATTSTGCTCAGATTTCTCCAAATCTGGAGCAAACAGCAAAACAAAGCCTCTCACCGTGCAAACCGCCACTGCGAGGATGCAGGAGCCACCCAGACCGAGTGACACCCGGCAGTGCCGGCGGGGTCTGGGGCCCGATCCCGTCCCCTGAGCTGTCTCACGTAGAGCTGCGCTGCCGCACTCTGCTTTTTGAGCTCCGTCCAAGCCCTCGATCTGGGGATTAGATCAGCATTATTCCTCCTTGCTAAATGGCTTTTGCATGTTGATCGTACCGGCATTTGCYGCCTGGAAGAAGCAGCTGAGGTGATGGAGAAAAGGCAGAAACTTGTAAACTAGGATATATCCTGCACCCATTCACTGGTGAGGGAGCCAGTGGGCACTGCAGCCGGCTATAAATTTTATGCAGAGCATCATTTTCTCCGTCCTCTTCCTCAGTGGCTCTCTGACAAGTGGTTTTGTGAGTCTCTGCAGCACACTTCGCTGTGCTGTCCTCTCTGGCTTTTTCCGTGCTAGTGCTGTTGCATGCTCCTCCTGGGCTTTTTAACCATCAGATTTGTGGCCCCGCAGTACTCCGAGAGGTCCAGGCAGCAGCGACCTGGCGACTTCCGTGGAGATGGCAGGTTTGCACTAATGTGAGCGGTAATTCAGAAGAGCTAAAATTAGCAAACAGAGACCTTTTGTGGGAGCGGTGCGCTGGCAGCAGAGCCGGCACYGGCCACGTGCGGTTCCCTCCTGAAGCTGTCAGCAGCCGTCAGCAGAATATGCAGCGGTTTGGCCAATCCTAACTTTTCTTGTCGGTGATCTCTTTCCTACAGTTTTTGCAGAGACTGGAAAATGGTTTTTGTCTCATTCCAGCATGGGTGCTTGTGTTCCTCATCAGTAACTCCAGTATGTGCTACATCCTTTTCACTCTTAGAAATTATTATTATTTGGAGGCATCTTATGCCACCCTCTTCATGTATGTCATTAGAAGCAGGAAAACAACTGCTRTGCTTTCCAGTCTGCTTTGTAATGGGAATATTGTCAAAGGTATCTTAACGTCAATGGAAAGCTCTTCTGAACTCCCATGGAGAACGGATGAGACATTTACTGTGTGCCAATAGGGAGCAAATAATGGGAGACACAGAAGTGGAGTCATCTCAGTCTAGATTGCCTGGTCCTTATCCTCGTCAGATGGATGGAGGTGGTGTGGATGCTGCTCCAAAGTCTGGATTCCCCAGTGCACAGCCTGGGTAGGACTGAAGATGTGTTTTCAGGAATATAATTTTAGCCTTGTCTCCAAATGATAAAAAAGCTTACGCAATCGTGCTGTCTGTCAGTCACTGTTTAAACCAAATATGTCAGAGAAGACTCTTAAGAATATTAAATTCCTACACATTTAATGAGAATAGACAGCTGCGTCAAGGGAAGAGACCTAATTAGYGTCCACAGAGATGGAAAGGTGGTCTGAACTCACCCCTTCTTAGAGACTGGAAGTAGAGGGGATATCTCCAGAGCATATAAGAGGCAAATTTGTCATTAAACGTCGGAGAATCAATGTGCAAACCACTACCAAGGTTTCGGCGATTCCCATGCTCATGAAAGTGCATGCTAGTTTATGGTATTAGAAAATGGGATCATACTAAAATAGAACAATGACCAATTCATGGTAACATATGGTATTGAGCAGGCTGATGCTCTTATAGCATGGAAAGTATGGGTTGGGACTGGCAAAATTTGTCTCAGAGGTTGAGATGCTCAATTCCCCGCTGTTTGCAAAGGGAATTGGTGTCCAAGTTTGGTAGGCAGTTGTAAATCTCATCAATGGTTTCTTCTCATTTTCCACAAGGTGCTCCTAACCAAGTCAGTCTGTGGTATTTAATGTTTTCCTTGTGGATCCTGGCGCTGCTGCAGGGTTCCCTGTGGATCCTGTAATGCTGTGTGCAGCAAAACGTAATTGTAACTATGTGGTGTGAGGCTGTTGGGCTACTTAGGTTAAGGAAAAAGAAAAAAAGAGAGAAATACCTTAACACAAAATAAAATCATAAATAAGACAAATAGTTCTAGAATCTCTCCTTCCCCCCCCAAGAAAAGGCAGAAAAGTGTAACTCAAACATGCTTTTGGCTCGGCAGATATTGTCTGGTCTGCAACGTGTGCCACAGTGTACTTTTCTAATATTAACAAGGGAGTATTGGTTTCCCTGCCTGTGTACACAGGGCTTTATTTTATGTCTAAGTTTAAAGAGAAAGCTTAGTCTTTGGAGAATTTTCCAGCGATGTAATATTTTAGAAAGTTCCTTTGTGGTACTTCACCAAAAAGCCAAAGCACCAAAACAGCTTTCCCTTGTCCTGCAGCTGCATTCAGGGAAATATCCTGCACCTCTTCCACATACCCCCGCTACAGTGCAAACAGGAGAAAGTAGGAACCTGCTGTAGGCTCAATGCAATATTTACAAGGGACAACTTTGCTGAATGGTCCCTTTGGTCAAAGTAATTGAAGAGAAATTGTAGTAGAGCATTGGTTCTGTGGAATAATTGCATCTCTTTCTGAAAATTGTAACAGCAGCAGCAGCTCATCTCCAGCCAAATTCAGGCTGCTTTCATATGCCTTTCTTGTACACTACTGAAGTGTGTATGTGATGTTCACATGATGTAGCTCTCCTCTATCACCCTGTTTCCCATGGGAATACAAGAAGAGTTGACAATCTCTAATATCGGTGTAGTGATATTAGCACTTAGTCTTTTACTAGAAGGATGAGTTAAGTTTGATTGTCAATTTATTTATTTGAGCATCTGGCAAGCYAGATGCTTCTGCTATTGATGTTGTCATTGAGGATCAAATAAATATTAAGTTTTGAAATTTAGTTTGAAAGAATTAGTCATTAAAAACCTTTGCTTGGTAAAATTCAGTCCTTCTTCCTCCCCCAGTCCTAAACCAGGGTCCAGCATGCAAGCAGTTATTAAATGTATCCATTTAAGGAATGCAAATAATTATACCAACACAGCATTAATATGGAGATGGGTGGGATCCTTTGCAGGAACTTTATGGCATTTTAAAATACACATTGTACCCATACATGGGGCTGTGATACTTTGGAACTCCAGGAAGTGATTTCAAATTTTCCCTGCAGGTTAACATTCTGCAAAGCATGGTTAATGGCTTTGGTGATCCCGAGGGTCGATCAGCAAAATACTTTGTTTCAGGTCAAGAATGAATGCTATGTTCTCAAGTGCCGTCAAGTGCCGTTGTGTGGTGTTAAGCAACTCCACAGGCAAACATCATGTCCCACTAGGAATAAAAGTTTTTTCTCTTAGAGAACTCCAAATGGGCTTCCTGTACACATTTCATCTACTGTGCTCTTACACTTCGTATGTCACATGAAAAAGGCATATCGTCAGTAACAGTGGATGGAGACTCTTGAGTTCCACATTTTCATAAAGAATATTCATTCTTTAAATTAGTATAAACTATACCTCTGAAATAGTTTCTGCCATTCCTCTTTATTTGCGTGTTAATTTAATGCTAGTGAAAGATTATCTGCAAGAAAGGTGGGCTTATGGTACTGATTATTATGCTTTCTTGGCAAAGTACCAACAGCATCCCTGGCCAGGCTGATTTAATAGGTCTCTTCTATCTGAATCTTTGGTGATTCAGCAGTTGACCACCCTAGAGGCCRAAGTTCTCTGCTAATGCAGCAATGCAAATTTTTCTTTCTGTTCTTTTTCTATTGTGAGTCAGTCCTAATTGGAGACTAAAACTGTGTTTTCTTTTCAGTAGCCTTAGCAGTTCTGCTTAGACCACCAACATAAGAACTATGTTTATTAGCAGCTCTGCTTGTGTCTTGTGTGATCTTTGTAGATGGTAATCAGATGGGAGCCTCAGGTTTAATTTAGGCCAGCCATTTAGGTCACATTTGCACTAAGGTGGGTGCCATCCTGGAACATCAGGGAAGACACACCATCAGAGCTCCCTGAATTTTAGTTCTGGATTCAATATTAAGTTCTCATCTCCCTTGGTGTAACTGTATAACCTGGATTTATCAGTCCATACAGGAGACACCTCACAAAGGTTTGGGAAACCAAATTAGCTGATGTTTTTACATCTTGAAGATAGAAAACCCTAAGTGGTTTTATTATAATTATGCTGCATGAGGTGGAAATACAGGTCCCTTTAATAGTACGCACTGTTTAGAGCTCTCATTTCTGGGAAGCAGGGTCTTTAAAGTTGCATTTCCCAATACTGTCTTGGGAGCGCAGCCTAAGAAATTGGCCATCTGCTGTGTCACCTCCTGACATTAGAAAATGCACTTGATAAAAGCGACTCATTACAAATGTACGATTTTGCGATGCAGCGAGTCTAGGGAGTAGAAGAAGAACTTACAGAAGAACTGTAATTCCAAAACACAATCTTAATAAAAAGCAGGTACTTGATAAACTAATGGGTGATCTTACACATAGGAAGAATGGCTGGAAATGCTRCCTTGTTAATAAACTGTTAGTCTTAAGAATTAATCAAATAGGCAATATGTTCTTTTTCCTTAACAACTCTTTTTCTTCCATTCTCAAGACAGAACYGAACTCTTACAACACTGATTAATCACATCCAATTTTGTGGTTATGTCCCCTTATTTCTCCATTCTTCTGTTTCTACAACATTTGTAATTTAGTTCAGAAACTGCATCTGGAGGAGCAAACATCTCAGGGATCACAGATTAGTTTAGATTTTGCTTCCCACTGGAGATTTGTGGGTAGGAGCTGTGATTCCATTCCAAAATCTAATTAAAAAGCAGGTACATAGGAAAGTAGCAGACAATCTTACCCATAGGAAGAATGTCTGGAAGCTCTGCTTTGTTAATGAACTGTTAGACTAGGAATCAAATACACAAGCAATATGTACGGGTTTTTTAGGGTTTCTTTCTTCTCCATTCACAAGGCAGAACTCAACTGTTATATCATTCCACACTTACTGGGCTTACTGGAAATCTCAGTTTCTCCTTAATTTCCAGAACAGCCACCCCAATGATTTTGCAGTGTCAGATGGTATATGGTAGGTGACAGGAAAATAGGATCAGCTAAAAAGGTTTCCTGGGATTTYCATTTAGGAATGAATTCTGTAGGACACTTCATCTCTGTAGTTTTATGGACTGTTAAATTGCATCTGTGGTATATTAGCATCGGCAGCACTTTTCTGATGACTTGTTGGGCACTACTAATTATATGAAAAAGGCATATATTTTTGTTAGGTGAAATCCACTCAGTACCTTTGAGAAAGAGGCCACTTGAGGATCCACCTGGTCTAACATTGACATTAGGTTTAGAAATATTTGCTTTAGTGAATAAGATGCTAATTGTCCTCATGTTAAAATATATATTATGTATTTCGTACATTCCCAGTGGCACTTGGAAAATTAAAGTAGAAATGTTTGAATAAGGTACAGAAAGTGAAGCAATATAAATCAAATAAATGTATCAGATACACTACCAGTGCAAAGTTGTCTTGATCTCCATTTCTGGGCTTCTGAAATTGGTGACAAGTCAGTATTTCCAGAAGCTAAATCCATCTTGCCAATATTGTGCTGCCTTTGCCCACTTAGTAATTGACTTATAATTGTTTTTACAAATGAAAACACATTTTTGCCTTTTTTGTGGGAGGACACAAATGCACGAAAGAACTTTAACTGTGTTCATGATGCCTTGAAAAGATGCCAAAAGTCAGATGTTTAATTAGGGATTCTGTAAAAAGTCTAATTCCTGCACCTGTGAACATTTTTTGGCACATAGCTTTTTAAGTCCTTGCTTTTCTTCTCGTATTTCTCATTTTCTTGGCCAAGAATTAAGTTCCTTTTCAAAGGAAATTGTCAAAGATCTTCTGGGGTGTATTTTGTTCTTTGTCTAAGTCCAGTACAAAAAGGCAGTTCCCTCTGCTTTTGTTGCTGAGTGAAATACTCTATAGCATAATATTAGACTCTGGTTTATTTAACACCTGATTACTCATGGCAAAGCTCTTTAAGAATCTTTAGGATGAAAGATGATACAAAAAGTTATGACAGCGTTCTTATAATGTAGGTTTGTGCTTCCAATGCTAAAAGTAATGTATGGGGCACTTYATGTTTTGCATCACATAGATTCAAATATTGATCAAGTTCTAACAAAGCTAATGATAAACTATTTTAATTAGATGGTGCAGAGAGAAGAGCAAAGAAGTCATTATCACCAGATGATGTAACAGGAATTTTTTTTTGGTGGATTTTAAAGTAGTTGGAAACAAATMAATATATCAGGTAATTTTATGAGTGGATCTGGATTGATTTATCAAACTCTTAGTTCTTCCTACCTTTGATAGGTGCCTCCTATGAAAATCACAGGATTCATCTGTTGGTTCTTCCAGGCTACAGCTGACTTCAACAGAATCTGAATATACTGGAAATATATATCTGCTCTGCAAACAGAATCAAGCAAGAAATGTATCTCAAAATAACAGACTACAGAGGATCTGTCTAGGCAGCCATTCACCAAGCCTAGGACTTTTCCACAACTCTCTGACATCTTATGACACAACGAAGATATTTATTCATTGTGTAAATTGCCAGGGGCATAAGAAGCAAATCATCAAGGTGGAAACATGCATTCGCCATATCTGCTCTTAGTCACAAATGAAAGGAGGATATCAATACTTTTTTAGGCTAACATTAATTTACTAAAATAAGCTTGGAAATTGATGCAAGAGGTCAACTGAAGCAGTAAAAGGCCTGCCTGTCCTGCAGGCTTCTACTTCCCATGTCCTTTTCCTATTTCTTGTTTAAGTACTGTCATCCTCCTCCAGAAAAGCAGTCAAGTGCGTACATAAGTCCGTCCATATCCAGCAAGTGTAAACATGTGCTTCATGCACCATCTTAATTGCTTAATCAAGCTCCCTGTATTGTGAGGCACGACTATACAACCAGGAACCAGATGGAAGATATTTTTATCAGACAGACCATAGGATTAAAGAAGCATGGTCATTGAACATTGCTGTCCTTTAAAAACCCAGYATCAGGATATGACTGCATCCACGCAGCATCCCCACAATGTGATAATTCAGGCAGCAGCCACTGTCATAAACTCAGACTCAATCTTACCTCTTCAGATATCAACAACCTGTGTGAGCTTGCTTGGTGGACATAAACACACATTGTTAATGATTTTAGGAGCGCTTATATCAAAGAGGGTTGAAACAGTTATTCAAGTTTGGAATCAGTAATTACAGAAAATGCAGGAATAGTCAGTTCTTTTTAGAGTCATTAGTTTTGTGGGTGATTTTAGCATTGAAGTACTATGAATTGGTATAGCATCACTCTCGTAAGAGACCAGTGCAGTATTCTTGTTATTTTCAAGTCGTAGGAAAAAGTCGGAGTCTATTTGAGCTATGTTTTCTGTGCTGTTTGTAAAGCGTGTCATAGCGACAGAGGTTTTAATCTGCTTTCCTTAGTCTTATATCATAAAGCACTTAAAATTATATATTAGGCTAGTGCTCCTGTGGGTTCTACGTCAAATCCAAAATAATTGTGGTTTTGTAATCTTTTCCACTATTGGCTTCTAGCATTAGCTGTCTGATTATGCTGTGATCAGTGGTTTTACTCCACACATTAAAAAAGAAGCAAAATCCTTGATTATAATTGAAGGCATATATATTTGGCCAGGTACTTGCCTGGTCCTAATTGACAGCCTGAATTGTACAGCATGGTCATCAAAATGGGCAAGAGCTTATGTGAATAATTCAGGACATTGGCAAACATTTTATCTGCAGTTTTTGGTGGCAAAATTAACAGCAATGAAATAGTTAAGAATCCTGGTCAGAATTGACTTTTTAGTTAACACCCCAATAAGATGGAGGGTGCAAGTTCACTGTTCTCCTAGTCTCATTGTTTCTTTCCACTGGCTGCAGACTCAGCAAGACAAATGTGCATTAGTTTATATTGTCAAGGCTATCTTTTCAAGCAGATGGGCTGGAAATCTAATTAAAAAACCCAAAAGCTTTGATTCTGGCAAAAAATAGCAAAATCTGTGGGACGACCCTAAATCCTCTGAATTAAATGGATGTTCTGTGTCAATGCAGTTCTATTGTCCCACTTTATAAATAAAATATGAAGGGCTCTACTTTCACATAGACCCATAAATGTGCTCATTTATGAGTTTAATAAAGCATGTGTATTCAGTACAATTAGATAAGCATATGTATAGAGCAATAAATGCTCCCTATATAAAATCAGCACACGTGTAAGAGAGAATGTAGCCCAGCATGGATAAATAAGCACATGCTTAGATTATTAAGTGATCTCTCTTAAGCTTTTGTGAATTAACCATGAAGTGGCCGTGACTATTTGCAGTTTGTAATTCTCCTGCAATTATGTATCCTACCTGTGTCTGAAAATGTGGTAAATATAATACATTCATTGGAAGAATGCATTAGCCTCAATAAAGAAAAGTATGGTAACACCCACTTTACAGATGAAAAAAACTGGAGGTAGAGTTGAGCTATAACACAGAAAGACAAGAAGGAGGTGAGCGACCCAACTAGGACTGCCTGACTCTCAGTCTCATCCCCTGGACTGCAGTGCTCCACCCAGATGTAAAAAATGAATAAATTGTGAAGCTATAACTGAAAGGAAAATACTTACATTTATTTGTGTTATCTCAKTGTCAGGGAGTTATACTTAGTAGGCTTTTCTTATACTGGGTGATGTGTCCAATGTGAGGCTAGAGATTTGCAGAGCAACTGTGAAATGCTTTCTGTTGTTTCTTGCCAGTTGTTGTCCTGGGGGGTGACTATGGTGGTTTAACTTGCTACAGAAACCCCCTGCATTATGCCCATGTCTACACAGGATGTTATATCGCATTAGTTTAACTCCCGGGTAGGAAACCATTTAGTCTGGTGGAGTAGATGTGGCCTGTGATGTATCTTTGATGTGTCTCTTCCAGATCAAATGAGCCACTCAATAGTAGGCCAAATATCCTTAGGTGTAATGCTCCATGAATCTGCTCTGTGATTTTTATTACCATGGGCTGGCTGATAACTACAATAAATTGTAAGTGTTTTCTGACTAGCAGATTCCTATCGTTCCTACCCTGGCATACATAATTTGTCAATGTAATTTTCAGGTCTGGCAGCAGGAAAAGCACCACCTGGGGTATGCTGTTCCTGAGATGAATAGGATGATGGACGTTCACATGTGGCACTTATAGATGGACTTGCCTGTGAAGTTTTATTGTGCTTTTGATAGAGAAGCAATATAGCTAATAGGGGAAAGGCAGCAGGCAGTTGAAACCAGGCAATTACTTTTCCAAGCATTTATCTGAACCTGCTTTAATTGATGAAACAGTTTCTCTGGGTTTTTCCAATTAGTGGTGACTGATGGGAAGAGGTGCTGATGGAGAACTGAAATTATTAGTGGTCATGATGGAAATTCAGGATCATAAGGGAAGCAACCTTAAAGCTATGTTGGCATGACACCAATATGTGAGTTCCCATCAGGGTGGGAAAGTGCCTTAGCATGATGGACTGTAAAACTGAAGGGAACACACGCAGGCATCTAAGGACCTCAATCTTCTACAAAGGTGAAAGCATCTGAGGCTGGAGAAATACCTCAAGTGCTCTTGGGAAGACAGGCAGCGTGTTAGCTCAAAGACTCAGTCGAGGTCTGCACGGTTACTGCCAGGTTTTGGTTCCGTTGTTCAACTGTTGGATTCATCTTTGCTCTCCAGAAGCTTTTTGGATCCAGCTTTCTCACTCTGGGGGTCAACGGTATTCTGGGTCTTCTGTTCCCTTAGAAATACCGAGTAACTGACTTGTGTGTGTTCAGTCAGCATCAGTGATTTTGATCTGTCACACATTTATGTCTCCATAAAAATAATAAGGGATACCTCACATCAGGTAGCTTCATTGGCAAGGCTTAGTCCCCCTTGCTAGACAGAGTAAGAGAGCCTGGCCTTGCTGGGAGACAGATTCAGAAAAAATCAGACTTGAGCTAGATGTTTTGAAGCTGGATTGTGAAAAGCACATCAGTATCCACTGTCTCTTGAGGACCCAGTAAAAAGGAGTTTTTCTCCTCTCAATGCCATCATGGCAGTTACTTGAAAGAATGAGTAAAGTCTGCTGTGTAAAGGAATACACAAAAATTGATTTTACAAGTGTATCTTACAACATAGGTTGATTCTATAGCTTCAGAGCAAGCCCTACTGGATGTAATACCACAGGCARTCTTCACCTAGCCTGGCATGGCAGGAAGTATCTATCTGATAAGTGAACTATTTTGGGTAAATCATTGTGCCTACAAAGACCCATTTTGTTTGTATATGGGCGGAGTTAAAAAAAACTGAGTACCACTGATGTATTAGTCATGGTCAGTCCTCATTGTCCAACCTGGGAAAAATGGAGGCATCAGCTTTTAAATCGTACGCTTCTAAAGAGAACTCAAATTCTCACGTAGTGTCTTAGCAAAACAGACTCATTGCAGGGACCTCAGAGTGTTTCTGGGATGGTAGCACTCAACCTTTCCTCCTAACAGATGCACTTGAATCCTGTGTGTGCCCTTAAACAAAATGAGTGTGTAGACTCTGGCCAAAATCTTGTAAGACTCAAAGAATGGTTATATCACTTCTGCTTAGCAGATAAAAAGTGCAAAGCGACTCTCATGCTGAACCCTGCACTGCAAATGGGCAGAAGCTAAGTTAATTATTTGTGGAAGAATCTGCTATTTTGAAGTGCAGAGTTTTAAATGAGGAAAAATCCCAAAACTTTAGAAATTTCCCACCAAGAATACTTCTAAAATATTACGTCAATCAAAATATTTTGTTTTGATAAAATTCAAAGTTTTTGATCTTTTTTTAATGTTGTCTGATCAA
The DNA here is from genome assembly GCA_030449065.1 of Oceanodroma leucorhoa. Taxonomy (NCBI): domain Eukaryota; kingdom Metazoa; phylum Chordata; class Aves; order Procellariiformes; genus Oceanodroma; species Oceanodroma leucorhoa. Next base: position 446,972 of record JASVER010000003.1, on the reverse strand, counting down.
AAAAAAAAAGAAACAAAATTAAAAAAAAATACATTTCATCTGAAAAGGCCTAAACAGAATATTTTGCTGTTATAAAAGCCTTTTTTCTTTTTAATTCAGGACACATTTTCATGAGAACCTGCACTCATGAAACATCTTATTTTGAATTAATGTGTAATTTCTCATCTTCTCCCCTTATTTCCTTACTTTAATTACAGCTCTTCGGTGCATGGCGGTACATTGCTCTCCCGTACTGCCAGGAGCAGCATATGAGAAGTGATGAGTGCTTACTGCAAGAAATGTCAATACTATTTAGAAAAAGTGATTTTAGCATCTTTGAAGAGTATTTTTACCTATCCTCATCTATGAGCCCAATTAAGCCCTGGACCAAGTGTGCTAGTCCCAGAGTGGTTATACCTGCTTACATCAGGACTGAATTTGGCATGGTGCCTGCCTCTGGCCATATATTGGCTTTCACCAGGTGCTGCTGTCTATTGTCTAAACCCACATTAATCATTCTTTGCATGAGCCGAACATGTTTGCAGGCTTATTTATGCTATAAAAGGTCTTTCCACTATAGGTAACTCTGCCTCCCACAACGCATTTCAACGAAATGTATGTATTTGCAATCTGGAGACTTTCCGTTCTGTGGTCACTGTGTTTTACTAYGATGACTGGAATTCCTGGAGCTGTTCACCATGCTCCATTCACTCACTTGTTAAGTCACTGATGCCTTGAACTGATAAATCAGGATCCCGGGTCTAAGAGCCCCGAGCAGTCATTGCCCAGATGAAGTATCCTTTTCCTTACGTGAAAATCTGGCAGTGTTGACTGTAGACTAAACTTTATAGCGACTGCATGTGAAATGGACTTCATGGTCTCCTTGCTTGAACTACAAAAAATGTTTAAAGTGCAGGCAAAAAGATATATTTATTTTTTAAATCTTACTAGTTTGCCTGTGCTAAGGACAACCATATGTATTTATTCCTCACCTGGAATCCAATGGATTTGAATCTCCAAACGTATTCTCAATAGCCTCTGCTCATCCAAACCTCTTCAAGAATGGTGTGTTTATATTTCAACACAACTCTAATATTTATTTTTTCCAGTAAATGTCAATAACGTATAATTTTCATTTAATAAAGCTTTTGTGTTTTGTTTCTGCTAAATCATCTCAAATACAAGACTTTAAATGCTCAAGAGATAGTTGAATGGTACTTACTGTTCAAATACTTCTTTGTTGTAGTAACAAATCTTTAAATGTAGCTCTGCTTGAACAAAAACAAAGCCCTGATTAATTTCATATTTATCTCAGCAGCTGTTTCAAGGAAGACCTGCCAGATATTGATCCAAATATAGTAGACATGCAACAACAAAGGGGAAGAGGGTAAATGGGTTTATATGAAGGCATCATTTACCAGCAGAAACTTAATAGGAATGTGAAAAATTACAATATTCGTCCTCCAGATTTGGCTTTAACAGCTGCAATCATGCATTCTTGGACACAGCTGTGTTTTATATCTTTGCTATTTGAATGAAGACAGGAAGCTTTCAAATAGTGTTTATTTGCTCAATTAAATAGGAGAATGAATGCCTGCAGAGTTCTGGGTCCCAGTTCTGGTCCGCAGTGTAATGATGTAGATCAGGATTTTTACCTGGGTAGAAAACAGCACAACACAACCCTGCTGAATCCTGGCAGAGATACCATATGGGACCTGCACCTCTCACAACTCCTCTCAGGAGCTCACAGGATCATGGTTACATATTGGGAAAAGGTTTTCTTACACCTAGCTGGCGTCTGAGTTCTTCCTAACTTACAACATTTTACACAGAATTGCTTTGACTTCAGAGGCATTTTTCTTAGAAGTAAAAATCAAATACCAAAATAAGTTACTTGCTTGAGAATAGCAGGAGCTATATGCCCGTTCTGGCATCAGTTAGCTTCTGCCGAATATTTGAGTGTTTTTCTGTTTTTTTGTTCCCTCCTGTTGACATGGGGCCAGACAGGGGGGTTGAATGTGGACATTGTGCAGCCCACACATCTGCATTCTTGTGCCATTCGCAATCACACCTCATGTCCCCTAAGAGTGGCTGGAAACCAGAGACAGGAGGTTTGTCTCTGACCAGACCTCACTGGCTCCAAGTCTTTTTACACCATGTCACTGAAATTTCTCTAGATTGCTGCTTTATGTCCAGCTCCAGCCAGTGTGAAACTGGCTTCGATTTCTTTCTTTCTCTTTTTAAAAAAGAAAAGAGAGAATGAGTGATTCCTTTTCAGTGCTGAAAGAGAAGAAACAAATTTAGGTCACAGTAAGGAAGAAAGGATTAATTGGCAATGGAGGCTGGATGACCGTTTCTCCTCTAATTGCAAACAAGCATTGTGAAACCAAGTTAGAAAATGTAAGAAGGAAAATTTAGGATGAAGTCTGTCTACCTACAGTCATTTAGGTAGCTGAAGTTCTCTGGTTGGGCTTTCTGTGAATTGTTATTCCAGCGTAATGGTGCTCTCGGGGTGTGCATCACTAACTTCCTCCGCTGGTCACTGATATACCAGCACGTAAGGGAGATGTGAGGATTAGCAGTCACAGGTGTCCTAGGACCTTTGAGAAGACAAGCTGCCTCATCACACCGAACAGCCACAGTCAGTGGGGGATGTGGCAACTGAGTGACAACTCAGACTGACGGTGTGAAAGTTCAGGAGCATACCTGGTAACTGTGATAATGAGCAAGGTACATTTTGCTGAGAAGGATTAAATGGAGTAAAATAGTTTAATAAATAATGCTGTGTGATTGACAAACAGGTCTACTAGAAAGGACTTTATCTGGTCCTCTAAATGTATTGGAAAGTATATTATAATATAGATGACTATTTCTATTGACAAGGTGATCTTCAGGCTCAACATGGTAATGTAGAACCAAAGTGTGGAAGTCAGTAAGTGATGCTGATTATAAACCTCCCCATCCAGCCTCATTTCCAAGCTGAGTAAACAAACAACAGACAAGATGAATAAAAAATTCCAATTGATCAAAAATATTAACACGTAAGTTACTGAAGTGATCCTTGGCACATTTTGATATGCAAACTAGGCAGTGGAGTTAGTTTGGTCTCAGTGTGAAATGARGCCTTTGGGATAACAGTCTGTGCTTGGAGGCTTTCACATACCTATTTTTCTCCTCTTCCTCTCCCTTTTCCACCCTTAGCTTGTGAATCAATTGGCTGACTACAGCCACATTTGTCAAAGGAATGGTGATCTCAAAAATAATTAAGTTCCTGCAGATTTTGTGCTTACAAATTGATGCTTGTAGAGCTACTTGTTATGCTGACAGTGTCTCCTGACAAGGTTATGCTGACCTTCCTTAAAGGAGATCTTGCTCTCACTGTTAACAAATCATATTTTGAATGAGATGCTATGCCTGTCAGATCTGTGCTTTTAGTGGTCCAACAGGCATGCTAAATGTGCTGCTTTGTCATTAACTCATGGCTGCAAAATGGGAATGGAGATATTATGTTATTTCAGCTAATCAAGTGCTGAAGCTTCTAAATGCCAGAAGCTTTGGCCAAACCTTAAGGATGAAAAATACACATAATCAATGATAGGTATTTGAAAGATTAATCAGAAAGCATGAAGTCCTTAAACTCATTTGGTATCCAGCAAGCCAGCTCTTGCCAAAGAAAATACAATTTAGAATGTGCCTGAATTAAAGAGGAAATTTGAGAAAATAACCTTATGAAAGTACCCTAGAAACCAAAATAGAGGCATTTATTTTGACAAAATTATCACATCTGCTTCTAAGTTTCAATTTTATGCTTTTTTTTTTTTTTACAAAAATCCAGATCATAAGTATTGTTTTCACAAATATTCTAGGGTATTTTTATTAAACTTAGAAGCTGGTCTTTGTCTTTGCTTAAAAGCAGTGTAGCAACTGAAATGACATATCAACTATCAAATACTTTGTGCTCACCGTTGCAAATCTAGTCCAGATGAGCACAGCCAAAAGGCTGATGGATTGTCCAAATGCCTTGATCTGAATGTTTKCTCCAGTTTCTGGTCAAATATCAATACCGGAAAAAATTAAGCACCACAATCAACATTAATTGCCATCCTAAAGTGATTACTTGTGTATAATACATATGTGGATTGATGTAGCGTCTTGGGAGCCAGGGATAAGGCATGTCTTGCTCAGATAGTGTGGAGGAAGCTTGATTGCTACTGATGCTTTTCCCGATCAATTGCTAAATGGGGAAGGGTTGCTTTTAAACAATAAATTTAATAAGCATGGCTAGAGTCTTCAAAAGGAACCTAGGGTCATTTCCTCAATACATGTTGAGGTAACTGAAGAAAAATGACTGACTGTCAAAGATGACAAATCTTTACAGATTGGTCTGACTCATCAGAGTTTATGGGTGCTTCATTATGTCTACACAAGGCCAGCTTTTCTAGGACCCTATCAATAGCTGTAAATATTTGGATATTGCAACTGAAATTTTGGCGTTTTTTAGGTTTTTTTTAACCAAATTGCCTATGAGGTGTTCCCACATTTATGTAAGCCTTTTGTACTTCCACATACGTGTTCAGTTGTGTTTTTGCAGACTATTATTACTCATTATTTTTAATTGGATTTGCGTCTATAGTTTCCTTAAGAGTAATTTTTTAGAATTCATTCTGGACAGCTGAAGACTGTAGTATGAGTGTAGGTACCTGGAGACCTCCACCAAGGCAGGCTTCTTAGRCAAACACAGCGTGGCAGATGGTCCCTGCCCTGAAGAGCTTACAATCTAAATAATTTTCTTATCTCCCTCTTCTTTCTCTGAGGTATTAGTACCTGATTAGTATCCGGCTGCCTGCTTGTATAGTATAAGTGCTCTCAAAGGCACTCCTCTCCACAGCATGCTCAGCAACTGCAAGTAGAAATAATGAGCAGACAGCTTTCTGGCTTGCAACAGTTTAAACACTGTTAAATAATAGCTTTTGACATGCATGTTTAGAAATCAGGTGCTGATTTTCTGGAAAGAGAAGGATGTGTGGAATTATCACTGTGCCAGGGAGATCAAATTCTGTAATGAGACTACAGACCCACAGGTCTTATTACAGGTTAGTACCATTCATGTCATTAAAGAAAAAAAATTGCAAGCAGAGCCAATTCTGCAAGACTGTGAGCAAGGTTCTTGAAACAGGGTTAGATTTCCTCAAAATGATAAATACCATCCATTTGTACATTATCTGCACTACAACTGAAGAGGGGTATCCATCTTTTCACTTATTTTATTTCATACAGAAACTTACCTGCCTATGTGACCAATCAAGTAGGGAAATCCTCTTTGTAATTAAGAGCATTGTATTGAGTTTTGTATTATTAGTGAAATAGTTGTTACCTGTTGATGTGTTTTGAACCTAAGACATCTATGATTATTCTCCTTCCTTTCCTCCTTCTCCATCCCTGCATCCTATCAGTTTCATACTTGAAAATGTACTAGGCTTGTTGAAAATTTGGTCTAGTTACAAGGAGTGTGGATAGTGCTGCTAGGGAATGACTGCTTATTGCCTCTTCCAGGACAAGAATCAGGAAGCATCGTGACCTCTACCCGTGGGCTGATGTCCTAGCCTGACCCGCAGGGTCAGTGGCGGTTCTCCTGTGTCCACCAGAAAAAGCTGGGGAATTGTTACCCTTTCTTCTTCCACTGAAAACATACTGTGAAGTCTCCAAAAACCTGAAAGTAGGGATTTAGGGTGTTGTGGAGCGTTTTTTCACACACACATGCTTAGGCATGGTGTGCTGATGGGAATGGGCGGCAATACTGTCTGCTCCCTCCACTGCTTCTTTGCAGCTCCAGGGTCTGGAGAGGCTCTAAAACTTCAGTAAACACAGAATCCAGCCCTTAGGTACATCTGTTGGCTTCCTATCTGGAATATCTATCTTACTGCAGGCTGAACTTCTAGTCATGGTGGTATGTAATTGTGGGTGTCAAGATGATATCACACTGCCTATCCTCTAAAGCTGGGGGCAGGATCTGATTTTGGGTCTGTTTGGGTCTAAGACTTTAGTTCAGGTTCATAAATGGAAGACTTCAGTCCCTCAGGACATTCCTGTTCTGCTTACTGAAACAGGTTTTTCTGTTGTTCATCAGTAAGTATTAAGTTATTGTTTTAGATCAGATTTGGTAAGTTGTCAGGTTGGCAGCAGCCACGGGGAGTTGGAATGAAGTCAATATTGGCTATGCCTTGCTGTGGTTGCAGTGGGGGGGTGGGTACTTATTTATTTATATCAGAAAAGACAGATTGCACTTACCTGTTACTATGTCTGCTGTTGGGGCTCTCCATGTGCCCATATGGCTCCTGGATCTCTTTGTCAAGTGTTTGAAGAAAAGTCAATCCTTGGAAAAGTCAGTTTGGTATAACAGGGATTGGTGACTTGGCAGAAGTTACTGAAGACCCTATAAAGCTTTGCAAGAAAACAACCCCAAAACACAAACCTCCTATTCATCCCTTTCTGATTTGATTCTTTGTCTCAGCTCTCTTTCCAAAGGGCAAGAGGTAGTAGCACCACCAACAAAGCTTCTTTTACAGCCTTTTTTGGCATTAGTTATGGAAGGATCAGATGTCTGACCTTTCAGCAGTAGGTAAAAGGAGAATAAAATGATCTATATTCCTGACAGTGTTTGGAAGTGCCTGGTCTCCCTAGTTTTAATTTGCACTGACTGTTGTATGCGGTGTGCTCTAGATGTGCCAATAATGTTAAGGCAGAGGACGAAGCTTGTTGGCTTTGACTGCTCCTTCCTGGCACTAAGTTGAGACTGTTCATTAGCGAACTCTCTTAACATGGCAAAATCTGCTTTGCCATGGGGTGGTCCATCTGTGCACAAATCTTTCTAGATACTGGTAAAGTCACCAAGGACTTTTATTTTTAAGTTATATATGTTAATCCAGCATGCCTCCTAWGAAGGATATGCCTGTCCTTGTTCCAGCCCAGAAACTCAGTTGTAAGCTTTATAGAGTTGTTTTCAGTGAGATATGTAGGAACTGAATCTTATTAGCAGCAAGAGTGCTTTAAGAATTTAGAGAGGTAGAGTATAGTGAAAACCATCCTGTGTGTTTGTGCACTGAGAATATTCGTGTGGAGGCTAAACAGTCTTAAAATTTTTGCATTATAACCATACATAATAATATCTGTCCTCAGCATATTTCAGATTCATTCCAGTGATTCTAAGAYTTGCTATTTTAAATTATCTTACATATGCCTTTATGTCCACAATATTGATCCTATTTATGTTGATGGCCAGTTTGCAGAAAGGTCAAAGGTGCTGTATTCATGTATTAAAGAGGATTTCGCGTTCTGTACCTCACTGTTGCATTCAATATACAAAATATGTTCATGGTCTGCCATCTTTCTCTTCTTTCTCAACTGTTCTTTCTGTTTTCATCTTCCTTTCTTCTTTCCACACTTCCTTTCTGCCAACGGCTTCTCCTTCTGTGGAAAAGGCTGTGACCTCCATTCCACCTTAAAAAAAAATAATAATTAGATCAGTAGGTAGACCGTTCTGGCATTTTTAGTGCATCACCAATGAATTTTACTCATTTACCATACCAATAATATTACTGGGGATGGGGAATTTCACATTTTGTGGAAGTGCTTGAGGCCTAAAGCAGATACYATAGCTCCCAAGACTGCAATGGCATGCATGGCAGATACATTAGCYGGTCAGTCAGAGGAGTAGACACTTCCTAAATCTCATCAAATGTCAGATGCTGCAGATGGAGGATGACACTTTTGAGCCATACCTCTTTTACTGAGGAGCAGTACTACACCCCTGGAAAAGCTATGCTGAAAGCTGCCCAGATTTGACTTGAATCAACATGTCCTTTTATACTTTCTCCTCTCTTCTCCTGAGGAAAAAGGGAAGATGTGTTTGCAMGCTAATGCACTGGTGCTTTGGGGCCTCATGCATTACCAATGACCAGGCCAGGTAACTGTCTTGAACTTTTGAGAAGGGAGGAGCACAGGCTGGCAGAAAAGTATGACTGCAGATTGAAAAAGATCCTGCAACATTTGGAAGATCATTCAGGAGGGAAAAGGGCCCTAATTTTAACAGTGCACATGCTGAGTCACAAGGACCTTCCTTTCAGGGAATGATTGCCAGGCACTTTCCTGGAAATTACACTTTTTAAAAAGCCTTTAAAGGGGCCTCTAAAAATGAAGGCACCCAAATTTACAAGTGGCCAGCAGTGTTAAGGCACAGGACCCTGCTTGTTGGCTTCGGCTGTGGACTGAATTCAATATGTTGAAAGCAGAATCCATTGTATATAGAGATAAATAGCTTCTATACAGATATATTTGATTCTGTTTTCAATTGTGTGAAAGTATGTATGTTTTCAGTGAAAATCTGAATTACATGTATTTGGGAAATAAGAGATTAAACTGTAATATATACATTTGAATTTCATGTAAACTAGGTTATGGTGAAATTAGTATAGCCTTTCTTATAGCCTTTATGCTGTCTTTTGCCTTTTATGTTGAAGTATATCATTCCTTGCTTTGCTCTGAAGCACTGAACACTAACAACAAAAGTTAAGTCCTAATGTGACTGTCCACAATATTAATTATCTTGATATGCTTTTATTCCTACAGCGAAGATGTTTGTAAACGAGGATTCACTGTTATTATCGATATGCGGGGATCCAAATGGGAYTTGATCAAGCCTCTCCTAAAGACCCTTCAAGAAGCCTTTCCTGCCGAGATTCATGTTGCCCTGATTATAAAACCTGATAATTTCTGGCAGAAGCAGAAAACAAACTTTGGCAGTTCCAAGTTCATCTTTGAGGTGAGAGCCACATGAGAGATGTATTGTAAAGCATTATCTCTGATAAGAAATTTTCTTCAGGTAAAAAAATAATTCCCAAGCCCTGTGATTGAGAGAACAAAAGAAATCTGAGGACTGTTTGCAGGAGGGGGCTTATGCCCTCGCATCAGGTTGCCTTCTGAGCACACTGGTGGAACGGGAAGCACGTTCCATCTCAGAGGTTCACATACATATCTCACTTTGGTGAGGGTTTTTGTGTGGTATTTATTTTTGGTGGTGTTGCATTCAGTCTTTCCTTTGTTTCTCTTAGAAGAAAAACCCCACCAAATCAGTCARTATACTAAAGACAAAGTTCTCTAGATGCTAATGTATGGGTTTGTTAGTTGACCTCTACTGAACTTCATGTAGTGGCTTTTTTTTATAAGAGACATTTATACTAAATTTGTCTATGTATTGTCACCACTTTAATTTAATTGAGATTTACAATTCAGGGGTAACATTAACAACTCATGTTAATGATAAGGTGCCTCAGGCAGGTTCTTTGAGAAGTAACCAATATACAACAGCTGCATAATTAAAGGGAATTTTACTAACTTTGTCATTGGTGAAGACAAACCAGCTGTGTTCTCTTAGTGCACTTCAGTTTTCTGTGAATTTCAGCTTCTTTCCCAAAAAGAAGCAAAGCTCAGGTGCATGAAGTGCTCATGCAACAATCATGCCTAGCCATGAGTTAGTCATGTGTTGGGGTTTTTTTTCATTTGCTGAGAAACAATTCTATCATTGGCTGTCTTACTTACCAATCCATTCATTTCAGAGAGACACTCAGATTTTGCATCTCTGGAACTCAGAAGAGAATTTGGCTATAGTTCTTAATGTTGACTGCAATGGAAGACCATATTTAAGTATATATTTAAGTTCTGTTGAAGTCAGTGTGATATAAATRTGTCTTTATTGCCAACTCTTCTTAAAAGCACTCTTGAATTGCAGTGGGCAACTAGTTTGGTGTAAGCATTAACAAACTTTTACATTATTAYCACAATTTAAGTATTTGTACATTTTTTTTCCCTCTGTCTCACAAAAAGCAGTCAACTCATAAATTTTGCTTTGTTTAAATGGGTCTTTACCTTCCTTGGCTACCTATGAGGACTCAGCCATCAGAGTAACTTCCACATGTTATCCCCTGTGCGCCTTTGAAAGCAAGGCTGCCTTCAGTATAGATTTATGTCACCTCCAGAGATTCCTCACACTTACGGAAATCACCGCTCCTGGCAGAAGTGGCTGCCATTACAGTGCAATTAGATTGGCAATGCTGCCTGTGGGGAGTGAGAGGGTTCCGAGCAGTGGGAAGGAGAAATGAGATGTATGGGTACAGAAGAACGTGGAGCAGGAGGGAACCTGTGCAGAGACTAGTAATAGAATAGCTTTTGGGGATGGGGAGCTTCTGTTAAAATATATATGGGCCCTAAGGGGCAGTCCCATAGTAGCCCAAGAAAAGACAGCTTATGCACGTATATCCAACACTGAATTTCAATCCTCCAGTGCTTTAGTAAACAAAAGCAATGTCTTCCTAAAGCTTCAAAACCTAGAAGTAAAGTAACAGAGTTCAAATATATATATTTTTAGAACATTTGTTTGTTTTTAAAATGAATTAATACTTTCTGGAGGCTCGACATATTTTTTAATTGTGTGGAGTTGGTGTGATGATGGTGAAGAGTAAACTGTGGTCAAGCTATTCTTCATAGTTACGGCTCTGAGTCTGTATTGTGTTAAAAGCTCTGGACTCATTTGCTGTACATGCTGGCACGCAATAAGGGTATTTTAATTTTGTGTGTGTGCCTTTGAGCCTTAGTCTCTCTGCTGGGCTCTTCACATGGGTGTCTSTAATGGTTCACAAATTTTTGGACCAGAGGTGGAAAGTCAGTGCTTCGGCTGTCTATTGGACCACCTGCAGACACTCAGAACTGACGAGTCCTTCAATTCTGTGATTTTAAAAAGATTTCTTAAGCTGTGGTCCACTGCAATATACACACCACCATCCAGGAAACTCTGTTTTAAAGGATCCTTGTGGATGCTGCTGCTTATCGGTAGGCTCAGGTAGCTCATGCTCTCTCGTAAGAAGAACTGTGAATATAAAAGAAGCATCGCAGGTCAATATGACTCACATTTATTTGATTTATGTGGGGCAGCACACAGRTACCCTCTCTGCACTGAACCATCATGGTGATTTCCCACAGCTGTGATCAAACACGAGGTCCTTGGCAGGAACAGACTGCAGTGGAAAAGGCAATGGAAGTCTCTGTTGAGTTACCCCATCTACAAACTCAGCAATAACCAGTGTCAGTTTTAAGGCCAGATTCTGCTTTTGAGCTTAATGGAAGCATTATGCATGTGCCAGGGCAGTGTATGACCCTTAGTGGAGGATAATGATCTGGATTTTGTGTTGTGAGACTCTGGCAGAATGATCCTGTGTCACAGTCCAGAGTGAAGCATGCCTGCAGATCRTCACACAAAGAAAAGAGAAAAAAAAGGGTTTGGTTGACGTATGTGGACTCCAAAGCTTCCTGTCACTTTGAGGAATGGACCAGGCAGCTTAGTTAGCATTAACTCAGAGGTGCCTTCAAGATTATTTTCTTTCTTCTGCTGAAAGGGTTTAAATAGTGCAGAGTGCTTTTTAAAGTGATTTCTAAAAGAAAGACGGGTGATGCCTGAGAGACAGTTACTTTATCTTACCACCTACCTGCTTAACTAAGGTTGTTTTCATGAGAGTTTCAAGAACTCCTTAAAGAAATAAATCTGAATAAAGAAATTTGCTGCAGAATTTGTGAAATGAAAAGCCTTTTTGCTATATCATCATGTCAAATTCTGTTCATGATAAAAGCAGTGCTTGCATTAGCTTGACACAATGCAGGGGGAATGCCCAGGTATTAGCCATGAAGAGAAGTCTTTTCTTGACAGGCAGTTAAACTCTAAATTGAATTATCTTCAAGAGGTCAGTGTGCAGGTCAGGAGGTTTAGAAATTTGAAATCCCTCTGAAGCTACGTACTTACCTTCCCATTGTTTGTTGGCTCTTCCCTCTGTCCTCCCCCTTCCCCAAACCAAGGAACATTGCAAGAAAGTTTTAAAATAATCTTTCTGCTGAGCATAAGTTCAATACAATGCCAATTTTAATACATTGCAGAATGCCTGATATTTTTAGATGGATGCAAATTGGAAGAAAATCCTATTATTAACTTTAAACCAGTGGGCAGCCTGCTATTTTGGACATAATTCAGGATAATGGGCAGGACTTAAGGTATTTGTCTTTGCAGATGACTTTTACAAGATTGTTGTGATTATTGGGTGCCTCCACTTCTGAAGAGCACAAACTCTGACATCCTTTAGAGGCCTGATCTTTAGGGAATAGATGTGCAGTCACTGATGAACATCACAAGCCTTTAAGGGTTGCCAACTTGGGTGTTAACATGACAGCACTGAAAACCTCTAGTAATATATGAAACCCTATGCTCATTATTTCAGAAAAAAATAATTTGTCTAAAATAAATGGGAACAGCCATCAGCTGTTGCATCCTTAAACTGTAATCTGCTTTCCAGGTACCCAGTGTATTTCTCTATCACTGATTACTGAGTCTGAAAGAAATAAAACCATCTCTCACTGACTGTATGATTCATGAGAAGTACTTTCTATTGGCAATAAATTCTAATTGTWAATATTCCAATGACATTTCACTTTTCATTGATTTTGGCTTAATTACATTAGAAATTACTAATATCAAAGAGATCTGCCTATCGCAAAAGCCCGCTGGAATAATCTGGAAGAAAAAAAACGCATATTCTGTGTTTTGGCAGGTCACAATACCTGCTTCAGTTCACATGCCTAAAACTTTTGCTGCTGTATAGCTACTAGCCTGAGTGTAACACAAGTAGCAGAATCCCTGTAATACCATATACCTGTTTAGTGAACAATCATGTCCAGATACCCAACAGCTGCAGTAAGAAGTCTTCAGTGTCCAACTGGGTTTAAGTAATCTACGGCAGAAGCATTCTCATTATATGTTTTTGATAGTCAGGCCAGCTGAAAAAGATAGACATTATTCCAGTAAATATCATGTCTTTTAATAAACAAATAAATCAGTGCCATTAATAGAAAAGTTTTCAATCCAGTTAATTCACCAAAATTAAACATAGTCCTCAGCATCTTTTACAATGTTCCTTCAATTATGTATTGATGAGGAAAATAATCTCTTCATGCTATTTATGGATTGCACTGTTATTTCTGATTAGACAGTCACTGATTCAAATGCTGTCATTTTCCCTTCCTTAGACGAGTATGGTATCTGTTGAAGGCCTGGCAAAACTCGTAGATCCTTCTCAACTGACGGATGAGTTTGAAGGATCCTTGGATTACAACCACGATGAATGGATAGAGTTGCGYGTCTCCTTGGAAGAGTTTTTCAACAGTGCCATCCATTTATTATCAAGGCTGGAGGATCTCCAGGAAATGTTGGCTAGGAAAGAGTTTCCAGTTGATGTTGAGGGCTCAAGAAGGCTGATTGATGAGCACACGCAGCTTAAGAAAAAAGTGATTAAAGCTCCTGTGGAAGAACTGGATCGTGAGGGTCAGAGGTTATTACAATGCATAAGATGCAGTGATGGTTTTTCTGGTAGGAACTGCATTCCTGGAAGTGCAGATTTTCAAAGTCTTGTGCCAAAGATCACCAGCCTTTTAGACAAGCTGCATTCTACCCGGCAACACTTGCATCAGATGTGGCATGTCCGCAAGYTGAAACTGGACCAGTGCTTTCAACTCCGGCTTTTTGAACAAGATGCTGAGAAGGTAGGGAGTAACCGGTTCTTTTCATACTTGAACCAAGACTTTATCACAAGGACACTGTGACCATTTTTTCTATAATTAGCGACATGAGGTATTCATCACAGGTGTAAATCTCATGTTGCCAGCAGATGTACTTTATGTGACTTGTAAACCAAATTCACTGAACTAATTGTTGGATGTAGCAGGCATAACGATATCCAAGAATAACTTGTCTGTGTCACTTCTGATGAAAGTTAATCTGCTTTTTTTTTTTACAATGGGTACATTTGGTAGACATTAGCACGAGAATCAAGCTTTTTTTTSAAGTTTCTTTTACTAAGCTTCTGAATATATTTATCTACATGTCACAGCACCTAAAGAAGAATGATTTTAGGGTTTGATTCACTATGATTATTGTTTGCACTTCTTGCGTGTCTGTGGGAAATTTGTAGTTTAAATCCTCCTAATTGTTATCTCAAACAACATTTTCAGTTTCCCTTTCCTAAGAAATCACAACAGGATTTGCAACTGGTAAAATCTTTAGTGATGACTTTGTACCAAGGACATGGCCACTTAGTTCCCACAGCATGAGATCTGAGACTGTGTTTAGGTTAAACATACAAACAGACCAAGAGAAAGTATTCTGAAATGACAGCAGCATGCAAAACTCAGTGGGGCTGTTTTGCATTAAAAAGCACATAAGGATGGCATTTGAATTCATACCTGACACTGAGTCAGTGGCCAAGATTCCTGTTCACCAGCACAAGACCTTATTTGAGAAATATTTAACATTAAGTTATTCCATAGAGATTGCATTGCAACTTCATATTTCTTAGACATTTGTAATGTAGCGTATCAGCCTGAAAAGCACACAGGGTGTCTCAAAATGAAATACAGTGTACCAAAGGTATTTAGAGCAGCAGAAGCACAGGTAAGTAACATGGCTTTAGGAAGCTGTAGTTTCACAGGTGTGCAGTACCGCTGCAGAGTTACATCCCCRTTCCCTGCCTCTTCAGAAGATAACTCATTCAGGAACCTGTAGTAGATYGGAAAGGCCCCCACAAGCAAAGCTTATCATATTTGTTGAAGAGACTGGCTAAAAACCAACCAGAGTTCCCTAACCAAGTCTCATACACAATACCACCTACAAATTTCAGTAATACGCAATAAAGCAGGCTTCTTACTACTTCTGGTATTCGTCTGCTGTTTGCCTCTGGAAGCATATACAGGCACTGATTTCGGTGAATTTATTTTAGAAAACTGTGTTGTGCTAGAGTCTTGGCAGTCTCACTTTCTTAACGCAGAAGTGCTTGACATCTTGTTAGGTGGTTTCGTGAGAAGTCTTTGCTGCACATTTAAAATTCTAGGCCACAGAAGTAGGGTAGTCTCAGTGGAAGGTACTGAGCTCTTGGACTCATGTTTATCTAGTCTGTATATCCATCAAAAGCACCAATTTCTGAATCTTCTCCACTTAATGTATGATCCAGTTGTTTCACTAATGTGTCTGCCTGGACCCAGGAGGAATAACAAAAGAAATGCAGACCTCATCTGCAGGGGGATCTCACTGAAGATGATTTTTTTTAATCAGCTGAAAATTAATATTATTTTTAAAACATCAGGGAGAAGCACATTGCTGAAACAAATATAATCTTCAGCAGTACAGAGCAAGACACAAGACATTGGTTTTCAATGCATGTACTAAATATCTCTAAGGGATGCTAGGACTGAAAAGGCTCCATCATTGTATAATCAATCCTTCTATTGGGAAAACCTTGAATTTGGATGAGTTCCCTCYAAAATGAGTCACTGCAGCATCACTCAAGAATGCATAAGAGCAGAGTTTTTCTCCCAAATGCTACAATTTCTTCTTCTCCCTTTTCCTTGTGTGTCACATGCTATAAGGAGATCCCTCACGGCTGTCCTTCCCAGCAGTGGCTGTATTTGTCAGTGCTTCAGTTTGGATTTTCAGTTTCTTTGGGATTATTCAGATGACCACTGCTTACTAACATATTTTTTTATTTTTATTTATGATTATTATTTGCTAATTATTATTACTGTTAGCAAGTTATTATTATTTAGCAAATTATRATTATTTTTAATGTTATAAGCTGAAGGCTCTCAGATCATGTCAGTGTCTGAAAAGTTCTTGTTGCCAAGCACCATTCTGTAGTGTTGAAGGAAGTCTCCAATATATTTTTCCTTTCTATTTCTTGAACAGGCATAAAAGGATGGTGTGATACAAGTCTGAGCATTGTGACAGCTAGGTTCTTCGCATGTGTTATTCTGAGTTGTTAASTGTAAGGTTTAGGCAAGTCAGCAGATAAATGAAATGTTTGAGGTGAAGGAAGAAGCAGTGAGAACGTGATTCCTGCCTTTTTAACACTGGCTGTCTTGAGCAATTCCTGATTGACAAAACTGGCATTTTGATCTTCTCGATCTCTCTTATTCATTTACCTCACATTAACGAAACACACAGTCTTGCTTTGGCTTCTCTGGGTAGCTCTGCTTGCCTTTCCTTGACTRCTACATTTTCCCAAAGAATAGAAAATATTTTGTTGTTTTATACTCTCAAATCAGTGTTTTTAATCTTTTCAGTTTGTGAGTCCCTAAAATTCTTCCAGGGAAGGTTGCAGACCCTTTTACTTYGCATTTCGCACATGTAGACTGATGTAAAATATTGATGTGCTTATTCTCCTTAGCTGCCTTTTGCAGATCTCTTTGAAGTAGTTTGACCATCTCAGACTGGGAAGTACTTGTCTCATAAAATGTTCAGAGCTAAATCCAGTCTGAGCGCTGTCTCCACTGTATAAATAGCCACCACGGTGTGTCTGCGTATTGAATTTTAAAGTTTCCTGGTACCTCCATTTGCTCAGTTGCACTCTACCCTCTACAATTAGGTATGGTAGCAGAGCCAGGATGGTCTTTGTCTCCTGGGGAGAGGCACAGCTCTTTCTGTATAACCTGGATATGTCATTTAGTGCTGATCAAATGACAACTCTAATACCCTGTGAAAGCTCAAACTCCAGCATAAAATTCTGAACATAAGTAAGGTTTTAGGGCCTTTTAAAATATCTCTGTATACTCATTGGGTGATATTTTAGGAAACCTGTTCTAATAAGGAGAAAATGGACAAGGTCTTTCCATTTTCTGGACACCTCTGATTTTAAAAATTTCAGGTGTCCTCATTGCCTGAAAAGTTCTTAAACATGGGATAGGAAAAAAAAGGGAACACAAGAAGGAAAAACACACAGTATTTTAAGGGAGGTTAATTTTTGAACCCCTTGGTATTAAAATACCCCAGATGTTCAAAGCAAATCAATTCACTTTTTTCCCTCTTATAGATCCCCTCTATTGGAACATTTATAAATGACAGTCACTGCCTGGACACACGAATTATTCAAATTACAGGTATTACAACTTACAGAAGGTCTGTATAGTTGTGTGCTGAGCAACTCATATTATTGGCAAAATAAAAGGAGAGAGTGGCAGTCACACCCTGGGCTTCTCCCACTCAAATCAGTGGGAGAGAGCAGAGCTGTCTGTGGAGAAACTTCGTCTCCAAACCAGGCCTTTAGGGTTTTATTTTCCTGTGCTGGGGCCGAGGGAGAGGAAAAGTCAGGCTATCGCATAGGCACAAGCAGTGCGGTGAGATTGAATCCCCAGATGGAGACTGGAAGCTCCTTGAAGCTCAAGGCAGGTCAGCCATGTGGGGAGCTTTGGCAGAGTGGTGTGAGGAAGTTCRCATGCTGTGCAGTGCTGACTGTAATGATCTGCTGATAAATAACACATTTCAGCCGCTGGTGTAGCCCTGACCCTCACTGTTCAACAAATTCATTCCTCACCAACTAATATATACATACRTATGTRCATATATATATAATTTTGAAACTAGAACTGAGGCTTCACTGTGTTTTTACTGGGCAACAGGGAAAATATTTTTAGCCATCAGTAACATGAAAAAATGTAGTCCAGTCTAAATTTAATATTGTTTAAAACAAAAAAGCCACAATCAACATAGATCCAACTATTAGAACTATCTGAGAAATGTTAATTGGTTGGTTGAAATCTGGACAGGGAGAAGAATTTAGGAAAGAGTCCACATGTTTTGCACTTGAATAAATACCAAAAAAGACAAAAAATTATCCTTACACTCTGCACTTTCCAGCTCTTCTGGAAATCATTTGTAACTGGCACCCAACTTGACTTTTGTAGGAATTTCCCCATCATTCTGGGTTGGTTCCATATCAATTTTACTACCCCGGCATGTATGTGAATGAAGAACAGCTATCATGATGTAATCAGCGTTGTCCACATTAAATATAAACAATAAAGTCATCAGCTGRACTGAACCAAGTATCTTTACTGTAAGCTTGTAACACCAGAGCAAAGAGCAGGCTGCTGTAATACTGGGGTCAGCCTCTAACGGGAGGCAGAGGAGACTCTGCATATTCTCCCTGTCCTCACCTCCCCTTCTCCTTCCTGACTTTCTACAGAGTCCACTACACAAAGGCAAACTCAAAAAGATGGCAACGGTAGTTAGAAAATACCATGGGTGAATTTCACTGGAAGTTTGTGGTGGGAGAAACATTTTATTTTGATAGTGCCAGCTTTGTAGAAAGTCTGGTGGCAAACCACAGGCCACATCTAGTCTTCAAGGAGCAGCGAAGTAGCGGGCTTGCAGTCAAAACCGTCTGCCTCATCCATACTAAAGCTTCCCTTTGAAAAACACAGCTCTGCCTGTGCTTTTCCCTGTGGAGCAGGCTATGGGAAGCTGTGCTGGCTGCTGGGGCTGCCGTGGTACCGCTGCTCTGCAGGTGGCTGCAGCGAGAGGGAGCGGAGGGCACGGCCTGCAGCTCCTACCCCACAGCAGCTGGTGCTCCCAATTCCCAGGTGATGTGATCTGCCCAGAATGACAGAAAGATTTCAGTGAGTGCAAGAGAGATCAGAATGTGATAACAATGCAAAGTGGATACAACAGAAGACAAGTTTGGAGAGGGGTAGGAGTAAGCAAAATGGTTGAGGGGGAATAGGGTGGGATAACAGTTGCAGCAATTCTCCTGCATCCCACTCCCTGTGCAGGTGCGGGCAGTGAGACCGTGGCACCAGGGAGCAAACACTGCATCCCTCCCTTCTCACACACAGCACTGCTTCAGGCCTCTTCCTCCATCTGGGCTTCTTAAATAAGGGAACTGATGTGTTATTCTACTGGATAGGTGCTATTAAACTCAGCCCCCATTTAGTGAAATAAATAATGGGGTATTTGGTTTCTGAAGGAGGAAAATCACAGATACAACCAGCCGTGCTAGACTCCTGCCCAGTGTCCCATTCCCATTCCTAACGAAAGTATTGGGAAGACTCCTATTGATTTTCAGCAGAAGCACAATATACCCATCAACGCTTATTCTGAAGTGTCAGATGAAATTTAGGAGTCCCTGGTTTAGAATCTAACTTAACACTATATAGAGTTAGTCTAGAAAAATACGGAGAAGCTCTAGCTCTATAGCAAAGTCAGTGGGAGAGAAGATTATCCAAGAAGTACATAATCTGAGTATTTGAACCAAGCTCACGCTATTATTGGAGTATTACACCTGCCAAAGGTTCATGTTCCTCAGAAAGAAGGAATGCTCTGCAAGCTACTCTTTGTCTAAAAAGATGCAGGATGACTTTGATGGAATAATAGAATGCAAAATGTGGAAATTTACACTGTGGTTTAGGGAGGGAAAGATGGCTTTAAGAAAGAAACACTGATATCTTGATGTTTGAGAGAAGGGAAACTATCAGTGCATTTGTGATTGTATGATACATAATCCACTTTAACCATTTCATACATTACTTCCCCTTATACTGCACTTAAAAATTCTGATGCTGTATGCTCTGTAATAAAATGCATTACAAATCTGATGATATGATCCTTCTTGCTAATAGGAAGCAGTTTATTTTATTACAGTCCATTAAATAGAGAAATTGTAGCTGCTCCTTTAGTCAAGTGATGCTGCGTAGGGAAGCATTTCCTAGAAACGGGTCTTAGCTGACTTTCTGGAAAAGCAGCATAAGAAAGATTAAAAAGGTCAGCAAAATCTTCACTTCCTTCTTCATTTCCCATCACCTCTACACTTTCTTCTTCTAGCAGTGTCAAAAGACCCTGGAAGTGATATATAAGCAGATGATAGAGCTTTCCTGTTTACAACATGTCATATTAACCCTCAAGGATTTGTGTAATGCCAAAAGGCRTAGCACCTGGGACAGACTCTTTGACTGAGATAAAATCCACTTAGTGAAGGACCATTTCCCCTCTCTTATTTCACTGCTGGAAGYGCTCGGTTTCTTTGATCTGTTCTACGTGCCATATATACAATTGCCTCCAAGATTTCGTGTGGAATGTTGGCTTAGAAATTAATGTAAGGTGGATGTGTCCCAGGGAATGAGACTGGGAAACCAATGAGGAAAGTACTGAGCTGACGGAGGGAGGTGTCATATGTGAAATTAATATAAAGTGATTGATTTCTGGGGAGGTGGTTAATTAGAACTGGGGAGGAGGCAGGAAGCATATTAAGAGGGGAAAGAACCAGAATCAGGATTAATAACGAGAGCACATCCTTAGTGTCCTGCACCAAGGAGAAGTATATATGCCCCCTGTGCTGTTTCACTGTGAAAGGATTTGTCACTGAATGAATGGTATTTAACAGTTAACAGTAATAATCGTACATAATAAGCATGGATAAGACATGGATTTTTGCGTAGGATTTAGAGTTCATTTAAGTTACATGWACACCGCACTGGTTTTTAGAACTCAGCATGCCCTGGATTTTCCATCTAAGTACTTACACCATGGATATCACAACAGCACAGTAAGTGAGCATCACAGTAAGGAGCTTTCCTGGAGATTTTAAACACGGGGAGCGTTGTTAGACCGGAGGTAAGCTCCATAAGACTTCCTCAATAAAAGGAGTCAATAAGCTTAGTGTCTTCTGCAGAGACATTTGACTGAGGGTCTCAGTGAGGCTCATTTAAGCATGTTACTTTCATCCTTAGCCCATTCCAAATGTCTGTGCAGACAAAGGACAGAGGTCTTGSGGTACAGATACTGACTGGGAAAGACACTGACCTGGGGTCTGTGTTTGTGAACATGCATGTGTTTGCAGAGGGCTTTATAAGAAGAGTGACCAAGAATTTACTGCTAAGCATAAATGAAATCCCTTACACATAGTCCCCAGAAAAAGAGTTCTCAGAGATCACAAGGGCTCTGTTTGTTGGTGGTACCTACCCCTCTCAGCCCAAAYCAGGTGCTTCTCTCTTCATCGGGCAAAACAGCTCAGTTTCAGGCTAGTTTTAACTGCATCCCCTGACCTGGTTGCGTTTTGGTGCTCGAGGTCTCCCCGAGTTGTCTGCTAAAAAGACAGAGGCCTGGTCCTGTAAAGCAGAGAGAGTCCCAGCTTCTTACTGAAATTAGTGAAAGACTCACGGGCTCCGTAAGAGTTCCCAGACAGGTATTCTGTGAGCCAGTGCTGTCAGAGCCCTACATCCAGGAGCTGTGTAGCCACTGTCTAGCTACTGTCTCTGGCTCCAGCCTTGCTGGTGGCAGGGTTAGCAACTTTGCCACCCGCTTACAGAAACGGGACCTTATTTCCAGCTGTCTGTGCTGGTGTCCCCCCACAATAATCCAGTTCTGTTAGTACACATTTGCAACATTACGGGCAGCCTGATTTGCCAGGGCTTGCAATACTCCTAATATATGAAAAACAAGCTTTGAAAATGTTCCTGACACAATTAGTTCTTATTTTTAAGCTATAGAAGAAATACACAGATTTCTGTATTTATGGATCTGGAATAAACATTGCTCAAGAGCAACATTTAGTCAAAGTTTTAAGTTGCTTTAGCGTCTTTTTCTCTGTCTTTTCTCATGCATATGGACTCTTGCACAGAGCACATAGTGTCTGTTCTCTCCTGAAACCTTGCTTCCATATCTGGAACTCTCTCATACTGCCAGTGAAAAATGCTTTCTTTTGTAATCTGAAGTTTCCCTTAGCATATGGTGCCTTTTTTGGTTTAGAGATTCTCACTAGACAACTGTTCTTCCCCATTAATAAAATCAGACTTGGGACGCCAATGCTGGGAAGGAAAGTCAGCTATCAGTCTAAATAAGCTGCCATGTGAATAGAAGATCATCATCTCGTGCCATCCTTTGTACTTAAGCCCACTCTGAAACTAAAACAACAGAGAGGACAAGCCCCGTGTTCAACATGAAGTGTTTGCTCTGAAACAGAATTTCTAATACCAGGCAGAACACAGAAAATGGGTGCAGATAGGTCCCTAAATTGTTGAACTGGCAGACACCATCTGACAATATCAGATCTTAAAATGTCGGAAAGATAATTATATAGATGATATGGAAAGGAGGCTTAGATTGAGACTGAGCTGGGTGCATAAACCATAGTTACGAAACCATAGTTCGTATGGCACCTAGCACAGTAAGGTGCTGAATCTGGCTGGGGTATTGGCTCTTTCCAGCAAAGAAATGCAGATTAGCAGTTGAAAAATGCCTTTGGAGATGTAAGGGTATGGAAACATTCCTACTGAATACAGGTATGTATCCACATATGCCTTGGGTTGATTTAGTACAGTACTGGGAATATTCTGCTTTACTTAAGATGTTTTGTGCAAGATCTTTCTAATAGCATCAATCAAGGACAAAGGATCAACACAGGAAATTCATACCAAAGGGAGAAACTGTATATCCATTCTTAAAAATCTGTGTATTTCCCCAAATGAACCTATGCTAGCTCTAATCACTTTTATTTACTTCACACATCTTAAAACAAAGGAAGCTCTAATAAAACAGGTGAGAATTGAAAGCACGTAGCAATAACTCTATTGTAACAGCAGTTTTTCATTAATTTTCAGTGTTTATTCAGATGTGTTCTCTGTCATGTTTCTTTTCTTTTGCATTTTAAAATAATTGAACTCTTGCTACTGAGTACTGCTCCTGCTTTGTCTTGAAGCACATCAGCGCTCTCTGTCATGGATAAGCCGCAATGAGGTGTTCTGATGCAGCTGAATAAACAGTATGATGTTCTGAATGCATCTTTACTGATTTTTTTTCTGAAGCTCAGTGGCAGCAAAACAGGGCTTAGGCTCATGGATTCCCCAAATTACTGGGTTTACCTGGTCTCAGACTTTTTTTTTTTTAACAAACAAAAGAACAAAGTTTGCCTAGAAGCAGAAAAAATGTTATAACGAGGGGTGGTTGTGCACAGAGTGTGTGTTGACAGTTCCTTGTGATGCTGTGAGCATAGATGTCATGTGCTAAAGAGATTTCAGAGTGGGATCAGCACCTTCCACTTTGGAAGGCTCTGAGAGAGGCAGCTAAACTGTGTCAAATCTGCAATCCCCCTCACCTAGTCATGGACATGAAAGAATTATTGGGGAACTGTGGGGTAAATCCTCTTCAGCATCTATAAGGATAAATTACTTGCAAAAACCTTCATCTTTAACAGGAAGATGAATCCTGCTAGCCTATATCTCTCAGTTCAGGAACCTGCATGCTGGGACTTGCAGTCTTTGCAGGCTATACCTCCGAATTAAAGATGCAGCTAGCTGACATCTGCTCTGTTTAATATGAAGTAGGCTTCTGACAGGTTGCTAATGCCATCCACAATTCGTTGCCCCCAATCTAAAGTGAAGAGTTGCTGGAGCGGGAAGTAATCACAGGGGGCTCTGTGGGAACTGTTCATTACTTTGACCACTGCTGGTCACACTTAATAAGATCCTGTTCTTRGTATCTGTAGGAAAGAACAGATTTTTGCAAGACCAGGAGATCATTATAGAAGTTTTTAACTTCCCTCAAAGCACAAACAAAGCTCATTTCTGCTAATTGGATAGTAAAATCAAAATGTCTTCATTATTACTGATGTTCCAAAGGAGCTTGCAGCTTTTTCACAGTGTCAAGCTTGTATCCTGCTACTTTCTTATTTATCAGTCAAGGCCACGGGGGATCTTCCCTTATGTACCAATAGCATTGTGAACATTTGCATTTCTGCCTTTCTATAGACTAGTAGAAAGCTTGGGGACAAATCTAATAACAGCGGCACAAATTCACAAGTACGCACCAACTGCTTTGTGCTGCTCCTAGAACTGAAAGCAGCTACAAACCCAGTTTTGCCATCTGGTTTGAGGAAGTGTGGGATTGCCTTGCYGGCTGAGCAGAGCAGTACAGGGAACTGGATAAATATATATCAGAAATCCTCTTCCTGGTGGATGTTATTCTAGTGGCGGATGTCACCTACCCTTGTTGCAACCATCATTTCTTTCCCTGTGGAGGAGGAGGCAGGACTGCTGTCGGAGCCTACCATTGACGTTTCTGCTGCAACGAGTCTGTTGCTGGTTTTGCAGCTCTGAGGGTACAAACTTCCTCCTGTAACACTTCCATGACCGGAGTTCAGACTCCACAAGCAAAGCACATAAGAATCTTCTGAAGGCTTTCGTGGTGCTGATTTTTCAGATGTGGACAGCTGTCCATCAGGAAGAGCAATCATCTGCCAGAGACTGACTGCTGTTGAGCTGGATTGGTTTTGGAGCAGCAAAATAAAGGTACAAAGGATGCAAATTTCAAAGCTAAAAATTGGGAAATAAAAACCACAGGGGTTAACTGCCATGCTTCCCATCACACAGGAAGCCTGTCCTGCGGTCGGAGTCCTGATCTGATGTGTAAAATAGGTGTCTCAGTGCTTTCCATCTTTCTTTATCATTTCATTCTGCCCTGTGCTGCCAAATCTGCTTTTTTTGCAGGCAGCTAAATATGTTGCCTCCACAGCACTTGGAACTGAACCTGATCTTTTTGATGGGAATGTAAAAACAATAACAATTCCTCGCTCCACTGCTGCAGCTAGGGATGAGGAAGACCTGCGCATTTCCTTCAAGCGAAGTGTGCCCTATAGCATACTTACAGCAGTCTGGGGCCAGTTTCTGTCCGATTTGCACTGGATCATCCAACACACTTGTGACCTTTCAGTGCAAGAGGGCAGAACATTAACCGAGTGATGGCGTAGTTCCTGCTTTATGTTTCCAGCCTCTGGCAGCAGTCGCCTCACAGTCCGTCCGCTCCTGACTGTAAGGAAACAGCTCTGAAGCCTACCACTGCTGAAACTGGAACATGGTGTGCTGTGCTATTTGTAGTTTCCTGCTGCCGACACTGGATACGCAGTTACTATTCCTCTTGCTTCCTCCATGAACATTAGAATGGGTCCAAAAATAATTGAAGGCAGTATGTTCTGATGGAATATTTTTTCATTTGCACAAATTTCCTCTTTATTTTGCTTGCCAATTTTGATAGGGAGCATTTCGAGGCTGTTTCAGCTCCTCCAACTTGGCACCGCTGGGAGGCACAGGAATGCTCCCCTGATCAGTATGGCAAGAGAAAGTGTTTTGGCATCTGAATACAGATTTAAAACTCATTTTTAAGGAAGAATATAGCATATTATAACCACGAAGTTCTGCTTTAAATAATGAAGACAGGAAGACCCAAAAGCGCTAAAGGGCAGCRAAGCCCACACATCTAGAAAAAGAGAAGAAAGGGGCCCGCACATATAGGAAAAGAGAATAAAGCTGCTTTTTTTATTTATTGCTTTGATCCTCAAGAAGGTTAGGTGATAAGAGCCTAGCTGTCAGGAAATAATGTAATTAAACTGTGCATGAGGTTCACAGACTTATTGTGCAGCATCTTTCAGATGTAGCTATGTGATTATTCCTAAATGAATGTCTTCCTGGCCTGGCTGAAATGCTTTAAATGGCCCACACTTGGCAGAGCTCGGGATCTTAAAAGTATATCTTAAATTAGCCTTCATATCTATTTATAGGGAACACATAAGGGTGGGTGTGCAGTTGAGAGGTTGCCTCCTCAGGAGCTGGTGATGGTTTAAGAGGTGAAACCAGGAGCATGGTCTGCGGATCTTCATGTATTGCAAGGCCCCTCCATATTACTTGGTATCGAAATCCTGGATGCCTTAGGTGCTACACAGGTGCTGAAAAGGTGTCGCAAGCAAAACAGTCTCAAGCTGAAGAATTTTACTCRATTTATTTCTAATCAACACAACCTTCTGGCCAGCTCAGGGCGGCTCACGGCCTCCTGACAGGCCACCCCGCTGTGCAAGCTGTCACCAATGATGGTTGCACAGGGGAATGGGCAAGCACCCTTACACACAGCCAAACTAGCTTTTACAATCCTTTCAGCCCTGGGGAATCAGAAGTGACTGTGGGCGGTGAGCTGGAGTTTAAGGTTTTTACCAACAAGCCTGTTCACTGAGCCAGGCCCTAAGGCAGCGCCATGAAAACCAGGCCCACTGCCACCTGTGGGGCRCGTGCCTGCAGGCAGGGACACCGTCCCCCCTCCCAGCTTGCYGGGTTTGCCAGCGTCAAGGGAAAACATTGAACCAGTTGATTCATGGGATGGGGAAATAGCCGGGGCACAGGGGTAGGGAGTGCTGGACACCCCAAAATCCAGCTGAGAGCTGATGTCCTTTGCTTTCTGTCTGGGCAGAGGTCCCAGCTCCGGCCCCGAAGTGTCATGACATTTCGGGAGTTTTAACCTACGATTACACCACAACTGTATCTCTGGGCTTCAGACACGGGTGATTTTGGTAGGGGAAATGCCACTTTTCTGATACAAAGCGGTAAACATCTATCTGGCTGTTTTGTTCTTAATGGCAGCTATTTGGAGTCACAGGAATGTCGCACATTAAGCCAGGAATAGAACCAGGATCTATAATAAAGTCACCAAACTTGTACAGCATTTTCAACTGAATTGAATTATATCTCACAGATTCTGAAAACTGAGAGGAAGATCCCTCACCTGGGGACCCACTCTGATCTTTTAATAATTTACACTTTTTTCCATTCACAAGACTGTTGTCTGTTTATCTCTTTTAGTATTACATTTCCAGGCAATGAATTAATTTGCACTTAAACAGCAAGCAGTTCTCTGTAGATGATCTGTGCCCAGGAAAGGCCATTTCCATTTTAAGGAACAGAAAATCCTTTCCAGGAATGCCTGAGTGTTTGATGTCACTAAGTGTGGTGGAAAGGTACAATATTTCAAAAAAGCGAAGCAAACACACGGATGTATAAAATACGCCTAGATATCATTAGTCATATTTATGTGTTCAATATCTGTAATTTTCTCCCACCTTCAACAATAAAATTAGTGCTTCTCTATTCAGCATTATAGGAATCACATGCCTTACTTTGTGCATGGCTGTGGCTTGATATCTGTCAGGAAAAAAACACAGAACCCTTACTCTGGCATTTAGTAGGAATAGTCAGTGTGAGTACATTGGAAATGGTGCTCCGATATTAATACAAAGCTATTTGTCACGTCACACATCTAGCTAATTTTCTAGTGGGTTGACAGTTGGGCCCATTGTCTGGAATAATTTAATGTGCTGTAGCTYAAACTTACTGTACTCTATGAATCATATACACAGATATTTATAATGGAAAAACTGTGTTCATGCAGTATTGAGGTTACACAAATACAGCTGTGGGTCTGAATCTTCAGCTGGTGTAAATTGGCCTCATTGGAACGACACCAATTTACCCTGGCTGTAGACCGTGCTGAACACATGTGAAAGGGAAAGATCTGGCAGAAGTATCCGCTTGTCCGTCACCGTCTGTAAACAAGAGACAAACACAAAAACAAACACAACTTTGTATTTAGGCCTTGGCTTAGCAAAGCATTTAGATGTACGCTGAGTTCTATTTTAAACCTGCAAGTACTTTGATTTAATTAAGGCTGTATTTATAGARCGGCAATAGGAATTACAGCAGATTGGGATTCTTTTCTGTTGAAGCAGTTTTCATCAAATTTGTTGATTCATGAAAAAAATGAAATGTGCTATCAAAGTTTTCTTTAAGTCCAAAATTTATTCTGGGGCCAGTACAATCCTGTCTGAGAACAGCCATCTTCCTAGTGACCCTTCATGTAACCAGCCCAGGGTCAGGGCCCTGTGGGCACTGCTGGCTGTTAATGGCCCTGGCCAGCCTCACCTGGGCCTCCCCAAGCCCACCCATGGGCCAGGAGCCCCACTGCAGCTCAACTATGGAGTATCAGGCTCCAGCCTTGCCACAGCCTTGCCCTGCCTGGCCGTGGGCCCTGCTGAGCCGGCCCCCGAGCCATCGGCTGATTTTGTGGCAGGACCTGGGACCTGTCTTGTCCCTGTGGACCTGTGCTGCATTCATGGGGCTGTGTCTGAGCCTGGTTACCCTCACGGGACCTCATCCTGACCTGCTGATTGACTTCSTAGCTTAAGCTTGGACTTGTCACCACAACTTGCCTGATGATCTCTTGATTAAACCTGGCTGCTTTCAGCACTCGGGGGCTGTGGGACGGGCTCTGACTGAGGCCCCTGCCCTGCCTGCCGGGTTTTTGTTCCTGGCTCCTCAGAATCCCTTAGGGAGCAGCTAGCCTGGACAGCCAGCACCAGCTCTCTATTCTGCTGAATTTAGCTCAGAGGCTTGAGCTGAGGGATTTTTCTGTATTCCAGGTAAATATCCTGATTCTTTAGACTGTTGGCCCTTCTCATGTGCTCCTTTGTGGAGGTGTTGGCTTTTTCCAGATGTACAGGTGACCTAGGTATGGCTAGTTCCAATTAAACTGCAGTAATGATTCTTTTCTGGAGGAACTAGGGGACTTTCGTGATTGATTGCCTTTTATAAAGGTAGCTCACATGCAAATCTTTCCAGGATCAGGCCCTCGCATATTAGTGTAGACTGCAT
The DNA here is from genome assembly GCA_030449065.1 of Oceanodroma leucorhoa. Taxonomy (NCBI): domain Eukaryota; kingdom Metazoa; phylum Chordata; class Aves; order Procellariiformes; genus Oceanodroma; species Oceanodroma leucorhoa. The sequence continues at coordinate 418,619 of JASVER010000003.1, read as the reverse complement.
ATGTACCACAGATCTGGTGTGTGGTATTCTTTTTTGATCAAATGCTGGCTAAATTGAATTGCGAGAGATGTAAGTAATATGGCTTGATTTATCTTTAATTGAATTGTTGTGAATACTTCAACTCACTTAATGAGATAGGAGTAGACCTTGTAGTTGGAAACTTTGTAAACCTCAGGAGGCTGACTCTGGCAGTTACTGTTCTACGTGTGTTATTCTTTTGTTTATATTGTGGAAATATATGAAAATGAACTTGCTTAGCTGTAGATGCCCTCTGAGTAGAACTTTCCACTTGCTGCTGTAGATTAGTCAATTTAACACTGGCCGGATAGTTTTGAAAATCCAAAATGCACATGGACTCTTATATGGACCTCTCTTTAGTAAGCAATGTGTKCTTATCTCCAGCATTTTCCAACCTGTGGATCATGAATATTAAGTTCCTTAGTAGTTGGTAAAGATATTCGATAAAACAGATTTATTGTCCATAGACTTTAATTTGCTATAGCACTTGCCGTAAAAAATTTTATGGGGCCCACAAATTGGGAAAGGTTGAAAAACACTTATCTAATAGGGGTTTCATCTGGCATATAATTAGTCATCTGCCCTCTACTCAACTACAGGCAAAACAATCTTTTAGATTAACTTTTTTTTTTYCCCTCTTTGCTAGCAGCATATGGGGGCATAGTGGGAGAATACATTTATGCCTCATGCATTACATGTGAGACTGACTGGAGTTTATTACAAAACCGTTTCTCATATTTTTTCTAAGTGCTCTTGAATTTGCTCTTTTTATTTGGAACATAACCCGAGTTGTGCTTGTCAGAGCAAAACCAGTAAACGCTACTGGTTTTCATCAATATTTATGCAGGAGGCTACCAAGAGAAAAGATAGTGAGGTAATGCAGAAGGTACTGTTGTTGATTCAGTAGCTGTTGCTCTCCCATTTTTGTGTCTTTTTTTCTGAARTTGATGCTAGAAGCACTGCACAGGTTATCCTAGATGATGTCAGCTGGAGTATTTCCAGCAAAAAAAATCAACATTCTACAAAGTCCTATTGGGACCTTAGCTTGGATAGAAAGATAACCATGAACTAGAACAAGTGCAGAGAGAGGGTGTGTGTCTTACGAAGACATAAAAGAGCTGGGCTGTAGTAAAACAAACTGCAGGAGAGACAATGAACCCTCCCTGTCCACACTGGAAACGGTTAAACACCTGGGAGAACTTTTTTAACTTAAAGGACAGTGTTGACCTAAGAGCAAACATATATAAACTGGTCATGAATCTGATGTAGGTCAGAGAGTATATGAAGAGTTCAGTAACAGGAGCAGGAACCTTCTGGAACTGCTTCTCATAGGAGGAGCTGAGCTGTGGCATTTAACTAGTTTTCAGGTGGAGCTTCATCCCTTTATGAAAGRAAATTTTATACTGTGGTTAGCTGCCAAAAGCAGTGATTGGACTTGACCTGAATGTCCCTTTGGGACCGTTTTCTTGATATGTACCCTATATTGTTCTTCAAGATGGTGTGGTTATAATGGTTATGAGTCTGCCCTTACTTACCAGTATGAGTCTGATATTTATAGCTCAGAACTTACAGAGAAGATGATTTGCTACRAGCAGGTTCATAATTCATTCCAGCCCTAGTATAGTGTTAGATGGATTTGGGATTTATTATTTTTAGCATGTATAAACAATTTAATTAATAAATATATTCAGTTCACTTGCTGCCAAAACCATGAGGGCTGTAATCCTCCCATCAGTACCACTTGGCATAGGGTGTGCTGCCAGCCGTGCTCTGCACCACTGTTTCAGAATCCAGTGCTAGTACTCCTCAGCGAGCTCTGACAAAAGTCAGAGAGCAGAGGTTATATTTGAAATTGTTATAAATCTCATTTTATCTGAGGTAGGGCTGGACTGCACACAGTCTGCATACATGCTCTTCCATATCCCTGTGTTTCTTCTCTGTTCCCAAACAGCTGTACTCACTAACCTGCCAGATGTTACAAATCCAGGGAAAAGTATGGAGACACATTCTTCCTCAGTAGGACTTATTCATGACCAGCTTGAGACCTGCTGTTTGGTCTAACACTTAACCTGGATTTTCTAGTAACTCATCAACTATGATGACAAAACATGAGGTTAAGAACTCATTGTTGCCAGCACGACTGATGTTGGAGATATGGTCTGATACCCTAACTCTCAAGTGAAGTGGCCTCAAGACCACATGTGTAATAATTTCTTGCACATGTATGATCGTTAATGACAGTTAGGGTAGATGCTTTAGCAAAGCATTGGGCTGAGACACTTTGGATCATTCTTAGTTCTTTTGACTCTCTCATAAGAGACTAATTTTCTTAATTAAATGTAGCACTTAASATTCTTTAGCATATGCATTCACTTTCCTTTATGTATTGTTAGAAACGGGAACTACAAGAGAGAATGACGTTGAAAGTTTATCTTATGTTTTAAGTATGCTTAACCCCTCCTCCCAGCTACTCAGTCACTGGAAAACTCTTAACTACTTAATTGGTCTCCAGATTATCTACAGCAATGTGGAGAAGTGCCAGTCTGGGAGACASTGAGGACAGTTGGTTCAAGTGTTTTAAGTGATATAATGTCCAATCTTACTTATTCTGTKCTCCAGTTTAATGTGAATTCATGACTGCCAGAATGATTAGCAGACTTAAGAGAAGAATTAACTCACTGGCAGTCAGCATGACTCCAACAAATAATTCTGTAAGTCAAAGGAATAATTAAAGATCCATTAATTTTATGATGATCACTAGGCTAGGTTTGTTAGGGCAGTCTTTTTCATGAATAGGATGAGATCCATTGATACAGTTCTGTATAGCAATGTTGTTATGACATGGAAAATCTCAGTTAGCTGGGACACTGTATCTGGTTTAAGCTGATCTCACAGGGCACATTCTCCAGACTCTATTTACTGTACTAAAAACTCATTCCTTTGACAGGGAAACCAACTTATCAAAGGATGTTGAACATTTTTCCAGGAGCCCAAGTTAGCCCCTTGAAACTGAGGCACTCCTCGCAGGGTTGAGTAAAATAGCAATTGTCGGGTCATTGCCACACTCACATCCTTAATGTTGTGCTTTAATTAAGCAAACTAGGCAGCACACTCACTTCAGGACCACAGGAAGCATCAGTGTTTCTCATGTGGAAAAGAAGTTTAACTTGAAAGCTTTCAGGAAATATTGCCAGKAATATGGGTCAGGCCAGACAATGTTGACAGACCTTCATATTGAAACCTCCTGGCCACACATTGCAAACTCTCACAGCATCATCACGAGCCACCCAACATCTGGTATTTTCAGAATCTCAACTTCCAGTCATATTATTATGAGAAAATTGTTTAAGTCCATTTGTAGACTTCGTGGTTGAAGAGAAAATTTTGAAAACACAACCCCTTAGATCTCAAAAGCAAATAAGACCCCATTTTAATGTATTTATTTATTTAAATCCCATGATTGTTAAGTAACTCTCGTGATCTGTGGGACTGTGTGATACTTATCATTTCCATGCATCCTTGATTAGGAGGGTGAAAGTACAAAGTTTTCCATGATGCCAGATCTGTTCAATAAAGAAAACCTAATACTATCTTCTGGGTACTTGGGAAAATGTCTACAGTTAAGTAAGCATTAAGCAGAAATGCTTGAGAAGTCTCTGAATGAACCAGCCCTGGAAACAAAAGCAATGTAGGCAAATCCAAGCAGTACTGTGCCCAGGCTGTGCTGGTTTGGAGTGTCAAGTTAGTATTTCCACACAGCACTGGACTGTGCCATTCAGAGATACCAATTCATCTGCAACTTGTCTGGGTAGCTCAGATATAGTAACACATTGCATATGGTAGACATGTCTGCAGTCTTGCAACGCCCTGGTGCTGTGTAAAGCAAGAGTGATTGCAAATACTGCTTATTATTCATTAAGAGCCAAGAGCAGTGAAAGTTTTTACGGAGCAAAGTGCATCATTAACCCTACTTTAGACCATAGTGAATCTGCATCTTTTTTCCGTGTGCTCATTCCTAGGCATTTTGCTTTATTTGCTCCCTGCTCCAAACCACATGAAACTCAAACCTCTTCATTCTCTGGGCTTTCAAGTGAGGCTTGAGAGAGTCAGGGAGAGACTCCAGACCATATTGATGGGGGATAATTTGTTACAGGCATAGGCCAGCTGAAACCAAAGTCATTTTTTATGAAGAACATAATAGAAAGATTCAAAGTCTAAATTGAAATTGAGTCTCTTCCAAAATCTGCTATTGTCCATGARTAGAAGTTTAAAAAACATACTGTTTTGGAAGGTGGTACAGATCTCATCACTGAGGTCTGTTGCTTGGTGTTGCTCAAAATTCCTGAAAGTCATCCTTTCAACTGCTATTGTGTATTTCAGTTGATTAAACAAGACAAAAAGATTAATCATCTTTTATATTTCCTTTTTTTTTTTCTTGATAGTTTATTATTGTATTTTAAAAGGCAGAAGCATGGTTTAACTTAACCTAGATTCTCATCCAATAATATGTGTATAGATTAGATGGAGGAAATGCTCCCTATCCACAGAATAATAGATTACTAGTTTAAATTACTTGTCTTAAAAAGATCCTGATTCTATTTTGCTGAGCATAAAATATTAGATTTACTGTTTATTTTTAGTGGATTGCTGCCAATTTCCTTCTCCCTGAATGTCTTTAGATTGTTTAAAACATTAAAAAAGCTCACATCAAACATATATCTACTTACAAGAAATCTGTGTTGGTTTCTCAACAGAGATGTAAAAGCTTGTTGTTGGGACATGAACTTTGCTGTTATGGAGTTTTTCTTTCTTTRTTGGCTTTTTTTTTTCTTTAAGCCCACAAGTGTGGCAGATTATTTTGTGCTTATGTTGCTCATTAAACCTTAATAAAGAGAGAAAAAGGAATCCAGTGAGAGAGCTTTAGGTATCTCTTCAGGTTGTAGTAGGTTGTTTCGTTCTGCTTAATTGGCAGTAATGTTTGAAACCCCTGAACTCATCCTTGCAAAAATCTTGTTTATACTTTCTGAAAAAATGGTGATAGGCCTGATTTTTATCAGCTCCATGGGTACAAATGAGAAAGTAACTGAGTCAATGATATTACTTTGGACTTCCATCGTTGTAACTTGAACCACATTTGGCCTTTAAGACTATTCATCAACACAAAATACGAGCTAGTATAGACTCTGTTGTTTCAATTGTATTTTCATAAATAAAAGATTAAGAAGTCAGGCATATGTGACAGATTTTTGGGACCAGGTCWGTGTAGTCTTTCTGGTGGCATTGGAGCACTTCAATGTTTATTTGCATTTTGATGATAGGGATATTCAATATTATTTCTGCAAATCGCCTGCATAAAGCAGTGCACTCCCATGCCAAATCGAGTGCTCAGCACAAAATGCTGAGTTTATTGCAGGAATCAGGTGACCCATACGGGGCCTTTTCCCTACTCTTAGGAGCACCATCTCTACAGGGAGCAGATAACTGACCCTGAGAAACTACAGCAACGTACAGTGCCTGAGCAGTGGGCTCTGAGTCTTCTTCAGCTGTCACAGGTCAAAAATTGTTATTCAGTGCTGAAGAACAAAACACCTCTTGACTGGAGGACACATAAATCTTATAACAAAAATCTGGACTGATCTTTTGACAGTAAGGTGGTTGCTTTGAAGCTATATCACTTGCCTTTTCACCCTAWAACACTTTCTTTACACCAGGGACTGTATTAACCTGACCTCCACTGCCTCTATAATTAGTTTTTCTTTCCTTATAATGAATTAATAAGTTGGGGTTTTTATTATGAAAGAGTCCTTATTAATGGACAGTTGCTGGAATGGACATGAGGGAACATGGTTTGAAGGGATCTGTAACAAAAATGTTTGCCGAAAAGAAGAAATCTGAGATTGTAATGCCTGCAGAGCTGTAGACAGGAGTAAAGAATGAAAAGTTCTCACTTTGAATGCATTTAGTCTCTAACACAACACAGAACAAGCCAAAACATAAACACACTATCTCCTAGCTGACTTGTGATGGCTTATAATGAATGAATGTGCTGCAGATTGAAGTGTCACATTAACGTGCTACAAAATAAGGAATGAGTTTCATCAGCTTCATTCAATGTCTTTCTATCTGTGTCTGAAGTACTGAACTATCCATTTTGCTTGGAAATACATTTGGAAGTGGGAGAAGTTGAAATGTGTACTCTTTATAGATATTAATAAAATACTTTTTTTTTCTTTTTCTCTCTTTAGCCCAAAAATAATAAGTGGAAGATAGACTGGGTTCTGGCTTTGGAATTGGAAAGATCTAGGAAATATAAGTGTAGGAAGTCAGCTGGCTATTTGGATGTAACATTTGGAAACTTTATGTATACATGAAAAAGAAGGGGGCGAGAAAATCCCATCAATAATATTTATGGAATTTTTGGTCCATTTCTGGATTAAGGGTACTTTATGAACTGCTAGATCTTCGTCAGTGAAGCAACCCCTGATTTTAGGTCCCTCTGCTGCCATCTTTCTATATATGAAATTCCTATTACTTATAGGAGAAGACTATGGGATCAGCTTACTGAGGGACATGCTTTATGAATTATGTTTCCTGACCTATCGTTCTGTTAATAACAAAATATGGTGATAACTCAAATGCTTCCATTGCTCGACCACAGCTTATTTTGATGAGGAACATAGATGAGKTTTTTTTGTCTGTGTTGCACATACATCTGTCTCAGAACTGTGGATTTTTATATTTTGCACTCTCTTATTTTTTTCATCCCTGTCTAACACTTTTTTTTTTTTTTTTCCCCTCTCCTGTGTGAATACTTCTAGATGTTTGACTGGATCAGCCACAACAAAGAATTGTTCCTGCAGAGTCACACGGAGATCGGCGTGAGCTACCAACATGCCCTTGACCTACAGACGCAGCATAATCACTTTGCCATGAATTCCATGGTGAGTTGAGGGCACGCTGCRAACGGAACAGCGGGTCTGTGTGCGTGAGTGAGGAAAGGGCCGGCACGTGAGGCCACCTCCAGTTCAGAGAGCACTATGGACCTGTGAGAGGTGAAGTAAGGAAGGTCAGGCTGGGCTGTGGCAGCAGCCCTCTTTCTGGGAAGCAGAGTGTTGCTCTGTCCACCCCAACACTGACATATGATTATTTCCTTGACTTAAAAGCAGCACAGTCCTGTGGAGTTTGTTTACATTTTGGAGAGCAAATACARTATTTTTTTAAGTTTTTGACATTTCTTTGACTGGGTATTAATGAGAGCTGTAGGTGGCACCTTAATAATTTATGTTTCTCCCCCACACCCTGCTAAGGTACTTTTCAAAACCTTGAAAAAGAGACACTAATCACCTGTCAATTGTGGCCACAGTGGGGTTTTGGCTTCTTCAGTAGTTAATTGGTCAGTCTTTTTGAACGCAACTCAATTTACCTTAGATTTAAAACAAACAAACAAACAAAAAAACAAACAAAACAAAAAACCCCCACAAAACAAAACAAAAAAAMCTCATTATACATTTATAAGTGCTTTCCTCACTTTCTTATTCTTTCCAGGCATAAGGTATTTGTTCTGGAAACTGCTCTGCTTTCAGCACAGAAATGAGGACAGAACGTATTGATGTTTTGATTGTTGCACTGGATTAGAAAAATGCGTGCATACCCCCTGCTGCAATCAGAGATGAGCCCTCTCTGAATGCTCTCTGTCAACTACACAAAAGCTTGCCCTGAGTAAACCAACTCCTACAGGTGTACCTCTTCATGCTGTCCACGGTCAGACTACAGTTGCACTGGGGCTGAGACCTCGAAGGTGGTGGTTGACATTTCCGTTGGTGGTGTAAGTCACTAGAGAGCCACCAAAGGGCAAGGTGTTTGAGAGCACCTGTCCAAAATGTGAAAAAGAAGTCCTGACTACCTGAGGTTGTTAAATACCACACACTGCTTTCATATTACAGCTGTTAACCCTAGTATTCTGGCCAAATTCCAGCTTAGGTAATTAACTTCTGTGACCTAAATTCCACCCGCCATTTCCACCTACCTAGCTATTCCTCACTAAAGCACTGTGCCTCACTAGGGCATTGCATAACAGTGAAAGATAAGAAATGTTTATAATGTCTATTAATGTACTTATTGTGATTATAATTGAAAGGAGCACTGAAAAACAGGCTTCAGGCACCTGATTGTTAAGCTTGCCATCACAATGCCATCTAGCAAAATACAGGATAGCACAGCCTCCGTATAACACTGCTGCTCACAGAATCCTAACAAATAAGTGTGTTCTGGAGGTTAGTGCATTAAAAGTCGTTTGGATTATGAAAGACGCAAAGTTAGTCATAATTCTTCAGAAAACACCAGTAGAAGAGTCAAGCTGGAGGACCTTGCTTTATCCTTTTTGTGGTACTGTCTGGTATTATTTTCTTAAAATAACTGGGAACTAAATTTGGAAAGAGATAATTGTTGTTAGCAGAAAATTAACGTGTGCCAGGCAGGGTGCCACCTAATGGAAGAAAAATTATTTTCCTCCATTCTTCTTCCATCTGTCCCCAAGTGAACTTTTGGGAATGAGGAATGCAAGGAAGTGAGACATTTGCAAAGATCTTGGGGGAACTTCTGGGAGCAGGGAACTCTCGGTGGCTGCGCTGCGGCTTGCAGCTGTGCCATCTCAGTGCTGCCAAACTCCTGTCTAATAGAGCTGCCCAGGAGAGAGACCTCTTCGGCTGAGGGGAAAGAGTGCGACAGATGATGCACTTCCCGTTTTGCGCTGTCTCCAGTATAACCCACACACATGTATAATCATATGGAAGCCCATACAGTCAGCATGAATCAATCTATGAAGAAGATTGTCTCCTCCGTCTCTTTAGCATAGAGGATTTATGTGGAAGGGCATGAATACTGGGCACCTTTAACTTTCAACCTATAAGTATGGCGAGAGATGGCACTCAATTCTGCTCTAATTAATTGGACTGAAATATATGACTCTGTGGAGGAGCCTGACAATATAACAAATATACCAAACATTATATATGTTCTCAGATAATCCTCCTTATAGGAATATAACTCAAAGAGAGCAGTACACCTGTATGTTATTTTCCATATGCTACTTTTGTTTTAGCTTTAGTTGAATTTTAGACCTAGAATTCCCTCTGATGATGGGGTGGTGTCTTTCTTTTGGTTTTGGATCGACATCAATTCATACAGCAAACAGGCACAGTTCATTCAACTTAGATTTCTATTTTTAAAAATTCTTGTGGTATGCTCTCAGTAGGAACTTTTAAAAAAATTCCTTCAACAGATTTTAGTTGTTGAATAGAGGTTACATAAGGAGTTGTGGTATCATTATTGATGGCATGGCAAAGTCAGGATAAAAAGGACTATAGAAATATTCCAGGATACAGATGCAACTCAGGACTACACTTTTTTTTTTTTTTTTTTTTTTTAATCTAAATGAGGCCTCCATGGTATTTATCAGAAATATCAGCGTTTTACTCAGTGCTTAAAATTCCTCGTGATCAAATAGGTTTCTCATGTATTTGGGTTATGTGTCTGCACAATGGCCTTTCTAGAGGGGATTTCCATGCCAGGGTTGCACAGGCTGGCAAATGAGGTGAGTTTTACAGCCTGGTGAGGCTGGCTTGTGGAATTAAACATGGCTGCTGTCTTGCAGAGGGCTGGGCATCCCATTTTTGGAATAGCAGGTATGGGGGTATATCAAACTGAAAGGACATTTGGAAAATAGTGGGAAAAGGGTAATAAACTTAAGCTGCAGGCTACTTGAACTAACCTGGAGCTGCTGTTCCTATGTCACTATAGTGCTGCTGCCAGCAGTGATGCTCTTTTTTTAGATGGAGCAGGTTCTTTGCTAGAAAAATGTGGAGTGACTCCTGGTGTCCCCAAAAGTCAGTACTGTGAATATGAGGGTGTTAGCATGCAGGAGATATCAGCTTGCTGCATAAGGGTGTTGGGCTGCATACTAGTCACTCCATTTGTGATAGAGCATGCAGGAAGAGCAAGAGGAGATTGAAACTAAAATGACCCTTTCCTGGCCACAGCCTGGCTCCTGTGATAGATGGTAGTTTTGTTTTTTGGCACATGCAAGAACTCTATGCAAGCCTATGTGAAGACACTCTGCAGTAGGGATGAAGCCCCTGCATTTGTTCAAGGCAAGAGCCAGTGATGATCAGCGACTCAGGACAGATTGACTTATTTGAACAAAGCAAAAACAAAGAAGGTTGGGTGATGACTCTGAACATAGTGGTAGGACATTACATACCCCAAGCCTACATAGAAATCCGAGCCGTACTTTGGTTGTTGGAGAAGTGGGGCTAGAAATATGGATCAGGTCTGTTTCATGTGTAACTACACTTCAGTGAAGGAGAGTCTTGCTGATAACAGAGAACCACCACAGCTCACTGTAGTTTCTTGAGGCAAGATATAGAAGGTCTGTATGTTTTGCCAGGTTTTCTGATGCACCGTCTGATTATGTGGGTTTGGGGTTTTTTTTATCCAATATAGTTTTCTCTAAGAAAATTACAGTTAGTGATGTTAGAAATACATAATCATGCGATTGCTACTGCATAACTGCCTTCATTCAGCTGTCTTATTTTTTACAGCAACATCTTAGTTCAGTTGTTCATGCTACCATTTGATTTCTGTTGGAGATTGTTGGAGAATGGCTAGTGCACATTATTTGATAATATTTATATTGCAGTAAGAGTAAGAGGTTTAGGTCACTGTGCTATACACTTTCAAAGGAAGAAGCGGTCTTTGCCTTGCAGTCTCTTGCCAAAGGCTCTGCTCCTACAATATTTATATACATAAATTACTTTTGCACATCAAGAATTTTCTTGCATTAAGTTACCAACCGATAAATATTTGTGAAGTTAAGGATTAGGATTAAGTAACATAATGCAGAAGGTGTTAGAGAGAAGACTATAGCTGTGGTGAATTTACTATTAGGTAGGTACTCATTTGTGTTTATAATCCAGTATTCCTTAATCTCTTCATGTAATACCGTTGGCTGCAAAAAGAAAATGACAGGAATCCTTTCCTGTTTCTTTACCAGAGTATGGGGATGTTATTACCCTCAGATCTGTTTGCAATCCCAAGTATAGTATTGTGACCCACTCAAGTCTGAAAACTTAAGACTCTGGTGAGTTTTAAGAAATTAAAATATTCATATCATTTATATCAGATTCATATCTGAGGAGCTTTCAAGCGCTCTTATGCTAATTGCAAAACTCAAATATTTAGCTACCATGCTTCGGGCTCGAGACATGGAGATTGGTTCAAGAATAATGACTTTTCAAACCCAGTTGAATGGTGCTGCATTTTTTTTATATAAATCTTTTGGTTTCTGAGTCTTGAGGGTGAACTAGATCACACTATGAACTTTTTCTCTGGGTATTTGCTCTATAATTGTGATTTTGCTAGAAATTTACCTTATAATTTAGCTAGATCTTTTTGTATTCAATGTATTAGTCTCAGCAACTGTTAGATTGAGAATAGTTCAGCTGTCATGAATCTGAGTAACAAAATAATGAAAACTTGAAGCATTCATTGGTTGTGCGGCTTGGGGTTGTTTATGGCTTTTGGGGTTTGTTTTGTTTTATCAATACATTAAAATTAGTATTGAGAGAAGATATGGAGGAGGACAGTGTAGCTGAGGATGGCTCTACGTTTTACAGGGAGAAACCCTACAAACTTCAGTGGAAGTTGGATCCGATCTTGGATCTCTGAGGTGTTTTGTTTTGATTTTTTTTTTTTTTCTTTACTTAAGGCCTAGTGTCCTTTAAGCCTGGCATAACTAATAATAGTTAAAATATTCTCTTCAGTTCCTCTAGAAAATATACTCTCCAATTGTTTATTGGGTCATGCCTTTTGTCACATGCTCTTCCTATACATCTCTATGGGCATGCTGTGACCAAAGCTCCTTCTTGGAAAAACAATTTGTTACTCTGTTTTTTACAATAATAATTCTTCCTTTCAAATGAACAATGTGGGATGTGGCGAAGTCATGTATTTGAGGTAATAAACTGTAGTGTGGTATTTTTCTTTCAAATAAGGACCATAGATTTTTTTTTTCTGTGATTCAAGGCAGTGCTTGTTTTCACTTCAGCTTCAAAATAAATTATGTTAGTCTTTATCATAGCTGTATAATGTTTATATTGAAGCAATAATACTGTTCACGAAGATGAATATTTAGCTCCAACATTTTGTGAGTAATCTCAGTAATCTAGTAAATTCACTAGAGGAAAAAAAACAGTGTTTCAATATGACACAAAGCACACTGGTTCTAGCTCGGCACTTGGAGACGTGGTATACGTGCCATTTGTTTCGACTGAAGATATTCGTATTTCTTTTGCCAGGACTTTTTTATGCCTGGATCTGTTAACCTCCTTAAAGAGTGAGTTATCACTTTCTGTGGGTCATGCATAAAAATGGCAGTGTTCAGTGCTGGCATTGCTGCCTATCCTGCTGTCAGGGAGTTAGCTGTCTGACACTAGATGGAGATGCATGTTGTCCTAAGAAAGTCACAATATACTTCAAACACATTACAATTATCATGTAAAGGCTAATGATGTCTGTTGAAAATTCATTCATTTAAGATAAATGTTGAGGTATTTTTCTGTATGTAGGCTGAGCTAAAATGCCATCCAATACTATTCTGCAACAAGCTACATATAATTGGCCTTGTTATAGAATCTTAAAGGTCTTAAAGATATCTCATGAGTTTATTTTGTCACTGAAACATTCTGCTTTGGATTTATGTGTTAGGTTCATTTCAGAGGTGGTTTCTAAACTTACAGTAACACAGTGCAAGCCAGTTATTTTTTTTATTTTATTTTAAAGAAGAACTGTTCAACAATAAAATTTCACCTTCAATTAATCTGCAAAACCCTTCTCTTGCAGCCCACCTTCGCAGCTTGCCATCACAATATCTCAAATAGTTCTCTAGGAAATGAGATGAACACAGCCAAGTTCCTTGCAGATTTAATGCTTCTCACTGCTCATTTTTCTTTTGTGAGTGTAAGGTATTCTTTTTATATGTGTATTAGAAGAAAGTATTGTTCCAGCTAGAGCTGGAAGGTTTAATTAAGAGGGAAGGTCTCCCAGCATGCCCGTTGGACGATCAGGGCTGAATTAGTGGTTTTCCCTGTGGGAGATCATTCCACAGTTGAAACTCCACTACTGTCAGCGCTTATTGCTAAGACTGAGGGCTGTTATCCTACCAAGTGTTAGGGACCTCAGCAGTGGTTGCTGCACTGGCAGGAACAGCTATGTTATTGACACTGATGACCAGAATCAAGGCCTTGTTTAGGTGACAGAAATGGACTAAAAATTGGTGGACAAAGAGGGGTATGTGCCCTTGCAAGGCATTGTACAAGGCTTTCCTAAACTGTAAAAGAAACTCTTGCATATTATGATGCTGGTGTACATGTGGGGAAATTTTTCTTTTGTTTGCCAGTCAAGTGATTTTTAGAAGGCAAAAAATCCCCTTTTTTGACTAAAGTTTCAAAGTTGAAACAAAGTCAATGAAAAATTAACTCTAACATGGGGAGTGCTTTTGGAAAGTCCGCAAATACATGTAAAATAAAGGGTTTTCAATGCTAAAGGATATATATTAGCCAAAACTTGGGTGTATCCTAGTGTCACGACAACAGAATGTCAACTGAAGTGCTTTTACTTCTAGACATTAATCTACTGTTTTCTCGTTGTTTGACCTATTGTAGTCCTATATAGCCATAAATCAGTGATCCCTTGAAGCCCTCTTTGGGGGACAACCTCTCAGTTTTGGAAAAAAGATGAGGCCTTAGGTTATATTTAAAATGAGACTCTCTATGAACCTACTAGTAGTGCATTTTCCAGCCTAAAGGAAAAATAAAGTCATAGATATTAGTTGCTGTAGTTAATTTATTTCCTATTAGGATAAAAATATCTATATAATAGTAACATAGAAAAATCTCGATTCATTCAGTTTTTAGAGGTGAACAAACCAGAGKGGAAGGAAGGTTTAACTTTGTGAAATGTCAACAGTTGAATTTTGGCAGCATAGATTTTTGTTCCATTTTACTCAGAACATTACACATTGGCAGATAAAGATGAAAAAAAGGTGGATTACAATTTTATTCTACTTCAAGGTGGAAAAGAAATGTCTTGCATTTCGTGGACTGTGGTCAATTAAATGTTTTTCTCCTGAAGCTAAATTCTGGAGTGCCTTGAAGTCATATTGCATTTTACCTCAATCCACAACAGAGATCACACCTTTCCCAGTTTTTCCCAGAGATCCCATCTTTCCCAATAATAATGACACCATGTAAAAGTCCTGAGATTGTAAAATGTGTTATGTCTGGTAGGATGTGCTATCCCGAGTTCCAAATCTTTAGCCAAGTCTTTTCTCTGTCTTGTTTTTCTGTGGACAAGTCTTACATGTCCAAGCCCCACTTCAATGTCTCTGCTTCACTCAGGTGGGACAGATAAAGCGGAGGTAAAGAGTGCACATGTCTGGAAGTAGGAGGTATCCCCATTGCACTACCTGTTGGAGCTACACAGAAGAACACATCGCATGTGATATTGCACTTGAATCCATTTGTTGCTCAGAACGCAACAGGGGAAGCTCAGGAGTGTCTGTTTCCTGAGCCAGTTCCACTTGGTGCACTAAGAACGGAGATGTGAGCAGGTGACTCCCAAACTGCTCCTTGCTTCCCGCTGGAAAAGCTATGGAGTTAGTGGGTAGGCTACAGGGTGGGTTGGTACTCTTCCATGAAAGATTCTCATCTAGGAAAGTGAAATTTTATCCATAAAAATCCTCATGTCTCTGTAAAAATATAACAAACAGCCATAACAATATATAAATTTCCCTAACGTAAAAAACAGACTCTAAGAACATCTGCTGCATTTCAACCAATCTTACCTTCACCCTTCTACTACTTAATACATCTATATACTGTAGCTATAGGGAACCAAGGAATTCACAGTTTGTTTCCTCCATGCTCATTGCATTGCAACGGCTGAGATGATTCTGCAGGTAAAAAAAATAAGTAAATAAAAACAAGATGAAAGCAACTATTTTTTTCATGAAATCACAACTTCTTCAGCAACTTTTCTTTTCCTTCAAACATAGTGAAGTTCCATGTCTTCATCTGGTGCAACTTATCCAAGCTTTAGCAACTGCAGTGATGCTACACTGCTTTCCACCAGAAGAGCTGACCTGAAATGTTGCAAAATGATCTTGGCTGAGGCTCCGTCATGAAGACTTTCCGGGAGAAAGGCTTAAATATTTAGTCTAAATTCCCGTTTCTAATCTAGGGGGACACAAAGAAGTGTTTGATTGTGGCTGTCATCAAAATTCCAAATCATAATATATTTTTTTTTAGTATACTTCAAACTCCAGAACAGTTTTGATTGGTTTCTCTAATTGTACCAAAAAAACCCCAAAATTCTTTAAAATTAATCTGATGATTTTGAGCCAAATCCAATTTTTAAGAAAGAGCTATGTGATAAGGGGGGAAAACCAAAACTGGAGGCTGGGTATTGCTTTAGATCTGTGTTGTTTATGCAACAGCTGTCACAGTCATGGTTCTACCAGGGAGAGCAGAGTGGCTGTAAGGGCTGTGGCCCCATCCTTCTTTCCTTTAGCACCTACRGGTATGATGAGTGTACTTCGTAGTTATCCCACACACTTCGCAGGCATACTTTGCCCTGCTTCACAACTTAGTTTGGACCCGTGCCTGCCTTGGCAGTGCTCTGTTGTGTTTCATGTTTGGATTGGCAGATACCTTTCCACATTGTGCTCCCACTCACTATGATGAGATTCTGCTCCAACAAACGCTTCCACCTCTGATTTATTATTTGCCCATGAGTAGTACTGTTAAAATCATCAGGGCTGTGTCTGTCCTTGTGCACAAGGGTCTTACAGATTCTACTCTCTGAAATTCCTAAAGCCCCTTTGAAATACTTTAGTGAGACAAGAAAGCAGTGAGTCAACATTAGCAAAACATCTCAAATTCTGGGATGTTCCTTTCCTCTGGTGAGGAGGAAAGAGAAAGGAGAAGTGTTTACATCAAATGACATTCCAGAAATCTGCAAGACAGCTGTCATTTGTCTTCTGATGGTGCATCTTTGTAAGACATTGTCATGATGGCTATTTATTTTCAGGTTTAAGTTCCTGTGCAGAACGGCGGTATTGTAATGCAGTTACATTGCTGTCCATGATTTAGTTTGAGAAAAAACCCTATTCTTCCACTGCTTCAAGGCTGAGTAAAAACCATCATGGAAAATTCTTATAAAAGAACAGAAAATATTACCCTTTTAGTGGGCTTTTTGTATCCTTCTAAATTCAGAACGTAGTTAAATGATATCTCTGCTGGAGAACAGCTTAAAATAACCTGCAGAAAAGATAACATTTTAACTGAAGAATATAATTTAATAGACATTTCTGTGGAAACTCTTATATTTCTTTAGAATATCCTTATGAGCTCTTTTAAATTCTATAAGACTTTTCCATTTATTGACACTGCATGTCTATAAAGGATTGTCAGAGAGTTCTCAAAGGACAGAAAGCAAACATTTCACTTACAAATATGTGGATATAGCCTCCAGAAATATGAAGTAATGCAACAGAAATATCAAGAATAAAATAGAAGCAATGAGTAGACCCTAACAGGTGAATAAATAGCTAAAGTGTGGCAAATTAGTTTTACATGAATAAATCCAAGGGGAGAGGGGGAGATAACAGTGTTAGATAGTGGCATAGATGTGCAAAAAGATTCCTGAGGGATGTCATCTTAGAATGGAAGGTAGTATGCCTGCTATTCATGCATATTTAAGCGGGTGGTTGATTGCTCTCGCTGAACTGCTCGGCTTTACTCCAACTGATGGTGTTTGGAATGTGTAATGAAGGCAGAGGGTGGTCACAGTTCTTCCTTCTCTTTATTTATGTGTGCTTTTTAATTTTCAGAATGCCTATGTCAACATCAATCGCATCATGTCTGTTGCGTCAAGGCTTTCCGAGGCGGGCCATTATGCTTCCCAGCAAATTAAACAAATATCTAGCCAGCTGGATCAAGAGTGGAAGAGTTTTGCTGCAGCTCTGGATGAGCGCAGCACCATCTTAGCCATGTCTGCTGTCTTTCACCAGAAAGCTGAACAGGTGAGCTGCTTTTGTGACTGGCAAAATGATCAACTGCTACTTCGATAATGACGATGCTGCAATTATTACCTGATGGCTTTTGGCTTGTATGCAGTGAGGCTAAGAGCCTTGTTCCTAGTGGATCAGTGTCTCAAAAACAAATAGTAACATTTCCCCCAAAAACTGACACATGTTCCCTGAGTGGGTAAGAAAATATGTTTGTGCCTTAGTGATGAGAAAGAATCTGATCATAAGTGAAGTGCACTGGTGCAGTAACATGCTGCCTAATTTCTATTGCCTAATATTTCATCAGTGCTGTGGATAAATTCAGGATTATTATGGTCAGGAAAAAAGTATGTATTTGCACTCATATGTATATGAGCTATGTGCACGGGAATATTCACACGCATGACATAGACCCATACCAGCAGACAATTTCTAGGAGCTAAAGCACATTATTGTTAATGAAACTTACAGAATTCATTCCACCACCTACTCTTGCGGTGCTCTCCATAGCCCCAAACTTTGTCAGACCTCACTAAGTAGGGACTTCAGAGACAGCTAGAAAATTTTCTGTGTCCCTGAACTCTGGTTTGTGTCTTTAACAACCACCAAAAATGTTTCATCGTTCCACCATTTCCATCATATAAGATTTAAAACATGTCAGTGAATAGACCTTCTGCTTTTTTTACACCTAAACCAGGTCCACTTAACGGTGATGGTTCAACTTTGATCATATGTTGATTACATCCATTTTCCAGTGAGAAACACTGCTTTGGGGCTCTCTTCAGTATTGTTGTGTGCTTGTTTTTCCAAGTAGTTAATATAAAGGTACTAAGTGGATGTGCTTTATGTTTATAAAATGACCCATACTTCAAGTGTCTGAAGAAGAAATTATAACTAATTAGCCAGAAACTGTGCCTAAACTGGCTTATAACTAATAAGCCAGAACATATGTATGGAAAAGTTTAGCCTAAAGAGTAAAGATTTTCTTTATTGTTTGTTTCTGACCATAGAATTATAATGGATTTTTCTTTATTTTGTGTTTCTTGTTGACAATAGGCCATAGCGTAGAGCAATTACTCACCCTACTGGGCACTTACTCATGTAAGCACATTCAGTGGCTCTGATGGGACTGATACACTAAGAAGATGCCCAGTACGAATACTTTCATCTCTGTACAATGGGCACTGTAGTGTTTAGGTGTAATGTTTCATGTTCATAACTGTCAGTCATCATATATTCATAAAGAAAAATCAAAAAAGAATTTATATCCAGTCTATAGTCACAATAAGAATGTTTAAGTTTTATTGATTAATTAATTCTTTCTTGTTTGTTTGGTGTTTGGGGTTTTTTTTGGTTTGGTGTTTGTTTTTTTTTTTTACGAGTGATCCCCTATTTTTCTGAAGTGTCAGTCTTGTTTGCAATTTTTGAGGAGTTGCTGAGGTATTGTATAGCATGAAAGGCAATAAAACAGAAGGCTGTATTGAACTGTCTGTCAAGCTAGAGGTGAATTTTTTTTTGTCTTCCTACCTTTTGAACACTGTCAAAGCAGGTATTTTGCCTCAGCCTTAACTTGAAAAAAAGCTACACTAATGTCACTTTCAGCTTTGGGTCTTTTTTTCTTTACAATTGTATGGATGTGTCTGAAAAACCCAGTCCTGCCTTGGCACCTCTTCATAAGGAACTGAAGTTTGTGCTGCCTGACAGAAGCTAGCCTCTCATTACTGAGCAGATGAGAGAATTTGCTAATTGTGAACAGCAGTTGCTCCTCACTTGCAATAAGAGACAATTCAGTGGAAGTGCTGATGTGAAGCCCATAAACTCAGACTGCTGCAGAAAAGAAACATGGGAGTCAGTGTGTCCATTAGCCAGGACTAAAATTTCGGCCCTGCTTTAGTAACTCTGGTAGGATAAAACAATGACTTGAATGCTAATAATTTAGCCATTTGACCTCTGTATAGTATAAAAAGGGAGGTGTTTGGGATTTGGTCTATAACTCAGTCTGTTTTCTCCCAAACATTCATTCCAAATGTGACTTGCTATTATTTGGCATCACCCAAGGTGGGGGGTTTCCCTCAAATCAGGGCTTCATTATTTTACAATAATAAGGCTTAAATCTCTGAAGCAAAGATGTAGATAAACCCACTATTTCCTCTGTCCCAGATCAGATCTTTTTTGCTCCCTTTGTTCTGTCAGTAAACGTAGTCTGGTTGTGGATACAACCATTTCTCCCACAGTGTATCCCTGCTTCCCTCATACCGATCTGATATGCAGATTGTCTTTCCTTCTCCAGTGCCATAAGCTGCTACAGTCTCTTTGTTCATTCCTTCCTATTGATTGAAGTTCTCTGTGATGCCAACAGGAAGCAAGTCTATTAGGACCGTAATCTTTTAGCCTTTGGCATACCCCAGCCTGCAAGGAAGTTGTTGGCTTGGGACAGAGATTTATGAAAAGCTCTACGATCTCTATAATATGCAAGCTGAGCAGGAAGCAACTTGTTTTTCAAGGTCTCTTCCTAAAGACCCCACACAGAAAACTGCACAGAATACAATTTGTCTGGCTTGGAAGGATGAAAGGCTGAGTCAACCCTGCTGGGAATTGAACCTCACATCTGTCTTCACGTGCCTCAGAATCACATTGCTTTCCTGGCTCTTATAGCAGATACATGTGGCATGTTGAATGGAACTTGGCTGAATGAGTTCCTGGATCAAAGCTTTTTTTTTTTTTTTTTTTTTTTTTATTTCTTTCTCTTCTTTTGTGTATGTGTTTGTGTGCACATGTGTCTTAATTTTTTTAAACACAACTTCTACATACTAAACCATCATCAAGAAAAGAGCAAAGAAAAGAAAAGAAAAAAGGAAAGGAAAAAAAATAAATAAAGAAAAGACAAATCTTGCCAACTGAACCTCCCACAGGCTTCCTTCAGCATGTGTGTTTGATCAAAAGCCAGTAAAAAAAACTCTAAGCAACCACTATGTCCAGGTCAAGGTGCAACTCAGGATATTCAGTGGAGGTGTTTCCCAAAAGTCCCTTAATTCCACCTGCTACAAATCTCTTAGGTTTTTTTTTTTTCTTCTTTTCTCTTTTTTGTTTTTTTCCCCTCCCTTTCTCATGCTAGCATGGAGATATTCTGGTGCAAAAGAGAATTTGCTTCTGTATCTTTAGGTATGTCTGAGGCTATTCAAGGTTGCAAGAGAACGTAGGAGAACATGCCTTATCTCACTGTGATTTCAAGAGAACTGTGCTGATTTACACCAGATGAGATCCTGGCCCACTAACTGCCAGATGGGGGAAGCAGACATACCAGGTGTCCTCCCTTTCTTGGATGTAATCTCTGAAAGTGTGCTAAAGTATTCATAAAATGCTCGCTTTACAAATCCTGTCAGTATGAACAAATTAATGTCTTCAATCAGCCAAGAGATCTCTAGCAATTAATTCTGGGTCAGTCTACCCTCAGAAGTGCACAAGCAGAATCACTATTTAAGGTAGTAGGTGTTAGGTGCACATGCTAGACATTTGTGCTGGTTCTCTGAAGACTGACCCCTGACCATTTGTTTCGTATTACCTTACTCCCCAGCCAGGAAGGCTACTGTTCTCATCTCTGCCTGGATCTCTCTAAGAACATCCTGAACTCCCCTATTTGAGGAAAGGAAATGAAAAAGAGAGGAAAAGAAAGAAGGGAGGAAGAATCTGAGGAAAGGGAGGAAAGGAAAAGCCAGTTGATTTCTATAAGATGCAGGGATAAGACCAAGATAACTTCTGCATTAGATAGGGAAATTCCAGAAACAACAACAGGAAATATACAATTAGCCTCATACAAAAAGTTCAGGGCATCAAGAGATATTATAGGTCACTGAAGAAAACAATTTCATGGCCTTCTTCCCATCTTTCCCCACAGCCATTCTGGAGCATGAAAGTACACTAGAGTTTGTTTTTAATTTCTCTGGGGCCTAGGGGAACCACCCTGGTTATCCTGCACCTTCCACACAGAGGCCTAGCAAGCCATAAACAAGGACCGTGCAAAAACTGTGGAGAAATATGGACTATAAAATGTCGGAGCTGTGTTTTGGAGCAGCMATGTGATACAGCATAGCAGTCCCTGAGGAAAGCTAGTAAGAAGTGGTCTAAGAATACATTATTACCTGGCCTAATACAGAATTTGCAACTTAGGTGAATAGGTTGTGAGTCAGGACTGAGCATAGGTCATTACCTTAAAGTTACTTTCAGATTGGATCAGAGGCACAAAGGTACCTTAGGGACTTTTTTATTTTTTAGGAGAAATTTTTCTTGATCTTTCCTGAAGTCTTGAAAAACATCGACAAGTATTGGAGCCTGTCATTTCAAATTATATTTAAGCAGCTTTTATGTTTCCAGTAGGAGCTATTCTAGTCTATGGGCTAACTAGAAATTTAAGCAATTAATTTAAATGGTATTGAGTATCCAGTGGACAGTAACAGCTCCTGTTCCAACCTAACAGTTAGCAATTTACAATTTTAAATGCATCTTTTCTCAACTCAGTCAAATGGTGATTTTTGTGTTATGACTATTTCTAGCATGAGGGGTTACATTTAATAAAGGTTTTTGTGTCTGTCACAGTGTGTGACAGATAATAAAAATTAACATGGCTGCTTTTTGCAAAATACCCAGATCAATAGTCCTATGGTATGAACTAACACTTTGCAAAAATCCTTAAAAAAACATTTGCTCTCCCTACATGAATCTACACACACAGCACAGCCCACCGTGCACTGTTTCAGGGTATCGGAGTAAAACACTGACAGGCTGCATTTCTTAAAACTTTTTAAAACAGATGATGTCAACTGCTCCTGCTAGTGGCAGAAGTGAAATTACTGATGTAACTGTTGACGTGACGTTGTCTATATACAATAGATATACAAAAGAAAGATAGATGTGAGACAACAAGGAGGAAATGTGGTTGTGTGCAGAGGATGTTCTTGAGACTTCTCCCACCTACTGTGCAAATCACAGTCTGGGCATATGGCAGTATATGAGTAACATGACTATAAGAGCTTGTACTAAAATTGGTAGAATTCAACAGTTTTGATAAGAGCCATAATAGTGTGATTCCCGACGCAGGAACACTGGTCTATAAGGTGTAAAGGTCTTTTGTTCACTGTTTTGACCAACAGGTTCATGTAACAGCCTCAAAAGGGATTGATCTCAACTCCGTGCTCTTAAAACTGCATAGGAAATGATGTGAATTCCACTGCCTCGGCACAAAATATGACGACTTCAGCTTTATGCAAGAGTATTTGGGCATTTCATCTGAAGAGATTCAATAGATCAGGAGTCAAACCAACACAAGAGAATCTGCCATCCTTGCCTCCAGTCTTCTAGAAAGCAGAGTTTTCACTGGTAGATTTGTACTTTGTAGAAATGAATTTTTAGGAATTCATATTTGTCACTGAATCTTAGTGCACTGAAAAGAAGTGTTTACAATGCAAACACTTTATAGCCTTGATTACACAGCAGCATGGTGAATAGCTTTACACTGCTAATAAAAAAGGATGCTGATGCCAGAGCTGAATTGAAATTCTTTGCTTTGAATCTCACAGCCCTTCATGCTGTGAATGAGTGCTTTACTAAGAAGCCACAGGTGAACACTTCAGGAGTGGATAAAGCTGTGATCCTGGGGGTGGTTTTGTGGCATTATACATTCACCCTACAGGGCACTGCATCTGCTGTATAATTAGCTGTTCTTTTTTATAAGTAGCCCTAAAGTATGGCAGGCTGGTTTAACAGAAAGATGGAGGAAGAGAAAATATTAATGAGAAGTAGTGAGGTGGCATTAGGCAGTCAGTATGGACAAAATATGAACATGTGAGCTGTGTCACTGAAGTAAGCCCTGCTTAAAAGATGTTGTGGTTTAACCCAGCAGGCAGCTAAACACCACACTGCCGTTCGCTCACTCCCCCGCAGTGGGATGGGAGAAGAGAATCGGGAAAAAAAAAAAGGTAAAACGTGTGGGTTGAGATTAAGACAATTTAAAAGGACAGAAAAGAAAGGGAAAATAATAAGAATGATAAAAGAATATACAAAACAGTGATGCACAATGCCATTGCTCACCACCCGCTGACTGATACCCAGCCAGTTCCTGAGCAGCAGACCCCCGGCCAGCTTTTCCCCTAGTTTATGTGCTGAGCATGATGCCATACGGTGTGGGACATCCCTTTGGTCAGTTGGGGTCAGCTGTCCCAGCCGTGTCCCCTCCCAGCTTCTTGTGCCCCCCCAGCCTGCTCGCTGGTGGGGTGGGGTGAGAAGCAGAAAAAGCCTTGGCTCTGTGTAAGCACTGCTCAGCAGTAACAAAAACATCCCTGKGTTATCAACGTTATTCTCATCCTAAATCCAAAACACAGGACTATACCAGCTACTAGAAAGAAAATTACCTCTATCCCAGCCAAAACCAGGACAAAAGAAAATCAGGATGGAAACCTTAGAGACTAAATTCCTCTTTCCTTTTAAAGAACAGGCAGCACCCAGGAGAGCTTCCCCAATTTGTTCTGCCAAAGTGCATCAGCACTGCTCTGGAGGCCTTTAAGAGTGGAAAAATATTTTTTTCCATCCCTCTGCTCCCTGTAGCTGTTCAGTTTCTGGCTGTCTKTTATGGCTTCCAACAAAGGTGCTAAACCATATCAATTGCAACGGCAATAATTTTTTTTCGCCCTTTTAGTGGATGTCTGCCTACCAGGAACTGTACTGAGACCAGCAGCTCATTTCGCATTGGCTGCTTAGTAGATGGTCAGATGGTAATGGTGTCTGATCACTGCTGACCTGGGCCAGAATCAAATGTGGATTTAAAGCCTTGGTATTCTATTAGCAGTCGCACTAACCTGGCCCTGGGTTGGGAACTGCTTGAATACAGTCTGCCTTTCACTGGAATGAATGTCAGCATTGATTTTAATGGGAGTTTTCTGTTGCCCAAATTAGTAGTGTTAAGGACAGGTAAGCGACCTAGGGAAGATTGGCAGCTCAGACTGCCAAATACAGCTGGAGGTGTAACTGTGTCCTTCTGTGCTTCACGCTGATGTGATTTTCTACACATGTTGGAGCCTCCCTTTTTGGAATGCAATGTTGTAGCCTCCCTCTGTTGTATGCAAAGACTCTTAGAATGGGTGTTTTCTGAGGCTGGTTAAAGGAGCAATTATTTTTAATCCAGAAGAAACAGAAAACATTCCTTTGGATCTAGGTGTTCTTCAAGTACTGAGGAGGTGACAGGAATGTGCTGTTCCAGGATGCCCAAAAGGACTCTTTTATAACTGTTACATTTTCCTCAGTCCATACCGCAGTCATCTGTGGCACTTTACAAACAAAGCTTTCTGATGTTGATGAGATGTTGTTCTGTGTCACTGTTGCTCATTGTTCCTGGAATTGTTTCAGTTCCTTTCAGGTGTGGATGCCTGGTGCAAAATGTGCAGTGAAGGAGGCCTCCCCTCAGAAATGCAAGACCTGGAGCTGGCCATCCATCATCATCAGACCCTGTATGAACAAGTAACACAGGCCTACACAGAGGTATGTGCTTCCCAGAGAAGAATGTGAGTATCTGTTAAGCGATAACAGATATTTGACTGCATTTTGGAGCTTGGCTTTTCTAAGCGAGATACGTTCTGCTTTCTACTTCAGCAACTTTTTCAAAGAAGGAGTCAGATCTAATCCCAGGCTGTAGGAGGTGACCCCTAGCAAGCTGCTTGTAAGGGCACAACAGGACAATCTGGAGGACAAACCCTGTACAGAAATGAAACCTAGAACTAGTGTTGGCACCCCCAAGAGAGCCACTTCACTGCCTTTGCTGAACAGGGAATCCCTTTAAACCCCCAGTAGCTTTACTCCTGTTGCTCTGCTTCTGTGAATGAGTCCTGCCTCTAGCACAGGTATGCTAATGGGAACAGAGGATGCCAAAGGCTTTTTCCTTCAATATACAAACTCACAGAGATGTCAGGTCCTCATTACAATAAATGTTGCAAGAGTCTGCTTTAGATAGAATCACAGAATCTAGAATCMTTTAGGTTGGAAAAGACCCTTAAGATCATCAAGTCCAACCATTAACCTAACACTACCAAGTCCACCACTAAACCACATCCCTAAGCGCCATGTCAGTTGTATTTGTATATACTGTTGTCAAATATCTCAGACCTAAATAGGGTATGTGTTTTTTTTCCTTTAAAAGGGGGTGCCAAGGATGCTAAGAGTAAACATATTCTCTGGCATTTTGTCAAAAAACCCATAAAATTCTTCACTTGCTTTTTCCCCCATCCAGACTGCAGCATGAAATAAAAGCTACTGACAAGCAGCCGACATTCAGTGCATCTGACTGTGCAGGCCAGGGTCTGTGTTCAGTCCGCTTTATTTTGCAAGAGGGCTGCAGGACCTCCCTGACATCTGGGAGGAGTCCTTTGAGGAATGAGGCTAGTCTAGATGTTCACCCCGGGCATGGGCTGACCTGCAAATTACCCTGAGGGTGGGAAGCCATGTACATTATCCGTTCTATTCTGTTATTCATGTCTCTAGGACTCAAGCTGTGTACTGTACTGTGCTGTGCTTGACTGTCTTTCTGAGTATCAGGGGATTTTGCTCCTTGCAGGGTTTTCCAAGCTGGACTGGAGGACTGTGGTAGTGCTTGCTAYACTTAGTAAGTTACCAAGTAAAGACTCCAGAACAGAACATAGCAGCTCTCCTCCATGCTCAGCCCTTGCTCAGKTCATCATGTTCTTGGAAGAATCTGTAGTATAAAATAGAAGAAAAAAGGATTTGCTAATCTAGGCTTGGTGGTAGGCACTCACGCATACACAGTGAAGTTGTGCAGATACCTTGATGATGAATGTAAAGAATGTTAGATAGAAATCTCTTACTTTCTGAACACCTGCATGGATTTGGGAGTTAGTCAGTTAGAATGAGGAAATCTGGGTTGCAGTCACAAAGGGCAATTCCTTATTCAGTACTCACACTTCTCAGGAACAGCGGGTTGTGTCAGCAAACACAAAAATTCCTGTTGACCTCTAGTTGCAACTGTGAATTTTATACAAGTGCCTACTCAGGTGAAACTAAGGATTTTTGATTGCATTTAAAAATTATTTCTAAAAATTATTTCTAAAAATTAAGTCAAATTGGGATTAAATAAAAAATAATAATGTTTGAAACTGGCATTTTGTTTACCAGCCCCAATCTTAGTTTTTGTGAAATGAAAATTTATTTAAAACTCATTACCAAAAGCAACCTGTAACATGCATATTGCTTTTGCTGACGCTTCCAAAGAAAGCTGTATCTTGTTGCAGACACAGCTGCTTAAAACATTTCTATAWTATTTTACTAATAAGTACATTCTTAAACAGTATGTAGAATTGCCAGAAAGGTTACAGTCTTATTTCGGAAATGTTCATCCCTTTTCCCACAGCTACATGGTGATCTGAAAAGCCTGGATTAGACTTAGGAGTCCTGCTTCCTATCCACATGCCTATTTCTCCTGTCTAGATAATGCCTTTTGCCCATAGAAAATAATGTTTCTTCCCTCAGAGCTCTCTATGGTGGGATGAAAATTGTAGCTTTTTCTTTCTTTTCCTGCGGAGTCATTGAAAATCTCTGTTTCTATTTGTATAATTGTAAGAGATTTGGAACAGAATGAACATTCCTTGGAATAACCATTTAATATGGATATTTAATAGGATATTAATTAACATTTAATAGGATATATGGGCCTATTCTGTTCTGTTATAGAGTATAACAAAGCAGTTCAGATTTACTGCAGGAACCTAAGAAGAGACACCCAAAGAATCTTAGGGAGACTCTTTTTTTCCATCTTGCCATGGTTGTAGCCATAATTATTTGCCTTCTTTCCTTTATTGCACTTGAGCGAAGCTCAGAAACAGTGGAGGCAGAGATCACGGGCCTGATACGCAATGCACACCTAAGCAATCCTCTCCTGCGCTAAACTGAGCTGCTGGCAGAACAGGCCTTCTTCCTTCTGAGAATCAAGTGGTGCTCTTGCTTTTACTTTGGGTAGAACAGTGCTGGAGGGAGGAGAGACACAGGAGATGTATGCCTTTGGCAGATTCCCCTCTTGCAGAAAAAGTTCCTCTAGATGTCTCTAGCTAGGGTGTGTTTATGTGGCCCCACCAGTGTTTATAGTAGATGAACAGCAGGAGACAAACTTGGGACACCCCTACTGATGACTGTACTGATTTGGTAAAGACAAAGAGGGAGAGAGAGAAAGATTTTCTCCAGTCAGGCTTGAGCCTGGATGATGGTAAGAGCATCTTGTTCAGTGTGACTTGATTAACTGCACTTTATTGTCTGTTCCCAGAGGCATGATATATTTGGTCTAAGGACCATTTTTTTCTCCTAGTGCAAATTGTAGCTGTTTCACAGATGGCACCATTAGTCTAGTCACTTGCAAGGCTTTGGAAGACTTTCTGACCCACTRTATAGTATATCTACAGGTTTTAACATGTATACAGCAACCATGAATATTATTCCACTGGCACAACAAAATCTATTTTTTGGTTCACCCAAGCTCACATAACTTCTTACAGAAGGGTTTGCATACTGCCCATCCTAGCCCTTCTCCTACCATGAAGCCAAAATGCAGGAATATCACCRTATAACAGGAGTGTATATGTGTCTTATGTCAGGTGGTGAGTTAAACCTTTCCAGAGAGCCCAGCAGCAATTCTGTACTTTTCAAAATAAGTGAGAAATGGTCAAATTTGCTTTGACAAATGCAGCACTGGCACTTACACCTTACAGGGACTGCAAGTCATGCTGGCTACAGGTCCATTCAGTTTAAGACTTTTGCGATACCTCTTAAAAATACATCGTAAGTGAGATGTAAGTGAAGTGGTGCAACTAAGGTGGGTTGCTGATGCTTGTCTCCTTGCACAGTCCTTGAAAAATTCAAGAGGTTCACATGAAAACAGGTTTGGTGATTTATTTTTGCAGTTATAAGGAGAACATGGAAATGCCTGAAGGAGCACAGTAGGTAGCTTCTCCTTTTGTGAAGCTGTTYCCTTCCTTTCTGAAATCTGTTCATTGGTGAACTCTGAGAGCACAAACCTTCTGTACCCATTGATTGGAACGCAGTAATATTCACAACAAAAATACTTGCAGAAAAGAAACTTTTTAAGCCAAAGAACTTCAGAGCTGCAGAAGATATGAAATCCTGGAATATGTATGTAATCCTTGCGAATACTGAGTACCACTGGTTACCTAATTGTCACTGTGCTGCTTGCCATATATTTACTCCAGCATGACCAGACAAGCGTGTAAACTGGAAAGCAGGAGAACACTTCTAATAGCCTTGGATTTGTGTTAATGATTATTAGCAGGACAACACAAGCACTTGAAGTCTGGCGTTTATCTCCGGCTGTGCAGAGAATAACTGGAAGTCTATGCCCATCAGGGAAAAATCATAACTTGTAATCTCTGAGGCTTTGTAGACAGACAACAGGAACAAATTATCGTACAATAGATAAAAGCCTAAATCCTATAGAAGAAAAAGGAGTAAGAGAGAATGCAGAAGTGTATTTGCTCTCTACCTCACACCACAAATCTGGGAAGACATTGTCCTGTCTCAGCTTCGGATGAAGCAGGAGCATATAAACTGTTGCCTTTGAAACAGTCTTTTTGTTCTGCGTTGCTCCTGCCACTGAGACTTTTTATTGTAAAGGCCTTGGCCGTATTCTCCCACGAGTCAGCTCTGGAAGAGCACTGTTTTGTAAGATGACTGAATTTAGTCTGGTGTTTTGATCAGTCATGATTAGTATACAGAATATTTCACCCAAGGATCTGACCCCTCAAAATGGAAGAATTGCAGGATTATAYCTCTGGGAGGCAAAAACTGACATGCAGGGCCTGCACTTGGGAGATGGTGTAGGTATGAATAGATCTATATTATGGCACAAAGTTTCCAGGGAAGTTGTCCTGAGTAAAGAATGTCCRTCATATTGTCTGTGCAATCACATACCTCTTAGTGGTAAACTTCTGAACCTTTATTGTTAGTCCTGATTCTGCTGTGATTTCTATCGGTGTAAATCAGCAGGGACTATACTAAAAACATTGTAACACCACCCAGGGACAGGTTCAGACCGACTGTAAGCCCAAAGGCCAGTAACGGGAACATAGTGAGTTCACACAGTGAATTTAGCCAGTTGCAAAGAGTGAGTTTCTGGTCTAATAAGCTGCTCCCAAGCGTGTGCATATCCTTGGTTTCCTGTTCCCAGTGATTAAATTGTTGCTGATTATCTATAGGATGTAGTATGCCTTGTCTCCTTCCCTGTCCAGAGGCTGCTTCTTCCTGCTTAGCAGCTATTGCCACCTCCATAATGTTGCCAAGGTAGCCCCTGTGCCTCAGTGTTTCCTCCTAAAATCCTCCCCCATATCGCCACTATCCATTGCTGTTGGCGAGTACAATTGTTCCCTGTGTGACCCCAGCAGGCTCCAACATGTGCAAATTGTTCCAGCTGGTCTTCAGCAGCAACTGAATGTGAGTATGGAAAGCCACTCCCTATGGACTCTCCAGTTATTTCCTGATCTAATTCCAAATTGTCCTGAATATTTAAAAAATCTCCAAGGATCTGCCTAAGCCCACCTAATAGTCACATAATATGATGAGATTTGACTCCCACTTTTGCCAGTATAAATCTCAAAGGCTTTCTTGATTTCTCTGAAAATGCACCAGATACACACTGCTACAACAGACTGGGACGTGGCATGGCTTGCCAAAAGACACAGGTTTGGGTATAAAAGGATATTTGCTATATTTGAACAAGCAACATACAGAAATAAATGAGACTTGGAAATCCTTGAGATGTGTTCTAACTTTGACTGATAATGTTCAAAATTTAAACTGGATGAAAAACATTCATTAAGCCATTCTCTAGCAAGGTTGGTGATTGTGATTGCAATAGAAATAAAAACACTTTTCAGAAAATCTTGTCATTTTCACTGCAGTTTGTTTCAGAGGGAAAAGAGAAAAGTGGGCTGGGAAAAGGAGAGGGATTCCAGTAGTGCCCTCATTTACCATTTCTGTTGAACAAAATATTTTAACTTTGCAATCTGAAACTGAAAAATATTTCAAAAAGCCATTTTTAGAGAACCAGTGCATGCACACACTTGTTAATAGCAGTTTGGTTTTTATGGTTCCATTTTTCATTTTGCCCCTGCAATATGAAAATGCTCCAGGAATGTTCCAGGAAAAAATCTGGCGTTAAAAAATCTGGCATTCTGGTTTTGTTAATGCCCAAATGCCTCTGCATTTGCAAATGTGTTTTAATATGCTCAAAAAAGGTTACACGTGTGCAGAGGGCTTTGCATTTGCCAACAAACTTTGTAGCCCATTGAAAATGGAGACTATAGATCCCTCTGAGCTGTTCCTGGGGAAGAAAAGAATCACTATCATATACTAATTTATTTTTCACTGCCACTGAATGAAATACAGAATCGAAATGTCACACTTCTCAACGTATATACATACTTAGTAATCCTACGAAGAAAGGRCTCTCCCTTATCATACGGAATATGAATGACTCTGCCATCTGTGGTTTTCTTAAAATGCCACCTCCTCACAAAAATAGGTCTGCTATTGCAAATGCCACCTGTCATCAACCAGTATATGTCAAGAATTTTCAGTGCCCGAATGTCAGAACGTAATATAGTCTTGGGATCTCTGTCCCTGTGTATGCAGTCCCAGCAGCGCAGTATCGGTGCTCCTACTGAGTGGCACAGCAGGCCCACTAGGAAGCAAAGGCAAGTGCTGAATGTGTAAGTACAACTCAAAAAGAGATGTTATGAGGTCTTTCTTCCTTTTTGACTAAAATAAGGAAAACGCACAGGGGAAAAAGAATCGGGTAGACTGTTCTCTGTCAGCTATTGGACGTTTAAGTATCAGTACAGTGAAGTAGACCTATTTCTTCACTCAGGTGAGCCAGGATGGCAAAGCCTTGCTGGATGTCCTACAACGTCCCTTGAGCCCTGGGAATTCTGAATCCCTCACTGCTACTGCAAACTACTCCAAGGCTGTTCACCAGGTGTTGGATGTGGTACATGAAGTCCTGCATCACCAGCGGCGCCTAGAGAGCATCTGGCAACACAGAAAGGTCCGGCTACATCAAAGGCTGCAGCTCTGTGTTTTCCAGCAGGATGTTCAACAGGTAATATCATTACTAAGGGAGATAAAGAAGGGTCCTTTCTTTGCAGCCATAAAGATTGTTTGGTGACTCATCTAGAGGATATTGCCATAACCAAGATTTCACACGCAGCAGTATCTATGCTAGAAATATGCCAAAATCCTTATGTGCCTTTCAGTACYTCTCAGTTTCATGTTGGAAATCACCAGTCAGTACATTGATTATTGATCAGTCCATTCCCCACAMGAATGTGACACTATTTTCAGTGGTTAATTTTTCACAAGTGAGCAATTAGCTGTAGGTACTCTACTGTTCTTGAGAAAGTGATGTTTAACAGAAAAAAGAATTTCAAGTGTAAAAAGCAATTGAGCTTTGGTGTATTTCACCTTCCTATGTGGAAGCAATACAGATACAGACTTTTTAGTAGTGGTGCTTAGATGATCTTTGCATTATTACCACTTATGGAGTCCACATACCTATGCTATGAGTTTGCTGGCTCAAATGAACTGCACACCCCAATGTACAGAGCCCATCTCCCAGAAATACAGTTTATACAGTACAGGCTCACCTCTGAGAACTCAGGCTCCAGGTGAATAACTTTTCTCTCCCAAAGGAATCCATCTGAATACCAGCACAACAGCGTAACTGACAGTAAGTATGAGATGCTATGTTTGTAGCTGCCAAATACTCAAGCACAATCAACAGATGTTACAGGACTCTGCTCATTCAGAATGGTGTGGTTTGTTTAAGGGCCCCATTACAGCCCGAAGCAGATGTTGGTAGCAATATGGTACTTGCTTAAAATGAAGAGGCTGAATGCTCTAATCATGCTTATGGAGCATTCTAATGTCCCTGGGGTTCTTTATGTCATTGCCTTCCTCCAAGTGAAAAATGAGGTGGAGATGGAGCAACAAAGCTGTCACATGCAAAATAGACGTGAACCAGCAAGGACAGGAGACAGGCAACTTTTATTCAACATTCAGATTTGTGGTCCTGTTAGTACCATAGTTGAAGTGCACCAGCACAGACAGAACTGCAGCTGTAGATATCCTTTGCACATATGTATGACCATTTATTTGGCAGTCTTGAAAAGTTTGCTAGAATTTCTACCTGCTCAGTTTTTCCTATAAAACCACACAAATATTCATGCCATATATATTACTAAAACTGGGATTGAATGCAACAGATGCTTAATTTAAGCAACTTCACTTTCATTGTGTGTCAGCAAACATACTGCATGGTAATGAAATTCATAAGCTATACATTAAATAGAGCATGTACTTGGAATTCAGTTAGAATACTCTCTGCAAACTATATGAAGTTAATACAATTTGGGGGTTAAAATCTCAAAAATCAAGGGTTGTAAATTCTGATGTTGTTCTGTTTTTTCCACTTGTGATGTACAATGCCAATAAGAATCCATATTGTCTTAGGTATTCTTCATCCTCTAGGGTGATTTACACTTTTGTTMTATCTTTCCAACCCCAAACTTTCTCTCTTACATCTTCAGAAATCAGTAGAAGTGTTTATGAGGTTCATTCGTGAAACCCATTCAGACTTTTACTTCCCACATATGCAAGGCAATGAGGCTGTGTCACTGGTTTTCAAAAGGAACCGGTCTTTTGTATGTACTGTGRCCTTTGGTGAGAGGAAAAGAAACAAGCAGTAAGAGTCACTGGAGTACAATCACTTTAGAGAGCATTACTCTGTGTGAGTTCTGTTGGCAGCAATCTTTCCAAATTTTTCTCTTAATGCATAGTTATTACCTGGAAAGCAACAACTTAATGACAGACATGTTTCTGTCCTAGCACACACTTACTGGAGGCATCTCTGTGTCCTATTTAGAAAGTAGAGAGGAAGAGATGAATCGTTCTGTTCRCTAAACATCTGTACTATTCAAGATAAATGCTTTGTCACTCATAAATGAGTTTTTCAGCTAAACAGAAATAGGAAGTGTAGATTCCATGTGGAGGAGGAAGATATCTGAGTATGCTGATGGGGTTTGTTTTGAAAACAATCACCTCCTATTTATCTGCTGTGCAATTCTTATTATGCTTATTTTGTTAAATGTCCATCAGTTGGTAGGTGAAGCTGTCTACCTGTGTGTTGTCACTAGTCATAAGTAACATTTATCTATAATAATTTGTTGCCTTGTCAAAATTTAATAATCTTTAAGTTCTTCCTGGTTCAAGTCTAAAAAGAAAAGATGTGGGAGAACAAATCCTGACAGGAGAGCCCCGAGTTTATTAGACTTTGCTGTCTTCTAGACAAGTAATGATACCRTGTAGTTTCTCTAAGGAAGATGTTCCTTTTCCCTTTCCACCCAGCTCAAAATTAAGCGTGTTCTCACAGATGCAGTTTTCCCTATCAGGATGTCCCGTGGCTCACCCTCTCCAGCTGTTGGCCAGTGCAGTAAAAATTCTGGTGAAAGATGTTCTTCGTGTTAGAACTTACACTCCCTCACTTGTTCATCTATACCTTTCTTTTCATGTCAGATGTTCTGTATCGATCTTGTCATAAAAAACAGAGGTGAATAGGGACAGGTTTTGTTGTGTTGCACGATCTTAATACAGACTCCAGGATTATTTTGCATCCTCTCAGTCTGCCATTAACGGCATTAATAGCTTTTRGTAAAGACACACTTACAAGAAGACATTCTTATGAATCTTGAGAGATTATTCCTCACCTAACTACCCTAGTTAGTCTTGCCGGAGGAATCAAGCATTTAGGCATGCAGTATCAAGTGTTGATAGGGAGGTCTTGTAAGACTGGATAGCTGGATGAAGGCTTTATGTAGCCCAAGTGTGTGCCTTTTGGACTGGATTTAAGGATTCAGCTGTGTTAAACAGGGCTTGTTCATATCATTCCTGATGTACTCTGCACCATTTGCAAGGCTAGAGTACATGCTGTATGCATTACTGGCAGGTCAGGGCTGTGTTCTCAGATAGTTTCCCACTGTCAAGGAAATCCTTTTGATTCTAGCTAGGTTTCAGTTTGAACTGCACAAACCCTGAAAACATTGAAAATGATAGATTAAAAGAAATAAAAATAATTTTTATTCTGAGAAAGACAGTCAAGCATCCTTACAGTCATGTTATAACCAAAATACAAGTGTGCTGTAGAAAAAAAAGGTTTAAATAAACACTGCAGATTGCCAAGTTACAATATTGATGTAGGAAATGTTATGCTATRAAATGTCATTAGAAGTAATCTACCTCACACCATCAGACATTTTACAAGATTATTTGCTATTACATSTATGTATTAATACAATTATATCAATTTGCACATGTGAACCAARGTAAATAATGGTGTGCTAAGGACAATGAGTTATGAATATGTAGCATTTTAAAGAAGGAAATAAAATAAATGGCATGAAACTGTATTTGCARGCTTCACAGGAAATGGAGCACCATTCACACCAAAGGGATAGCAGATAAGACAATTTGTGAGCTGTTATGAGGCTCTACGCAGGCAGGAACTGACAAGGAACTCTTTTAACACCAAAAGTATTTAGGATCATTATAGGAATGTTGGGTTGCCAAGTGTGTAAAATACTTCATTGCTTCAGTTGTTTTTTAGAAGTTCTCTATCGTTTCAGATAGGGAAGAGCTGCGCTGTTTGATCCTTCTGGAACACAGCTGTGGGAGGAGRTGCTGAGATTCTGTCCTGCAAGGGAGGAAAAAAATCCCCTTGACATTCAGACTGATATTCTGCAATTGCTGCAGATGCTTCAGCCCATTTTTGGTAGCTTTTGCTTTTTGTCCCTCCCTGCTCTGGGTCTTCCCTTTCTGCATACTATTTACCAGCAAATTAACACCATTTCCATTTCTGTTGAGATTTGAAATTGTTCTCATGTTGTCTCCAATTTCCACTGTTTTCCACAGTTACATCCTGATTTATCCTGTCTGCCTCTGCATGCATCTCTCCACTTTAATATGTTCCCTTTGCCCCTGTGAGCAGAACACTGCGAAACAGCAAGGGTAGCATAACGGTTGTACCATGAGCAGACGTTACAAAGCAGCCTTAGAAATAGCTGAAGTAAGTTTATAATGCAGTTCTTCACCCCATTGCCTCCCCATCCCCTTTGTTTCATATGGGCAAGAATTTTGTCTGAATTCTCTCACTTCATAAACTCATTCAAGTGAAGTTGTAAAGCCTGAAGCATACCTACTAAAGTAGAGGGAAAATGGAGACCCCTCAGATGCGTTATTGAAATGGTCTGTGCAAGCCTTGAACTTGGTATTTTAAAGCACTTTCATGGCAGAATAGTCAAACTGCTAGTCTTATTCTGCAGGCTTCATTCCTTCTCATGAAAATTCTGTCTTTCGATCATTTCCATACATACACACCAACAGTTAGCCTGACACAGGCAGCCTTTTTCTCCACAGATTCACATGATTCTCTCAGGGTCTCTGCTGGTGCTGCTTCTTTCTTGCTTCATTTTAGTTGTTATGGTTGCCTGTAAAGGAAGAGTTGGAAAATAGGTGGATGTAGAGGTATTGTGTGTGCTGGTGGAGTTTCTTGGCTATGTACAAAGCCTTGAGTTAGCTGGGGTGGCTCTGCATGACAAAATGGAACAGGCATCTCATGCCAGCTGAAGACCAGTGGTAAACAGCAAGATGACACTAACAAACTCTTGCTGGCAAGAGGGTAGCCACGTACTAAGAAAGCTAGGACTGTTGCCATACCAGCTGTAGTGATGTCTCATATCCTCTTGGTTATTGAAAAGGTCAAGCTAGACCAGTGTCAGATTCACCTGGATTTCTCTAAATCTGTGGATCTGCGTTCTGTTGGCTTCATGCCCAGATACATTAATGGACATAGCTTTGGTTTCCTTGTGTCGTTATCTGCCTCTGGTGATGGATAAAAAGGCCATGTGGCCATACTGATATCATTACATTTACCAGCTGCCATTGTTGTGGGAGACTGCAAAGTATTGCAGAGAAAAGGCTGTCTTTCTTCATAACCAAGCACTTTAACTTGTAATGTGTCTGGCTTTTACTGGTTGAGAAAACAGATCAGGGCATGATCCTGACATCACTTCTATGGAACAACATCGATCTGTCTCCATACGCTATCTGAGAATACTGAACACTTCATGTGATGCATGTGATCTACGTAGTCCATTTGCAGAAAAATGCTAGGATATTTGAGGCAGTTCGTGATTC
The DNA here is from genome assembly GCA_030449065.1 of Oceanodroma leucorhoa. Lineage (NCBI taxonomy): Eukaryota > Metazoa > Chordata > Aves > Procellariiformes > Oceanodroma > Oceanodroma leucorhoa. The sequence continues at coordinate 382,177 of JASVER010000003.1, read as the reverse complement.
ATTTAGCTCTCACACGAGATTTTAGAGGATTAGGTCTGTACGTCCCCCCACACATGCACGCATACATTCAGTTGTTTTGATCACTTCAAGGCAATGAAGAGTTCTCCAAAATTCTGTAGTTTTCCAACTTGTCATAGTTTGTTTGAAAGACAGAAGAAATCAGACTATGCATCTCCTTTTATGCTTTGTTTACAATAATACCTTCACTGGGTTTTATATAAAACAAGAGATTTATTTGTGAACAATAGCTAAGAAAAAAGAACATTATAATCAAGTCAAGATTATATTTACTACCATATGACTTCAGCCACAGCACCCTGCAAAAATACATCCCATGCTCTGTGCACCATCTGAGCAGATTTAGCCTGTAAATAGCTACCACTGACAGATCAGTAATTAAAACATTACAATTCAAAGCATCCTAGAGAATTTTCACAGCGCTTTTGGTAAATTTATCAAGTAATGAGATGCACTTAATGTTTGTCACTTACATGTTTACGTTTTCAAAGTATTACTGCTGTACTTTCTCTGAGCTTAGAAGATGTATGTGACCTTACCAGCCATAAGGCTGAAGTATTACTTGATAGTGAGTAGAGGTTCTAACTATGGTTGTATTGTCCGCAAAAATTAATGAAAAAGGAACTCAGGAGTCAATACTGGTGAAACTACTTGGCAACCTTCTCCCAATGGGATGTAACAGGAGAGAAAACAACCTTTTGTTATCTGTGACTGAGAGATAAATACCTATTTTCACTAACCCTGTCCTTCCAGCAATTGTTGAGGCCAGAGTGTCCACACCTGGTTTATTACCTGATATAATATCTCACCATACAATTCTGATTGACCATACAACTTTTTTCTGTATTGACCATACAACTTTTACCTACATAGCTCTAAAGGACTAATTTAATAAGATGTTCACATGTTTCCAAACCCACGGTATGTCCCTAACAGCCTCTTTTACATTAGTACTTGTCTGCTTTATTATTTATGCAGTAAAGGATGGTACATTTGTAGTAAAAGGATTTTTTGTTTGTTTGTTTCCATTCACTCTTCGTCACAGACCATGCMATAAAACATCTTGGCAACTGCTTCTTTAGAGCAATTTTCATTCCATTCCTTTTGTTCCTGCCAAAGGAACTGGCACATTTTCAGGCCATGTGAGTGCAAGTCTAGGCAATGAAGAGATTTGTGGCCCCACTCATCTTCTGAAGAGGACTAACAACTAACCAACACTGACACTGTTTTGAAAATAAAGTGGTGGTATATTTGTGCTGATTAGTATCCTGCAGATATTATGAAATTAATTAATAATGACGTATTATTTAAATAACACAAGGGTTGCCGAGTGACYTAGTTGCTTATTTTGAACTGTTAGAAAAGGACTGCCATTACTTAATTTGAACCCACAGTGGCATGGGATTATGCAGGAGTTTCATATTCTTTCCACTGGCTATATATGTATCTCTAAACTCTGGTGGCAGCAGAGAGAGTAGTAGAATAAGAGCACCCTGCACAGCAATACAATCCCTATTACTCAATGACCAGATTGTGTTGGATTTGCCGCACAAGGCAGCCGTGCTAGGAAGGAGAATATTGCCCACATATTTCTTCAGTTTCTGGTGATTTCATATGGATGTTTCTCTAGTTCTTTTAGCTTGCAAAGACATGGAGCATTTATGGACAGTGTGCTCAGGGTTGTCTAAACCAAAMAGGACAGGGTTCTTGGAAAAAGAGCACAGCTGAAAGAAATGACATGCATTTTTCCCCTTTACCAGTGACTCTGGCATAGAAATCTTCCCTTCGAAGGGCCACAGAATAGCTTCCCAAGTGAGGAGTGCAAGTACGTGGCACTCTGATATTTCAGCCTGTTCAGACAATGGCTGTTGGAGCTAGGCTCGTTATGGAGCTAGGCTCTGTGTTTCTGTCCAGCAGTCACATTTGCACCCTGTAAACAGAGATCAGTGTATGGTATAAGAACACCTCAGAGATGTCTCAGGTTATCAGCCTAAGAAGTTAATTGCTTTAAATACTTCAAACTCACATGAGAGAGAGGGAGCTCTGTTCTAAACTTCTGACAATGCTCTTTAAAYATAGATCAGCGTTACCTTGTATTTTTTGTGCCAACGCTTTTCACAAAGAACTATAGGTTTAAATTATTACATTTTCATTTAATGATATTTATTCTGGAAATTCTTTAAGGGTTGCTGATTAGCAATACTCTATCCTCTTCATAATTTGATTTAAAGTGTAACTTGAAATTATCTGGACACAACCTTTGTGTCTTTCTTCCTCTATATAGTTATTAAGCCAAGCAGACAATTGTTCTTTGTGCTTTTAAAGAGTCACTGATTAAAAAATAATAATGATCACTTTTTAATTTACACACAGAGCAGTAGTGCTAGGGATATCAAACTTCAGGRGCCAGCTTCAGTTACCAACTGAAGTTTACTTAGCATTGATGTACGAGTAGTGCAAGAACACTTTGATGAGCTCCACAGCTGTCTTGGGAAATAGGATCTGAAGAAATCTGAACCAGCCAGCTTGATCTCTGAACCTATTGAAGTGAGAAGAGGAACTGGAAAAAAAAAACCAAACCTTTGTCCCCCAAAAAGTGGTTTTCTTGTTTAGAGCACTGTCTGTCCTTCAAGACCTAGTCCTTTCAGACAGTCTGTTTTGCTGTTTCCTGAACTGCAAATATTTGGATTCTTACTGAGAGCTTAGGAACCTCTAGGAAGGCATTCTGAAAACCCTCTGAAATCCTACTGACTCTCTGAGGTTTTGGATCTACCTCATAGTGGATGRAGAGGACGTAATTCATAGTATGAAGAAATGGAGAAGGTGATATAAAGATACAGTTAGTTCTCTGTAGGTAGATGCAACTATCCATGGTCTAGATTTATCCTGCCTGTCTTTAGGAGTGTAACTGAATCATCCAAGTCAGGGGCCTAATGCATAGTCTCCTTTTATAGTCAATGGAGAAATACTGGCATCTTCAGAGGATGACTCAGTCTGTCTAAGATCTGAATTGTACCCTGGATGCTTCCCTCTCCTACTGTTGACTGTCGGGGAAATAATGATAAGGTAGGGTCTTCAGACAAGACTTTCAGTTCATTATCTAATGTTGGGTGAGATGTATTAGGATGCAAGAGCCCAATCCTGTGTGGTGCGAAGCACCTCTAGCCATCATGCCAGGCCACTCAGTGCCTTTCTGATCCAGGATTTGCTTTGCAGCAAACTGCAAGGAAGTCAGTCCTAGGCAAACTGTTAAAATTTGCTGTTATGCTTAAGCAGAATTGTCCTCCTTATATAGCGTATCCTTGTTGTCTATTTCTATCCCAGGATTGTTTGCATGTCAGCATCCCTGAAAATATGATGTGTAGTTTATTGTTTCTGAAAGGCATCGTTGGCTGTCATTGTCGTGGCAAAGGAGGAGAAAGAATCAGGCTTGTCTGTTACTGATTAGACCTACAAAAATAGTAGRGCTGCAGTGGTAAAGGAAGAGAAATAAAGTAGAGTTTTCTCCAGAAATATGTATATTTTTTGAAAGCAGTTACTAGAATGAGTAATCATCACCAAAAACATGGAGAAAAATAAGGTCTTTGAATAAACGTAGGCTGGAATGCCAGAAGGCTTTCTCCCCTGTAACCTTAAGAAGTAACAATAACAGTAGTAATTCTTGCTTATTGTGTTTTCTTTCATTTCAGGATTATGGGTTTTCTAAAAGGTTGATGTTGAGTGACTTGCCAAAGGTCACTGAAAGCTTCACGACTAGAACTCTTCATGTCAGGATGTCTGATTCACAAATCCCTGCTCTAAACCCTCAAAGTCATTGCTACTCCAGTTTTACCCCTTATGAAAAGGTCTTATAGGATTTATTGGGACTATGTAAAAATGAAATAAGGGTCTGTTATGCTAAGAAATAAATATGCTATTTTAGGCATTGGTTTAGGAGTCTAAAATAGTCGTTCTTTTCTACTCCATTTGTTCCCCTTGCTTTTTCACCCCAATTATCTCCTCACATGGCCTCACAGTTTTTTCATGATCCTGCCTGTCACTCAGAGTGATCAATCCTCTTTTGTATTGCTTTTGACTGATGGCCAACAAAAGGTATTTTCATTAAAATGAGAAAAAACCTAGCCAGACAACAAAGAGGCTAATGATAGCTAGTTCCTAAGGTATAACTATAGCAATTTCACTGTGTTTTCCTCCACAGAGCAGCTGCTCAGCCAGTTGGTTACTCTTCCCCCTCTGGTAATGAACTGCACTCATGATTTGAGATTATTATGTCTTGCTGGGTAGCAAGGCCCAATTTAGGTTGAGCTGCTCTGGCACCATAACCTGTTTCTGCTAGCTGCTCCTCTCCACGCTAGTCATTCCCTCCTTCTAGCTCTACTCCTTCTAGCAGCTCTACCTTACTCCATGCCACAAACTGCTTTTACTAGCTCTGCTCCGTACGGCTGTGCTCTGCAGCAGCTCTTTGCTCTGTTAGCATGTTGGCTGTGCCTTGTTTCGGTAACTGCCCTACCTAACCAACTTGACTGAAAAGTTCTGGTATTTCTGTCCTTGGAAGAGAGGTTGTGCACTATTTAGGACTAAACACAGTGTTTTAACTCACAGGAGACTTTTAAGCAACTTCTTTTGTTTCATATTCCTCACAGGGAGCTCTTACACAAAGCTTCTTGCTTGTTTTTTAAAGTTGTAATCTTTGGACTGTAGTTCTGGAAGCTATTGCCTAGGCTGGGGTGACCCTTCAGGCACATTTAGACAGAGCTGGTTGGCTCAAACTCCTGTATACTATTACAGCTATAAACTTTCTTTTGTTATGTTATGGTTCCCTTCTAACAAAAATGTCCTTCAAATGTAAAAACATGCAAAACAAACATATTTCAGGCCTGTCCATTGGTCTTTTACCTTTCTCCTCCCTTTGTTTTGATAATTCTTTACTTGTTGTTTCTTTCCTGCCTTTTGGATTTTTTTGGATGGGACGTGTGTTGAGGGATGGAGAAAATTACTTTTATTTTTGGCTTCAGCAACACACAAAACATTCTGACCTTGAGACAGTTCCCTTCCCAAATAAGGAGGAAAAGTTGGGTTGGAGGGAACCACAAAATGAAACTTTTTCTTTTTTTTCTTTTTCTTTTAATTTCCCTCTCCCTCCAGCAAAAAGTAACTTTAAACAATCAAAATGTATTTTGGGGTATTGTTTCTGCTTGCTTACCTCCTCAGGTTTTCAAAGTGCACGAGGTGTCAGGAAACCAGAAGAGATGGAAGTTCAGGATGAGGGGATGCCATATTCTGGGAGCCACCAAGCTAGGACAAAAACATAAGAAAGAAAGCAGTTTTTCACAGAAAACTTCAGTTTGGGGGAAACTAAGCTTTTCATTAAAATGGTGCTCTTAGGGGAAGTCCCCARCCACTTCTGCCCCTCACTTTGCCCATGACTCTCACTCCTGGAGTCTTTTAGGTGGCTCCTCTTCTCTCCTGAACAGGTCAAGGTTGTTCCTTGCTGAAAGGGCTTTTCATAAGCCTGGCCCTGCTTGCACATATATTCTAGTTTAATATTGCATTGTGTCTACCAGTCTGCGAGGAGACTCAGGGCTCAACATCCATTAGTTTGCTTCCCCACAAACAGCTTCTCATTGCCATTATCCATGGCCTCTTTTGGTGAATCTGTAAGGTCATTGGCCTTTCACCCTTCAAAACCCTCACAGGATCCATTTCTGCTGTGACATGCAGAAGAAATCAGCCATACAGTTATGGATAGATTACACAGTGATGCAAACGTCCTGGGCTTTTTATTTCAGCTCTGCTGTGTCTTGCATCCTGAGTGCCTAGCTCAGCATGGGGTCTGTATGCTACATGCAAAGCTTCTCACACACCACAGCAACTTAGCCCTTTCCCCACTTACTTGCAGTACTGAGCAGTGACTTCTCTGCCCTGGGACACCATGTGTCAAGCGCAGCTRGTTTGCCTGAGCGGTGATTGACAGACAGGCAGTGCAAGCAGAAGAGATGCTGCGGTGGCCCTCCAGCAGGAGAAATGCTGTGGTGCAGGTTTGAATCCCTGGGCAGGACCCAGTGGCAGAGGAGCCCTGCCAGGACATCAGACACAGTCTCGTGCTGCATTCCTTTCTGCCTGCGCACAGCCTGACACATAGAGTATCTTAAACTGGGAGATAAAATGTTTGAGACATCAGGCTATCTATTTAAAAGACAAAGAAGAGATCCTAGAAAAGTCCTTGATAGAGAATAGCCACTCCTGGCATTCAGGGCACTTCTTTCATCTTTGTTCTCCTATCCACATGGTTTGCATTTCCATATCTTGCCTCTAGTCTCAAATCAGGTCAGAGCCCCATGGGGGAAAGGTTATGTTTTCCTAGGTATTGGCATGATGCTCAGCCCCAAGGGGCTCTGACCCTGGCAGGGGTGCTTAAGACTACTGCAGCGTTGTACCATCCTGGTGAGTTTTTCTGTTACTGGGATGAGACTATGTACCAAGACCCATTTGTCCCAGGTGGGATTCATTCTCTTACTAAACCCGTGTTTGCTGTGTGCTGTGATTATAAGCCTTGTTAAACCAAGATGATTAAATCATCTGCTCCCAACAGTAACCTAAAGCAGCGCTTTATTTAATATCCCGGTCAATCAGCAGTTTTCTCTGTGGTGAAGCAGATGACTCAAACTCAGTGGGGAGTGCCTATATGGGGCCTGGAGCATAGTGCTTACATTAAAGACTACTCTGTTGTAAAGCTCATGCTTGCTTTATCAGTCCTTTCTAATTGTTAATTGCTTTAAACATCTTGTTTAAACTAGTAACAGTTTAGGTGGGTTGATACTATCAAAATGTAGATTGTACTGTCTTAATTCATGTCTAAATTAGGAGAGCAACAGAGGCAGCAGTTCCAGACAATGACCCAGTGCACTGAAATTAGGAGCCAGCCATGTAGGTTGCTCTTTTCCTACTGAGTAGACGAGGAGTATATTTCCCAAGGTAGATGCCTACTCAACTTACCATTATACTATTATACTTCTGCCTGCACTAACACAGTTATGCTCTGGTTACAGCTGGAGCTGAAAAAACACGTAGTAAAAGTGTTCAGGGTTTATTTTGTTTTGTTTGTTTTGTTTTTTGTTTTTTGTTTTTTTTTTCCCCTGAGTGTTTAGCGGCTACCACTGAACATTTAATGGTAGCAGTAATGATATCATTATCCTAGTCTAATTTTTATCTATCAGTGGATTTCTTTCTTCATTTTACAGGCAGGGAAACTGAGGCACTCAAAGGGGCCATAAAGCAGATCAGGGTTGGAACTGTGAAGAACAGGATGTTCTTTTCTGAATCTTTATCCACTCTCTATTAGTTTTGTTTAGTTTCCTCTCTTGAAGCCCGTAGGCATATCTGTCACTGGGAGAGTTAAAACCGATTGCTCTTTTCTAAAGAGTTCATGTAGCTCCTTTTTTCCCTCCTGTGTAGTTTCTGTATTTCTTGGGGACCTTTTACATTTTGGACAGTCCCACTGAGAAAAAAATGAATATGCAAGGAAAATACTTCACAAGCCACAAAGGGCCACACTTTCAAATGCACAAATTTCTCTATAGGATCAGAATGCTTCTCCTTACAAACATGAAAATAACTGTGATGCTGTGTTGACAAACATGAAAATTAGCTGTGATGATAGCTGTCATTAGTAACAACAACTTGGAGGTCAACACCTGAGAAGTCTAAATCAGAGCTTCCAATCAGAAATCTAAATCAGCTGGGTCCTGCAGGAATGTCTAYTTACTGTCGGGTCTGCAAATGCTGGTTTTCTGTTGGTCTGATGCAAGAGAAGCAAAATAGAGTTACTAAAGGTAAGAGGAAACACAAGATGCTAAATAATTATTTGAGGAATTAAAAAAGCTGCTAGTACACATGGTCACAGCATAGTCTGAGCACTGTTAACTCAGYATACAAGAGCTTTCTAATAATTAGGATATTGTTTCATCTGTTGATGCTTAAGAGCAGTAGARGTCCCCTACTTCAGTGCACATGAGAAGGAAGCTGGGCCGGACGTTGAGYGTGCTCAGGCATTTCTTTTCGTGGGAGCTCCAGAGCATAAGCTAAAGTGGTGGAAACAACCAGAGTAGAAAATGAAAGGGAGGTTTGCTTGAGCAAAAAATCAAGAGCTTTTTCAGGTTGCCTTTGCTTCAATGCCCACTCTGCCTGGGACAGTGTTCTTCTCATCCACTTGAGCTGTGAGAGACCTGGCATTTCTTTCAGAAAACTCTGATTGTGTCCAAGCAAACAGCCCAGATGGTGGGGAGCTAGACCTAAGACTAGAGCTGGCCTAGCCCTGACTGACCTGGCAGTTACAACCTGTGAAACTGATCTGAAGGGACAAATGTGGGACGAGAAATGGAGACCTGGGGAAAGCATATTAGCCTCAGAAGGGCCAAAATCACTGTTCTAACTAGTGCTGTGGACAGCAACAACCAAAATCTTCTATATGCCCTARGTAAGAATATATTTCTGTATTTCTGAATATTGCCATTGTTAAGAGGCTGACAGATCTGATTAGTTGTATTGCTAATTCATCACACTACAGCTAAGTGCCAGGTATGATTCCTGAGTTTTGGAGAAAAGGCTCACAAACAGCAACACCAGCAGCACAACTGCAAAAGAAATAATGTACCTGCCAGCCTTGAGAAGCCTCATGCAGAGCACAGCAGCATCTTTCTATGCTGATGCGGAGCACATTTTCTGTGTCTTGTACAGAAGGAACATGCACAAATGCAGTTATTTATAGCTTCTCCACCCACACACAGCTTTGAAACTTGCTCTAAAAGAAGTTCAGCATTTAAAGAATACAACAGGTTTTTTAACCTGAAGACATTGTTTTTTCTTTTTTTTATTTCCTTAAAAACAATGTTCTGGGAACGTTAGTAACAATCCAGGCATTAAGGAAGAAACATTAGTTCTTCATTTGTCTGTCTATTGTTCTCTTACTTGGAATGTTTTTAAAGAGGCAGTTGCCAAATTTTATCAAGTAAAACATTTAATCAAGAAAATGAAAGATAAGTGGGATACGTTTGATGAATGGGAACTTTACCAAAAGAAAGCAATGTTAATTTCAAAGAAGTTCTTTCTCAGGGTAAGAGAGGCATGTGTATTCCCACTCCCTTTTTGGGGAGCTTGTATCCTAGATGACGGCATTTAGTGAAGGAACAGGTTGAGGCTGCGTGACCTCAGCCAATGCCCAGAGGAAATGGGCAAGTACTGCTCTGAAAATGCCCAGCCTACACCCAGTCAGCTCTGCCAGAGCCTTGAATTGGACATGCTGTTCCCAAGAGAGAGGCGTGACTAAACCCTGCATCTACCTAATTACTACGGCTGGGATCAGCTCTTTTCTTTACGTGGAGTGAAGGTGGATGGGGCCAKGACACATCATATTCTCATTCTTCTCCAAATGTATGTCAGTTTTAAACCACTGTAATATGTTTATAGATGTGAAGAACTGTACAAGTGCATAACAGCCTCTGCAGAAAGCAAACACAAGGTTATTTTTGCCATATAAGCCTGTGAAAAGATAAGGAGTTAAGTTGGAGCAACTGTGTAGGAGACTGTGCACACCTCATCATCACATGAAGTGAGCAGCCATGTTGCCCATGGGAGGGTGGCGTATCTGGGAGCAGGCAAGAGTATTTGTGACTATTGTACAGGTCTAGAGGTCTGTAGTAATGCGAAAGCTCTTGGAGGGGAGTGGGGAATGGAGGAGCAATGCTACTGCAAGCTAAGTAAGGCCTGAATCAGCGAGTCACTATGAACTTCTGAGACGCTGCTAGAAAAGTTGAGAACAGTCTTGTTGGTGCTCAGGCCATTGCCATGGGAGATATTTAGGATGTCTTCACTTAGTCATACTGTTAACTTTGGAGCCCTTTCACAACTAACTGTTTTTGAATACTTTTGCAATAGAAGCTGCTAAGAAGGAGTTAGCCAGGGGGAGTTGTTATTCTGTGGTGATTTCCACTGCAGAAGCTGTTGATGAACAAGAATCCTGCTGCAGGGACTGTCTTGTCTGGACAAACTCCTACAGTCCTATTTCCAGATGGGCTTGTAGGATGTCTGTGGGTGCTAGAAACAGTAAGGAGTCTGAAGAAGACTATGTGCATGTATTTTTGCATATTGAGGACTTCTCTGACACTCTTCTAAATTGGTGGACCCACATGTCTCAGTAGTTGTATAATTTACTCATATGTGTTCATTAGTATCAGCTGTGCTTTGCAAGGCTGCCCCTGCTGCAAAGAACAGAACATGAATGTTCTGCTTTTGGCAAACTAGTGGGTTTTTTAACTACAGAGGTTAGATTTTTGTTGTTAAAATGAGAAATTGTACAGAGGTAAAACTTTCACATAATGTCCAGGAAGCTCATAAAAACACCTACAATCTGATTTCATGGGGGCTTCTTTTTTTGGTTGAATGTAGACAAGGGAATAAAGGAAGTTTTTTAAATGTTATAATTGGCTCTTGGCTCTGCATTTAATTCTCCTCATTATTTTAGTTGCACTGTGCAGCAAAATACTGATAGGTCTGTAAGGTTGCTTTTCTCTCCAAGGATAAAAGGGACTGCATGTTTTTTCTTTTTGAAAAGACCTCTTTAATTATGTGGTGGTATTTGGAATAACTACAATTAGAGGGGAAAAGCAGGGAGTGATTAAAAAATCATACTTAATAGCAGCTGTATTAGTTCTCTGGCTTTTGAAAGAGACCCAGGCACAGCTGAGTACATACATACCACACGGAGGAGTTGTGGTGAAAAGGAAAGGCAAAATGGAGGTGACAGACTTTGACTGACTTCAGGAAAGGTTGTCTATTGTAGCATTTTAGGAGAGATCTTCCTTGAGAAAGGTTGGAGAAGTATCAAAATTCATCTTTCTTGTCCAATCCTCAGACTGTGTTAATGAGTGTAGCTCTGCTCATTCAATTCCACCTCTTCTTTTTAAAAAACAACAACAACAACAAACAAACAAACAAAAACAACAACAGAAAAAAACCACCAAACCAAAAAGAAACCACAACCCCGAAACCTCAGATTGCTTGGTTGGTGATAGAGGAATACACTGATTATGTCTCAAGCCAACTTGAAAGAAGTGACTCTGATGACTGACCATCTAAGCTGAATTACATACAGAAGGACTTGGTTGGCTGGCTATATTATTTTCTGAAGATGAATTAGTCATCGCCACRCAGACAGGTCAAGCTACGATATTTCAGGATTTATAGCTATATGCTCAGCAATTAGGCATTTATACCACAGTAAATTTGGAGCAGCTTACACCTGATTTTAAAGCCCTGCCTTTCAATGGATTGCCTGCTCACTTTTGTACAGCTGCTATGATGTTGTTTACTATTTATGATATTTCAGTATCCTCCTGTATTAGAAAAGGTTCCTAGAATCCCCAACCAAATTTGCAGCCACATATTGCTAGAGGCTGCAAAAACTTAAAACTAAAAGGCAGCTTTTACTCCAAACACTTTTTGTCAGCCTTGCTTGTTCTGACTGTAAGTGTGGTTAATGTCATTTTAGAAATGAGAATGGAGGCAGGGAAGTTGAGTCATTTGCTGAACTGCAGTGCTGGGCATTGAACCAAATCACTCAAATTCCAGTCTACTTTTGATATGAAGTCCTTGTTGCTTTTTGCTTATTTCTTAAAACTCTTGCATAATTTGACATGCTTAACCAAAGAGAGTGAACAGAGTAAGGCACTGTTCCCTTCCACCGCTACTGAACTGCATTAGAAGAGCTGTAGCTGTACATTAGGAGTGCACTTACCTGCATCACCTATGCAGCTTGTAACATGCTGTCATATGAACAGAAGTTGCAAAATGRGAAATAGAACATGGTGTTCAAGCATGTGTCCAGAAGCTCAGATTCTGCTGGATGCGTAACTAGCCCCTGCCTATTAACTTTACAAACATGGGGTCTTCGATCCATGTTTACTGAAGTCAGTTGGAACTTTGCTGTGGATTTTAGTGGGAATGAGATCCGAGTTTTAGAGTCAGATATAGGTGTCTCTGAAATTAAAAATAATGTCATGGGAGCCAAAGATGATGTTTATGGTTTAAACATGAGGTGTGATTCTTCAAAAAACTGATTTTTAAAATACTTTACTGTGCCACCAACTTAAAATTATAACGAAGAAAGAAGTGAAAAAGGGAGCTCAGTTTTTATTAGGAGGTAAAAACCACAAATGACAATGTCTGAGTTTTGTTTTGGGTTCTATTATAAACCATTAATAATAGCAGGAAAAGCCAGAGGATAAGTTCCTTTGTATTTTGGTGTATTTTCTCAGCTAGACCTTTACTTGACATTACCCTGCTGTGACAGGACCAGGGATAGGAGGGAAAAGAAATCTATTTTCAGCAATGATTTGGAATACAACAAAGAAACTATATTTTAATTTAAATCAGACTTGGTGTGCCTTTTATTCATTAAAGAGGATTAGGATTTATTAAGTCTCCTTGAGTTGTTGTGGGGGATTTTTTGTTTTGTTTTTCTTCTGATTCTCAGTGTTTGTGCTGTCTTCCCTGGTGCTGTTGCTGACACCAAATTCTCCTGGAGGGCCTGGTAGCAGGCCAAGGCTTGGGCTGCCCATGCCAGCCTGCACAGAACGATGTTATCCAGGAGCAGATGTAATTCCAATGGATAGAAGTCRACAATCCCACACTGGCTATTGCCTCCACCCAGAGATTCAGTGGTCTCACTGGCACATGTGCACTCTTTATCACTTAGAGGCCCTTTCCTTTTACCTCCCAAGAAGGGGATGGTTTGTGGGTATCCTGAGAGCACACCTACTTTGAACTGTGTTGCTCATAAATGCATGTATGATGTGTAGCTTCTAGTTCTTCTCTTGTAAGAAAACCAATTATCTTCTGCCAAGAGATTCTCTGTCTCGTATCTGCAAATTCTAGTTCAGCCAGTGTTACTAGCTAGGCTTGTATAATTTTGAAGGGCTTTAACAGAAAAGATCGGATTTTGTTGCTGTGCAGTATAACAAAACATTTACAATAAACTTTGGATGCAAAGTTCTGTGAAGGCACAATCTGAAACATGAACCTTTTAACTACAGTTCCTGGTTACGAAAAGCACGGTTGGCAAAGGCAGAGTTTCTGGAATAGGAGTTTCAGACATGTAAGGCCTTAGAGTTACTGAGCATTCATAATAGCAGCTACAGAAAAGGTAAAGATAAGGTTTGATTCTTATGAGTGGAAATGGTGATTCAAACCCACAAGTTTTGAAGTGCCATATGAATTCCTGGTATCACACCAGAACCCTAGTTAGCCCATAGTATCTCAAGAGCAAGCAATAAAGTACACATAGAGGCAACTTGATACTGTTTGGCTTCCTTTCACTGACATAAGCCTAGCAGATTTTGGAGGCTCTRTCCATGTGTTTAAAGTTAGGCAATGCTTGTGCACCTATTTGAAATGGGGCCTCATGTAAAGCTGAATAAATTGGGTGTACTTCACTGGAATTGCTCTGGAATTTATTACAACTCTGCTAGAGCATCTAACCCCTTTGAGTTATGCCAGGTTTGTACCATTTTGAGATCAAGATCTGACTCTTAGCTGCTTAAAGTGTAAAATGGTATAATTTATTTTCAGTTTTCAGAGTAACCTAGTTTTAAGAGTCACTATGACAACAACAGYGGGTCTTAGAGTAATGAAGATTAATGATTCTCGTGCTCGGCCAAAGCACTTCAATGGGTCATCTCGCTCAGGAGCAATGAAACTGTTCAACATGGGCCTGAGTCAAATGCAAAAGTCGGGGTGCTCCRTCACTGCTAGCACAATACACTGCATCTTATTAATGCTGATTTAATCACCAGCTTACACTTCTCATCTCCTTCCTATAGGGTGAGGGCAGGATCTGTGACTGGTATATTTGAGCAAGCCTCTGTGTTCTTCTCCAAGTCATTCTCATTTCATCTTCCTTCATTGCTGCTAAAAGATATACAGTTTAAAAGATGTGAAAGTGCAGAAGTTTTTCAACTAACTTCAACAACATATATGGGTCCTTAAAGTAATTAATTTACTAATCCTTTCGCATATTGTATTCATGTAAAATGGGAGCAGAGCATGGGGACTTGCTAGGAAAGAGTTGGTTCCTAAGGAGATTTTAATTTAAAGTCAGATGAAGTTATGAGGTGCTTCTTAGTTTTCACATTTACTGATTAAGAAAGATACCTACAGAAAGAGGCTTCAAAGAGCTACATTGAAAAACCTGCCCTTTCAAAATAGCACCCATCGCTTTTTTTTTATTTAAAAATCAAATTAACTTAAGCTATTAAAAGAATTGACCTTAACTGCACTAATGCAATCATCTTGCCATATTCCCATCATACAAATTAGAGGAAGAGCAATTATCATCCCAGAACTTTGCTTAATTATTGCCTGATTGCTTCTTCAACCTTTTTCCTTTAAAACCATTCTTCCATTTCTTTCTTCCCATGTTTTCCTGCCTTGTCTTGTACAAACTATCACCATTCACTGAAATGGACTCTCAAGTACGTTTTTCCCTGCCCTCACCTGGACAGTATTTATTTTGCCAGTTTAGGTGTGCCATAAGTCTTAGACTCTTCCCATAGGCAAGAGTTCGATCATCAGCAAAAGGGAGGTGGAGAGGCCTCTGGAAGCGTTTCTCTTCTAAGCACTGGCCTCCTGATGCTSCGCTCAGATGAAACCTGTCTGAATTGCCACTATTAGCCTTTTTGCAGTTACACAGATCATTCAAAAGGGACAGTTACGGCTAGTCTTCCTCCAGRTAGCATTTTGAATCTTGTGGTTACCCAGCCATATAATGACTGTAATAGCTAGTGCATTCAGCTTGCTGTAATTGCACTGGAGTTTTATTTACTTTTCTTGGTGACCTGGGTTTGCTGCTTATTTTGTTGGGTGGGTAATTGTGCCCCTGAGGAGATAAGGAGGCAGGACATGCCCATCATGATAGAAAGAAAATAATGCTCCTACCACTTTTGATCTTAAACTAGTTGAAATAAAAAAAGAGATATTAACATCTTCTTTTTAACACGTGTGTGCGTCCTGCAGCATTCCCACCAATAAATATTGCTGACATCAGGTGTGCTTCTTGAGCATTTGGTTTATGTTCTCCTTCTGTTAACAGGCTCCTAGCAAACATTTYGTGCTTTTGAGCCTGATGCTTTATAAACTTTTACTAACTGGGAATTAAACACAGAATTATGAATCTCCATCCAGAAAAGAAAGGGAGCCTGCTTCTCACCTCCTAGCCTCGYGTGCACACTTTGTGGAGTCCCATGCAGGTTACTATCAGAGTAAACAGAGCAGCTCATTTCTTTCCTCCTGTGGACATCTTATGGGACTGGGTGGAGGAACAGCAGAAACAGCTACCCCAATCATCTCACCATTAGCAATTGGGTCAGTAAGGTGTGGGATGGGAATTTGCCACAGGTGAAGGTAAAATACCAAGACTTTATTATCCTCCAGTCCTTTCAGAAGATGTCTGTGAGTTATAAAGTTTCCTAGGCAATTCCAGGGGCAGTTTTACC
Source organism: Oceanodroma leucorhoa (assembly GCA_030449065.1). Classification (NCBI taxonomy): domain Eukaryota; kingdom Metazoa; phylum Chordata; class Aves; order Procellariiformes; genus Oceanodroma; species Oceanodroma leucorhoa. Next base: position 366,614 of record JASVER010000003.1, on the reverse strand, counting down.
CATGCTTGTTGATATGCCTTGAAGTTTGAACTCAGTTATGTTTTTATTAATGTAGCATTATCTAATGGACAGCAGCCTGGAGTGGAAAATTCTGTCCTACGTGGGAAGTGTGTCCACGCATCGGTTAGCCTGTATTTAAATTGCAGTCATGCAGGATCAGGCTTTACTGTGCTAGGAGCTGCAAAGCAGGTCCTGGCCCCTGTCCCGAGCAGCTTTCAAACCAGTGGAAGTAGAGTAATAAATGCATACTGGAAAGAGAATTGGCATATACTGGAATTACRAAGTATATTTTGTTTCAAGAAACACCCCAGATGATGGATCTATCTGTAGCACAGTATTTTCATTTCAAAGAATTCATGACTTACAGYGGCCTTCTAGCTGTTTTAAGAAAAAATAGCTTGGCAATAGAGGACAATTAGGAAATTTGAAGATGTAATTTGGAAAACAACTGAATTTTTAACAGCATCTTCAAGCTGTTTATGTTTTTAAGGAGTAATTAAATTTTTTTAACTAAGTCACTGTAACTTCAATGGCTAACTATCTCAGGACATTAATTTTCAGCAGTAGAGTAAGTTATGCAGTCCRTGCTTTCAATTAAAATGTTAAGGTTTATCTTGAATTATTACACATTTATGCTAGTTCTAAAGACATTTCCTTTCTTCAGGGTAAGGGAGAATGTCTCCAAACATGCTGACAGGTAGATGTTTACAAGTGCTGGTGATTTCAGGTTTTACTGTGACCTTTCAGAGTTGTTCCTGCATTTGCCGTAGACTAACTGCTTAACATTTCTCATTGTTTTCACTGGGGARTAAGTGTTTTGTATCTATCCAGATTTATGTTACTGCTGTTGCTTTGCTCACTCAGTTACTCCATACCTCAGCTCCTCATTTAGTGCAAACTTTCTGTGCCTTGTATGATGGAAATGAAGATGTGGTATTTCTCCATGTTTGCAAATTATTGTGAGCTTATTCGATGGCAAATGCTTTATATAAGGAAAAACACATTAGCTGCTCATATAAATGCTGAGGATTCTTTTGATAGCTAGGGTTATCAGATTATCAGAGCCTCATGCTAACATCCTGTCTTCTRCCAGCTTCCTGGGACACCTCAGCAATTCACTTAGTCTCTTCATATATATATCATTTTTTCCCCCTTCTATGCAAAATGAAAATACAGCATTTATATATTTCACAGAATGATTGTGAAAACAAATGCACTGAAGACTGGAGTGGTCAAATACGTTAACATGGGTTTTAGAGCCACAGAAAATGCTGTTAAGCGAGTTATTCTCTAAAAAGTTGTGATTTGTTTCTTGCGGGAATCATGGCAGAARTAGAGTTTTTGAAACAATTTGAACCAGAACTTTTTAAAGAGCAGATAGGGTCTSTGAAATCTGACACATGGCACCCTAAGCAGAGAAATAGCATAGGAAAGAGGTGGTCAATTAGGATGTTACAGCTAGTGTCATTAGTAGATGGTTTATAGATTTATTTTTTTTATCTTGCGTGCTCATATGCTGTTGATTTATTAAGTGGATGTACAATTTTGTCACCTCARGGGGTGTTTTATATCTAATCTTATAAACTAAAGGATTTGGAAACCCAATCAATACCTGCATAGATGACTTCAGAGGGAAGCTTTCATGTTGCAGGGAGGATTTGGTGAATCACCAGATGGTGCCCTTCTGTGTCAGGCAGTGTAGAATAACTGCCCAAATGCAACGTGAGACTTTGCAGCAGGAGTTGCCAGATCCTGGGTGAGTCCTGGAACAAAGRTTTATTCCCTATGGATTAATCTTCTAGCACTTTTGTTGGTTGGGTTTTTTTTGTTGAGAGTAAAGCATCCATATTTTGACCAGTACTCTGGCCTAGATTTATTGCCTTTTTTTAATCTTTGTTTAAGGTGGGCATCGTATGTTGTATTTCTTGTTTTGAATTGAAGCATGTAACAAAACATCCATTTATAAAATAAAAGTGGCAATCTCTGTCAACAGTCATCTAACAGTGACTAAAGCAGCCCAATATAACATTGGTTGGGATAAAAAATTTATTATTATGTGATTACTACTATAATGCTATAAGCATGAAAAAGTTACTAGAATAATTTTCTGTAGAATTACAGTGAATCATAGAATCATTAAGGTTGGAAAAGACCTTTAAGATCATCGAGTCCCACTGTCAACCCAGCACCCATGCCCACTAAACCATGTCCTGAAGTGCCACATCCACACATTTTTTGAACGCCTCCAGTGATGGTGACTCCACCACTTCCCTGGGCAGCCTGTTCCAATGCTTGACAACCCTTTCGGTGAAGAAATTTTTCCTGATATCCAATCTAAACCTCCCGTGGTGCAACTTGAGGCCATTTCCTCTCATCCTATCGCTTATTACTTGGGAGAAGAGACCAACACTCGCCTCTCTACAGCCTCCTTTCAGGTAGTTGTAGAGAGATAAGGTCTCCCCTCAGCCTCCTCTTCTCCAGGCTAAACAACCCCAGCTCCCTCAGCCGCTCCTCGTAAGACCTGTTCTCCAGACCCTTCACCAGCCTCATTGCCCTTCGCTGGACACACTCCAGCACCTCAGTGTCCTTCTTGTAGTGAGGGGCCCAAAACTGAACACAGTATTCGAGGTGCGGCCTCACCAGTGCCGAGTACAGGGGCACGATCACCTCCCTACTCCTGCTGGCCACACTATTCCTGATACAGGCCAGGATGCCGTTGGCCTTCTYGGCCACCTGGGCACACTGCCGGCTCATGTTCAGCCGGCTGTCAACCAGCACCCCCAGGTCCTTTCTGCCGGGCAGCTTTCCAGCCACTCTTCCCCAAGCCTGTAGTGTTGCCTGGGGTTGTTGTAACCCAAGTGCAGGACCCGGCACTTGGCCTTGTTGAACCTCATGCAGTTGGCCTCGGCCCATCGATCCARCCTGTCCAGATCCCTCTGCAGAACCTTCCTGCCCTCAGGCAGATCAATGCTGCCGCCCATCTTGGTGTCATCTGCAAACTTACTAAGGGTGCACTTGATCCCCTCGTCCAGTGAGTGGCTATCAAATATAATTAAAAAAAATGCTTTTTCCAGCAAAGAAATAGGGTTGGGAAATAAGTATTTCCCAGCAAAGAAATAGGGTTGGGAAATGTGTACAAAACCTTTTTTGTACTTGGAACTTCTTAGAAAAATATGCTTGGGATCTACAGTACAGAAAAGACTCAAAGCCCAGGTGGTTTAGATTCTGTACAACCAAGCCATGAAATAGCTTTACTTGCCTGAAAAAAAAAAAAAAAATCACATCTTCCATTTTTCCAGTCTTAGGTTTCTAAGCTTAGTCAATAATACCTGCTCATTTATCAGCCCCACATAAGAGAAGTGGCTCCTGGACCAACAGCCCTCTCCCGCCCCGGTTCTGTGCCCTGGGACCAGAGCCCTTCTCAGGCCAAGCTGCCACGAGTTGCAGGGCGCCCTGCAGCCCCTGCCCAGCATCACCGGGGCCCGTGCCTGCTGCTCGCGCCCCAGCGCTGCACGAAGGAAGGGTGCAGCTCTGAGGCCATTTGCAGGTGCAGCGCTCTGTGGTAGTATCACTGTCCTGGRGATGCTTGCAGTGTCTTCGCCCTTCATTGTGGCAGAAATACCAGCTACTGTTTGCTAGTCCGTTAGCAACAGCAGCAGTGAGGATCAATGACTTGCTGAGAGTGCAGGGCTCCTTGCTGAATGAAGTCCTAGCTACTTACACCAATACCGGTACTGATCTAGTACTATTTATTCTCTTAGCCTCTATGTATTGAGAAAGAGATGTAGAACAGTGGAGATCACATCCTGAAATTTCCCAAGCTCATATTGTCAAGTTCAATTTTTTTTTTTTTTGCAGCCCATAGTAGACCCTGAACAGATTTGATCTAAATTTTAGTGCCAGTGTTATTGTGAGAAGGAGCTCCAAATGGATGGTGTTCATACAGGTGATCTATTTTTAAAAGAAAATCCCCTTTAACTTTCAGAATATCAGATTTGCCCCTTTACTTTTGCATAAGGATCAGTGATATTTGGAACTGAAAACGTGAAAGACTTAGAAGGTGCATACCGTCAATGTTTTACGGCCTGCAGTGAAGGATTCTTAACCTCTTCATTCTTCTGATAATGCTTTCTCCCCACATCAGAATAAATTTTAATTGATTCCTCCATCATGCTTTTGGACTCATTTAAGATGCTTCCCATTTAAATCTGCTGTTTATGTGAAATCAGCTATCGTTGGTTTTCAGTTTACACAAGGAGCTCTTAAGAGAAGTGGTCTTGTTGTAAAAGATTCCAGATTTCTGATTCCTGTTCCCCAAAATGCATTTGTGAAAGTAAATATTTAATATCTGCCAGGCTTAAATAACTAAGCTACACTTCAAAATAAATCGAATAGCAAAAATCCAATAATTCTGATTTACCAGTAACATCTATAAACATTTATCTTCTATCCAGTTGGAATGGAATTTGACAGATCTGCATGTGTTTAGCCATAGCAAGCACAAAGCAATATCTCTGCAGCTGTTGTATCCTCACCCTGAGAATTTCTCAGTGCTGCTGAGACAAGAGAGGTAATTGGATGTTCTTCTTTTCTGGCAGGTACTGGACTGGATTGAAAATCATGGGGAAGCCTTTCTGAGTAAACATACAGGAGTGGGGAAGTCTCTACATAGAGCACGTGCGYTGCAGAAGAGACATGATGATTTTGAAGAGGTAGCACAGGTAAGAGTCTGAATCAGAGACTTCTGCTTTCTGGCTTGGTATTTTTGTTACTCCTCTTGTATATTGAGAAAAAAAACTATTGCTGTTTTGGGGCCCTGTATATTCATAATGATCTCTTCAAACATCTGGAGCTGACCAGGATGCTGTCTCCCAGGTTTGAAAGTTAGCATGCACACTGTAAGGGCATGGTAGCAGCAGGACTTAAAATCAGAAAATCACTGCATTGGGTCAGAGGGAGGTCTCAAAGCCTATGAGAAACTGCAGGCAGTTTATGGGACGGTAATGCAAAGTGTTGGGACATAGAGGAGGATCGTTATGAGCGACAGCGATAGAAAAATCAATAGTAACTGCTGCAGTGGAAACTGAGGACCTTGAGAATAAGGTGGAAAGCAGCAGCTATTAAAGAAGCAGGGGAAACACTAGAGTGTGTTTGCAGTAAGGGCAACTACCCTTCCACTGTTTCCGAGAGTACAGGGTATTGTGTGGAAGGGTTTTTTGTTTGTTTTGGAATGAGAGGCAATCATTACAGGTAGACATTACTATTATTATTATTATTGTTATTGTTATTATTATTATTATTATTATTTTCCTCATAGCACAGTGTAGGCAAGACTTGTCCAGGAATTTTGGTATGAAGCCAAAAGCTTCCACCTAAAAGCTTATAACTTTTCCTTGAAGCATGGGCATACTAGGTGTTTAAACATACATCCTGCCTTTATTTGTAAAATTTAAAAGAAAGAGGACCTTTGATAAGTTCTTCCAGGGACTGAAGAGCTTTTTTCTTTCTTTCTTTTTTTTAAAGAATCTTATGGCCAGAAATTATCCAGTCGCAGTTCTGGCTGTCAGATCATGTTACACCTTTTTGTTTTAGATTTGAAGCAACCTCTATCAGAAATTGATCTTCTGTAAAGGTACTTCTGCTTTGGGTATTTCAGATAAAATCCTGATTGATACATTCTGCTTTACATAGATTAAATGCTTTGTCTTCCTGATGCACACAAATATTTCACTGTGGCATAAGACAAAAATGTATTAGACTTTAGTTTTGTTTTTCTGTACTACCCTTTCCATGTGTTGGCCTAGTTTAGTTTAAGATGTTTCCAGCAACAGGGACATATCTCCTTCACTTTGCCCTCAGGGAAACTATTTCACTGCCTAATGGCAGCTACTGTCTAGATATTCTCTTTTTCCTCTCCCTCATATTCAATTTCTATTTCTCTCAGTCTTCTCCCCCCCCCCCATTTATATCCATTTAGTCTATTTATCTCCCTTAAGGAGATAAATGCCAAGGAAGGAKATGAATTAACAATCCTGAAATATCTGTAGAATGTTAGCATGTCTTCTCCTATGTGCCTCTTAACCATGTTAAACATATTTAGTTCTCCTAGCATGTTATTAACCAATCCCTTAAATCTCTTTTGTTACCTATTTCTTTGGATCCATGCAGTTTGCCAACATTCTTCTTTTAATTAGATGTTCAGCTCTTGATGGAATACTCTACTGCTTGTCTTGCTAGTGAACTTCAGTGTTGCCTTTCAGCAATGATGGGATATCTTTGTGTACCATTGACAAATCATAAAGCCTGAAAACAGCAGTTCTAGATTGGAGGGTCTCTAAAATTTCATGGGATGTCCTGTGGATTTAAGCCTTCTGGCAATAGGCTTGAATTTCTAGAGTTACCTTTTGCAAATTTATTAAAAGGGACCTTAGGCTGGAGGTTGCAAACCATGGTTCTACAGGGCCTCATCCAAACGCACAAGTTAGTGGGAGGTTTCATCCTGAAATCAACATTAGGTGCCTTTCCAGATGTGCTTGGGTCAGCTGTTATTGGATGCAATACTGGGGTAACAAATGGAAGTGAAGATCATGTAATATAAAGGAGCTGAAACTAGGTGATTTAATGTCCTTTGTGGCATTAATATTTTCTGAATCTCCCTTCCCTATGATATATTAGCTTCATAATTCCAGTTACATCTCGCATTTCTGGATCACAGTTAGCTTTTTTCTTTTTTACCTTGTCTGAGTAGTACCTCACTGGAGATGTAGGAAACAAATTAAGAACAGGTGAGGAAAGAYAGAAAAATAACATGGTCTTGACAGTAGAGATGAGAGCAAGCTGTGTAACTGTCTGCACATGGAAACAACAGCTCACTTAAGGCTTGCTCCACTGGATGATGTAATTTAGAGGTACATCCCCTCGTCAGGGTTTAGGAACCTTACAGATGTGCATCTTGCATGCATAGGTACTGGGGTAAGTCAGAACAGAATTATTTCACTTAAGACTTTTCTAAYCCCTTTGTTAGTCCTCCTTCTATACTATTTCATCATGTCTGTTTGTGAATAACTTTAGAGACATTTCCATTCACTTCACGAGGCCAAATTCAGAGCAAAGGGTATATGAATCTAGTTCACTGGATGACCACATGTGTTCAAATGAAGGTGGGTGTTTGGGAGGAGGATGGAGAGGAGAGAGAAAAATGTAGTTTGCATGGGTATAGAATCTCTTAGGTTCTTCTGAATCTGAATCTTTTACATCTTATGTGATATCATCAATAAGCACCTCATTGCTTTGCTGGGACAATTGTGAACAGTCACAATCAGTTCTGCACTCTGAGTATGAAGTTTATGGTGCKTCCTAATTAGAAATAACTGACACAAGTCGAACCTGGTTGCATCCCCCCTGGCTTTGACAGGAATAGTTTCCTCTGGTGCATTCACACAAGAATACCATTGCTAATTTATGAGGCCTGTCTGCAGTGTGACATTGGAATGTGGTGTTGGCAAATGGACATGGGGACATGTGCTGAGGGGAAGTGAAAGGAATCTCAGGCTTTATCCGAGGTCAAGGACTTGAGCATATAATACTCTGCTTTGGAAAGAGTAATAGCAAGGGTAAGAGGGGAGGCCATAAATTTATCACACCTGGAGTTCTCCTGCAGAAGCTTCTAATGAGGTCAATTTTGTGGTTGGGGAATAAATCTCCTCCCCGCTCTGATTATGACCAGTTTTTATTCTTCCTAATTCCCTTCTTGAAGCTTGACTCTTTAGAGTTGGTTGGTATTAATTCTAACTTAAGTTTAATTATTTGTCATTTTTCTCAAGATAGTCAATATCTTTGCCATGGCTAGGGTGGGTAACTGGCATTGCTTATTCCCAATATAGCCATATAATAAAGCATATGTGCTAAGATCCTGAAACAAACTGATGAGTTTGCCCATTCTCCTCATCAGGATGTTAATTACTGGCATTAATGACAATAAAGAGAGTTGTGTTTGTTTTTCTTAAAAAATAAAATAAAAAGTGTAATACTGACATACTTGGTGAGATTGACAGTATAAGCAATAGTATTTGCTATTGGCAGTTCTCTGRAAAAAACACTTAGCCTGCCATACAGTATAAATTTATTCTCCAAAATCTACTTTCTTTTGGCTCTGATATATTTATTCTTATGTCCTACTGTTTCAGGAAGGCATTTGCAAAGGTCAGATGAGAAGCAATTTTCATGAGTTTTCTTGATATTTTCAACAGCGGGCAAAACATTCATGTTTCTGAATGCTGCCTAACTGCATGTAAAGAGGAGTAGTGTATCTGGGATTGCAGTGTTAAGAAATGCTCTGATTGACTGACCTGCCACGGCACTAGATTGAGAGGTGGAATGTGCTCCCTCTATGTCTGATTAGAAACTGCGCAGATTTATAAATCTGGATGTAATGATCCAATCAGGCACGGCCCAGATAGATCACATTCCTGCATACAGCTGTGCTCAGAAAATGTCAGTGATTTTAGAGTGCTGCATTGTGGGCAATAGGAAATATAATTTGGGGTCCCTTTCTCTCATAACGGCTGTTTAGACAATGCTCTGGCAGTTTTTCTGACTATTTATTCTACATGGAATGCACAGATGGCAAATGTTTGAATTTGAATTAAAAAGCCTGAGCTCCTGGGAGGGAGGTTGTTATCTTGTATATACCTGCAACAGTTTCTCAGCCAGTGCTGATATTGTTCACAGGCTGCCACCCTGAAAATGCCAACCTTAGGCACAGTGCCTACCGCACAGTGAAACTCAGTAGTCRGGCATTATCGATGAGGTAGGTATCAAGATATCACCAAAGAAATACCACTCTGTGGATGTAGCTGCAACGTTCCTGCAAAGACCGCCTCTTTGCTTGTCTGGAATTACTTTGTGTGACTTGGATAACCATAGTTCAGCCAGTTATGATTGTAAATCCAAAGATAATTTCATTTTAGACTCTCTATCTTTTCCTTATTCAGGGCTTTTATCCTGAAAACCATTGTGCCTTYCAACTGGAAAATTCTGTTAACTGGCTTGCGTTCCCAAAATCTCCCAACACTTCAGCACTATCGAGTTGAGCTGCACGTGTTGGAAACCCTTCTCTTATTCTCTGTATATGAAGAGAGGGGCCACAGATCATTCTGGTCCCTTCTGCAATTCCTGGCAATTGGAGGTTAARGTGGCCTTCTCGACATCCTCCTCTGCTCACAAAGAGCATCACTGCATTTGTGCTGGTGCAGAACTAGGAAACATACTGGGGAAACAGCTCTGTTAATTCCATTCGCTATGCTGACTGGTTTTGTGATTTGACTGATCTGAAACAAGCATTTCTGTAGTCTTTCTGCATGTATGAGCTTTTCCATCAGATGTGCTGTTAAGATTTCCTATCAGGCAGCATTATCCGCATTTTTGGGACGCGAACGCCCACCAGTACGTATTTCAGCCTGCAGATGGCACTCGCAATGCGTTGTAAAAGCCTTTAGCTCCAGTAATGGTAAACAGAGCTGATGTTTCTGATCCAAACTAACCAAACATTGTCTCGAAGTGAAATGAAGCAGAAGTGGAAGCTGGCTCGCACGCTGTCCCCTTGGTGTTCTCCCATCCCTGCCAAAACCCGCGTTGTTCAAGGTCACCCAAAAAAACAACCTTCCTTTTTTGTTTGTTTGTTTTAAATGCAAAGCTGGGCGGTCAATGCTTTAATGCAAGGTGGTGCTTGTYATCTGTCTTTATGGGATAAGCTGCTCTCAGATCTGTGGAGCTGCTTTCAAGGCTCTTGGGCCACGTTATGCTCACAGCTACGACTGAGTTTTGTATTCAGTACCGGTGTGCACGTTGCATGCAATAGCTGGTTTGTTTTTCACAGTAATCCAAAGGCACTGATGTTTATAAAGTAAAATATCACAACTCCAGCATACAACAAAGCGCACGTTCTGAACAGCCTTGGTTCAAAATGTGTAGGGTTGTCCCTCATTATCAAACACAGTGAGAAGGTAGGCTGGAGGCTGAGCCGTGGCCATCAAAGTTCATGGGGCTTGTCTGTATATCCAATGCAGTTTTGATTTAGGTACGTAGCTGGATCCTGTATTCCTGACTTTGAAAGTTTTACAGACTCCATTTTGCCAAGGTATACATGCAATGCATGGACTAATTCTTGAATTATTACAAAGAAGGAGAGCCAGACAAAATGCAAGCAAAAATGCTGAGCTTTGCAGTATGCCATTTGGGAAGCTATTCAGTTTTCCTGTTCTTGGGTATCTGTGCTTGCCTTCTTCCAAGAGTACTTTTGGAAGATGATGATTAAACACCTCAACACTGGCTTTGAACCATCAAAGTTAACCTTACATGTACATATATCATTCCTTTAAGATTCAGCTCTTCCTTTTATTCTTCTCAGGGAGGTGAATCTATTTCCTGCAAGGGAAGGCTTTCAGAGGAGGTCTTGAAAGCCAAGGACCTGTATCCTCCACTAGAAATCAAAGATCAGGTGGTATTCTTCATCTGAGAAGCAATTTGTGCTCTGGTGTTCCTGTCTAGAGAATTCCCTTCCTCCATTGTACTGTTCCTAAGATGCTGTCAGTTCAGTTTTCAAAAAGCTCTTGGAGATAGAAAGAACTTTAAGTGTAAATATGTTGAAAAATATGATTATATTGTGTGTCATGTGAAATATSCAATGGATTCAGTAAGAAGTCCTGCAGGTAAAAATGGTATTCTGTGATCTCTCAGTCTCACATAGTTTTACTTGAACTGCTTTAAAACTAAGTGAGGTAATGGAATAGTCAGGCCAAAGCTGAATTRCAAACAGCTACTTGTTTGGCCTTCAGGATAAAAACCTAGTGCTTTCCCATACAAATTCCAGCTCTGTTGGATGTCATTGTTCTAAAGTTTGGCATGAAGTTCAGTACTGATGTAAAACAGCTAGGCATAAATTAGGAGCCCACGTTGATAATGAGTGCTTAGGGAGCATTGTCCCAGGGCGATTTTTTTCTCTTTTTTTAATTATTATTATTACTTTTTTAAATTTTGTGACCTACCTGGTTGTTGAAAGGAATAGCTCACTGGGCATACTGGATTTCTCCAGTTGGGTAACTAAAATCCTATGTAGGATGAAATACTAGGCCAGAACAGGGAGAAAGCAGACAATTGGTAAGATCTATGCTTGAAGTTAGCAATAACAACTGTGGTTTCAATAATGCCAAACATTTCTAAAAATAACAAAAACATGAGACAGGCAACAAAAAATGAACCCTACTCTTATCTTCATCACCCTCTGCATGGTTATTAGCAAATTCTGAAGCTATAATCTGCRGTTTCCTGTTCACTTCGTTTATGTAAATGCATTCAGTTCTACACAAAGAGGAAAAAATGCCCACTGCCAGCAGATTACACAGGTCTTTGTACCATGGTGCAGGAAGTCTGGGCTCCAGAGCTCTTGGTTTCTTCTCCTGGCTGGCAGCAGGCTGCATCTGGCAGTCACAGGCAGCAGAGAAAAATGAAACTGCCTACGTATGGATTGTCTGTGAAGGTTATCTTGGGACTTCTGGATCTAAAAACTTCTAGCAGCATAGCTGAAGAGCCAGATAGTTTATCGTGGAAGCAATAGCATAACTTTTTGCATGAAGTCTAGCAGCGCCTGGGTGACTCAGGACATATCCGCATTGCAAGTGCAGAGATACTGAAACTGTTCTGCACAGCCTGAGCCAGGAACCAGAAAGTCTGGGAAGGGCTGAGCAGTGGTGGTAGAGGTAATGCTATGGGGACTTGACTGCCAGACCTAAGTCAGAAGCAGGTCACGTAAGACATATTTTCCCTGAGGAAGTGTGGTACTCTGAAGAGTACGCTGTGTATATCAGTACCGTGCTCCATTGCATCATCTAGACATGCCTATAGAGACTTCATTAGCAGGGGTTGCTGAAAGAGTGTCTTGGCTARTCTGAAAGTTTGGATAGCAATGTAATTCGGCTGGTGGCCGTTGGTACTCTATGATCTAGTGGTCATGGGGAACCTGTTTTTAGAGAGGCCCTATAACGGCACAGAAATCTTTGGGGCAGTCACTTGAAGAGCTGTGCCTTCTATTACACCATGTCTCTGAGTTTTCATTTCAGTGTATTTCTCCTCAAGCAAGAGGTGATTTTCTTTCCTATTTTTTCTCTTCCAAAATCACATGACAGCTGGATCTTTTCATTAAACCGCCTGCAGCATGATTCACAATCTAAATACTCCCTATAAAATCTCAAGGCTTGGCAACACAATACATTTTTGAAAATTGCCAGGAGCTAGCTTCCTATTGCTGGTTTATTTGGGTAGGTTTATTTTTGTGTCTTTAAAATATGTTCCTTTAATTTGCCTATAAATGCAAAATGCTGTTCCCATGGCAGACTGGGAGAACAATGAAGCTATTTAAGAAATATGTATTTTTAATTCTAGAGGTTCGGGAAAATGGAATTTCTATTGTGTGGGGAATTCTGAGTTTTTGAATTTGTTTCATTTTGARTCAGAAAAGAAAGCCAAAATTTCCTAAAGAAGAAAAATCCTGGAATTTGTTTTTTCAAGGCCATAAATTTATTAAGGAGAACATTAGAAAATTATAACACTCGTGTTATGTAACATGCATACTAAGAATATATTCAATATGGTACTGRTACCTCAACTGAATAAACACACAGCAGAAACAAACGATATTTACCATTGACAATTTCTGTGAAATATATACACTTAGATGAACCACTGCTGTTTTGACTGACCTGTGTATGTTGGTCAAAACCATTGTCATCTAAAGGCTTTTGATCCCCTCTGATCATTTTTCTTTCTGCTCTTCTTATTGGCAGGTCAGTGGGTTATCAAACCGTACCTATTGATTCAGGAAGATTAATTGCAGCAATGTCCAAATCTCATTTGTAATGATGGTGGACTAGTACTCTTCAGTTCTATTTCTTGGAGCTATTTATAGCGGCGGGACTCATGGGGAGAAACGTGACACTATGAATCTGAGCAGCGTTTTTACTTTCTGATTTTGTCATAGGGCAGTAGAAGGAGCTGCCCGTGGCTGTGCTGCTTCCTCCCGGCCGGGCAGTGGTGTCTTTGGGAGAACGGCACAGCGTTAGCCACAGCAACTGTATTGTGACATTGCTGCAAATCACAAAGGTGCTGCTTTGCAGACATTTGGTAGAGGAAATTTCATGTAGGTTAAGCCAACATCAGAGAGATTTGTGTTCAGTAACAGAGCAAAATAATTTTCAAGGACAGGTTTTAGGTATTCATTATCATTGTGCAAAAATGTTCTGGGAATAGACTATCTGGGTCCGGTTGATCACTCTGCTGCACAAGATTTAGAACAAAATCACACTKCCAATTTCAGAGAAATTGCTTATAATTAACTTGTTCTAAAGAGTGGAGAATCCAGTTCAATGGCTGTATCTACACTGCAGAGAAGCTGCTTGGTAGTGTGGTTGTCCCTCTCTTCTTTTCCTATCACAAATCCCTAATTGTCCAGATGAAGGATGTCCTCTTATTCCCACATGAGGCATTTGAATTGTCTCAAAACTACATTTGCATTATGAGACTATTGGAAATGTTTTATACTTMTTATATATAAACAGAAATTACTCAACCAACATTTTATTGCCTATAAAACTATTTTTAATTTTTTTTTCCCTGGGATAGAGTTCAGATCTCAGTTTCTCTTGTATAGAAATAGGGCAACATCGGTGTATTTATAGAGGTCTTTTGGAATTACATGTGTGTGAACAGGGATAAAAATCCTAATATGTGTATAAATAATTCACTTGTTGATTCAGTGCGTGTAATCCAGCCATTAATATTGCCCTCCATAACTGTGGTCTGTGAGGTCTGGTTTTGCATAACCAAGCCCCAGGAAAGCACTGGTTTGTGTCACTATGGAAATAGCATATGGATTGGGGCATTTAAGCATCTTTGTTTAGTGGTTCAGAGCACTACCACATGCAAAAGTGCAGGTTCCTCTCCTTGTACTGCCTCTGCTGAGCTAGGGAGAGAAATTCTAAGATTGACATGAGAAAASCAAGCAGAATCAGCCTTCTTATGTCACTACACTTAAAATGAAGCTTGTTTGGGAMGAAAGAAATTGCAGAATTTGCAAGGAGTCAGGGACTGACAAGAGGTGTTTCTGAACTGTCAGCGAGTATGTGCATGTGTTTGTCTAGCATGGTTGCCTATATTAGTATGCAGCTAATAGAATAGAAACCAATATGTGCTCCAAAACCATGGCACTGTGTCCTATTAACGTGCAACCCTCATTATTATTAGAGTGTTTTGTTCAACGCATAAGGGTTGTTTTTTCTGCACAATGTAGGTAACTCCTCATGACATTAGTGAGATCCACAGCTACGCAGCAAACGGAGAGCAGAGCCTGCCGTTGCCTCCCCCAGAGTAATATTAGGGCTCAATGCAAAAGTGYACAGTGTAAAAGGACGTTTGTGACTCATTAATATCAGGGAATGGAAAGTGCAGCTGTCACGTTAAATATGTCAACCTGAGAGCTGAAGCGAATGCATTGAGTGTTAGGTGAAATGAAGGGTGTTTCTGCACGGAGGGGAGAGACAGCTGAGAGCGCTAGTTTTTGGCGACTGGCTCCTGGTTGTTTTGCCTGTAGCCAGGATTTATATGGACAGCCAGAACTTGGATTTGTCAATGCCCACACATCAAAGYTGAGTGCAGGAAGGACTTGGAACCTGCAGTGCTCCACGGCGGGGAAGAGAGGTCTAGTACAATTTCAGTGTTACTTTCTGTTGTCTTCTGGGGTTTGTTTTAGGCTCAAAATGGACCTAGTTGAATCCTTTTTAAAATCAGGGTTAGGTGTTCCTTCCCACCTCAAAAGTGGCTCAAAAAATATTGCCCAGCCAGGAATGCATTCGCACCATTCCTCCTTTGTAAAAACTAACCATTGCTGACTCATTTCAAGGGGTGGCAAGCAGTCCCTCCCAGTGCCAGGCCCTTTCCCAAAGGATTCGTAGTTTTATCTGTGCCAAAGCACAGTTCCTCAGTGCCCTCCAAGTGATGGTCTCCGTTCCTGCTCCGCTCCTCTGTCATGCATTGAAAACCAAATGGGAGAGAAGCAGCCTCACAGCACAGCCAGGGCTGTGCAGCCACACTGAAATATCAGTCAACTCACCAGACTGTGTGCCCCCCCTTGGGATTGGTAATTGGGTCACTAGGTCGTTTAACCATTGTAAATTTAGTTTTCTTTTAGTTGCCTGTAAATGTGGGACAGAAAAAAAGATACTTCAGAGCACAGAGCAGAATCTGATTTGTGCGCTAGGATAGGGACACAAAATAAGATGATTTGGGGATGAGAATGGTGAGGAGAGTGTGAATTGCTGCTTGGACCTGCTGRGCATGTCTCCGGGGATGGGGGTAGGTGCCCAGATCCTACTGCTTGGGGTTTGGCACAAAACCGGGACTCCGGGTAGCAGGCAGAGAGGGATCAAAAGACAACTCAAAGAGAATTTCTCTGATCTTTGTTTTTGTCTCATAGTATGTCCAGTCTTATCCTTTGGGGGCCTGATTTGGGATTTTTGGAAAAAGGGGGATTGGATAGGGAGAGGGAAGGATTTGGCAACGTTAAATAAAGAATACATTAGAAAGCTCTCAGGATTTTTTATAGTAAAAAATTTGGCAGATGTTCACTATAGAGGCAGTATCTTATATGCCTGCAATATTCTTGGAGATCTACTACATGCCAAAAATCAGTACATTTTATAGCACGAAGATTTCTGGTGGGAATACTGTTCTGTACCAGATCTCTCATTGTAAGTCATTATTAAAATATATTTATCTCGGCTCATGTGTGGCCGCCTAATAAGAGCCAGAAATAAAAAAATGTTATCTTTCAAAATCTTTGTTGTGATTATGGATAACCTGAATTGAATTTCACACAGTAGAACACATTTTTAAAATGCGCCCCATACAAATGCTTTCTGACCAACATGAAAAATGTTAGTTCCTGTCTGGAATTCTCYTAACTTTTCTAAAGTAGATGAATAAGTCTGGTGTATAATAAATAAATAAATAAAATGGCTTATTATTTCCAGGGTAGTGAAAACCCCTTTTATTTTTCCTCATTATAAATATGCAGTACATCTCACTAGCTGTTACAGAAGATTTTAATCTTTTTAAGTTTTAAGGAAGACTAAGCCCTTCATCCATTTTGCTTTGATGGCACCTCTGAAGAACTRATTTGATGGGTAAGCTGTACAGACAGTTCACATGTCAGGGAAATAACAGTGATGAAAAATTGGTTTATAAATCTAATAAGATACAGAGAATGGTTTCTACTCATTTGAAACAAATTCCAATGTGTAAAACATGACGGAGAGCTGAATTAATGTTGACAGTGAAGCGATTCTGAATCCAAAGGGACCATCTTGCTGACCTGCTCCTAAGGACGTTGAGTTGGAACAAGGAGATGAAGTAAAAAGTTACTTCAACTTTAGCTGAAGCCAGGGAGGCTGATTTATTCTTGTAGATAGCAGAGGGGCATTTGCCATCGAACTATCTGAGGTCCAGAGAGCAGGGGGATGGGGACGGAGGTTATCTGAGTGGTGGGCAGGTGGTGTGTTACCATTCCTGTTCACAGAGTATGTTGAGAAGCCGCCTTCTTCCAAATGGAAATATCCAAATTGTCAACAAAACAGAGGTGTTGGTTTATTATCATCACGTGTTTTGTCTCCAGCAGGCAGTGTACTGAAGTGTGAGGTTTACTCTGGATGAAAAGACCAATTTTTAAGTGAATCTTTGCTGCAAGTTAAACTTAYCTGGGCAAATAGAAGGGATCCAGGAGAAGGCCAAGGCACTTCCTGCTTCTCTCTGAGTCTAGAGGGWATATAGACGCTGCTGGTGCATTGCACTAGCTCAGCTGCGCACAAGACGYGATGCCCATTTCCTGCACCACTCTCACCTGGGTTGGTGCACGGGAGCTGACGCAATGCAGTGTGTCAGGGAGGTAATCTGTGCTTCAAAGGAGCAGCGGCAAAAATGTCATTAAATCTCTATCCCTCCTGAGGTAGCAGCAGTGCACTGACTCTGCTAAAAGGCTGTGGCATATCTTCCTCTGTATTTTTTCTGTCAAACATGAGTTTGCTTGCCAGAGGTGACCTTTAACTTATGGCAAAAGAGAGTTCACTGCAAATCTTGAGGTCCTATGATGTATTTGTGGTAGACTTACCTTTTTGCAGCAGTCTATGTTGCATATGGTAATATTTTTGTCGCATATTACCAGACAGAAAGGAAGTATGATTGTTATGTGATGTATATGCAGTACTGTGTTGTGCTCCAGACTGCCTAGTCTCTATATTTGGCTATAGAGGAATTCTTAAGCTGAAAGCTTTGGAGAATTCAGGACAAAGTTTTGCTGAATTTTCTTCTGTTAAACGTTATCTCATTCTATAAACAATCCCATGTCATTCAAAATGTGCTTCAGGAAAGATGTTATAACCTGCCTCTACATTAATGGAAATACAGGCACATAGCTGTKGGGGAAACAGGGAAAGGAAATGCTTTGCTGTCGTATTTAAAGCAAGTTTCATAAAAACCTAGACRCTAGAAACAAAGCCAAGGAGTTTACAGAATTCACGTCCTCGTAGGTTTATTTCTGTCTCTGTTTTCAAGGCAGCAGTACTGCCAATTGTATTTGGTACTAACTTTTCCCAGTGCTGCTGACAGTCCAAAGGCTTTTAATACTGTCGTTGCTGTGTCTTTGAAATCTCCAAACTGTGAGCATGGTATTAAACCCAGAACGTGTGAAGTTATTTCAATTCAGGAGACCGGCAGGACTTGATAAAGCTGTCATGATTGTACTTATGTCTGCAGGGCTTGGAAAAGATGCGAGCTGAGCCTTTGGGACAGAAAACAATACCATGCCCTCCTAGATTGTTGCTCACCTCTGAGCTGCCACATGTTTCTTTGTTTCTTCAATTGCCTTCCCTTTTCCCCTACCATAAAGAAGTTCTGGGGCATTGCCGTGAACTATCTGGGCTTATTGATGATATTTATCATTTAAGAAACTTTCAAAATGCTACATTTCACTCCTGACAGTTTGCCTTCTTGTGTTCCCTTGTCATCTCTGCAAAAAAAAATAAAAACGTTTTCCTCACCTTTGCTGAGTTTCAAAGGCTTGGTTATCTTACAGTCACTTGAGCAGCTCTCATTCATACACCCTGCTAATCACCCAATTATCAAGTCATTGTGCAGTGATAATACTGTTTTACTGGTACACTCACTGTGCTGCTTAACACTTACCAATATCAGATTATATTATTTTTTGGCCTTAAAAMCAGTTCGGTTTCATGTCTGATACCAGAACTACTGTATAATGGCATCTCAGTCGGTTATGTTGTCTTTATTGTTCTGCTGTCCTTGCTGTTGCTCACTTCCACGGGCCTGTTACTGTGCAAGGGTGTTCTCAAAGAGAAGGGATCAAGCTCTTTTTATGGCAATTACCGAGGATCAAATGCTAGGATAAAACTTGGCCAATAATCATCAATTTTAGATATCTTCCCTAATTCTTGTACATCCTTGTAGAGTCCATAAAATATTGAAAATATTTAACAGCAACAGGAGTATTTCATCATTTCATTTTGATATGCTGTTTAGGTATGCTTCTCCCAGAAGAGCAGTTAGGGTGACAGAAAAAAAAATATTCCGAAGAGTATTAATTGACCTTTACCTGGAAAACCCTATCATATTTCCTACTCCTTCCCCTATAAGCACAAAATGAACCTCCATATTAAGTAGATACTCTTTCTATTTAGGGTGCCTTAAGGTGCCAAAGTGAGGTATAATTRCTGGCTTTGAAGGACTGTGAGACCACCTCAGTTAAAACTGTCAAGTTTTTTTCCATACAGTCTCTGAAAATTGTTTCCTCTGATGGTTCTTTAGTTTGTAAATGGAGTTGTTTGTGTGTTAGACCAAGTGGATGAGCCTTCCTGGGGCAGCACTGCTGTCTCAGCTGGCAACCTCTCTTGCCTYAGGAAAGATGCTGAAGATGGCTTTGTGGGATTAAAACTTCATTCTTGTGCCAAAGGGGTGTTCTTTCAGCTCTGATGTGAAGTTTTGTAGATCAAAACTTAAATCCTATCTCACAAAGTGTAAAGGTATTTCTGGTAGTTTAAACTTCACCTTCTTCAAGGATGTATATCAGACTCCAGTGTAATCCTGCAATGAGATGCCCTCCTTATAACATGAAGWGTGCAGATTGCTTCCCTGGGAAGAGTAGGAGTATTTACTTATCTCATATAAAGCAAGTCCTTAGTGGTTTATTTAATAGAGGAGATAGCACATATGTACTCATTAAAATAAAATAGGGTGGAAAGAGGAAGTTTCCCAGGCTCCAGGTGAAGCCTTTGGTAGGTGTCATCTTTCTGCCTACAAAAAGCATGAAATCCCTTGTCTTCYCCCTTGCAACAAAAATAAAGATGAATCTTGCAACATTTAAAAAAAATAATAATCTAAGCAGAGGTTTGAAAAGTCTAGATCATTGCCAAATATGCTTTTGAGCATTCTGAGTTAGAAGAAGAAAATAGCTTTGGAGGCATTCAAAATAAAGTCCTTGCATAGATGGTACTTTTCCGTAGTGAYAGAAAAATTCAGTGATGGTTAAGCTGACCACACTGAGCTAAGAAGTTAGCTTGTTCTTTGTGTGTATSTGGTATGTGCACCCACGTTGCATCTATGTATCTTTGCACACTTATTAATATTGGATATGACGTGTGATATTAGATGTCATTTAAAACATTATTTCACTATATGTTTCACTGGCATTTCATTGAATAACAGTTGTGATCACACTGGAGTTAATTAGCATGATTGTGGTAATAAGAGTATTTTCTACTTGATGTATGACTGTGCTCCTGATTGAGATGAACAGTTGATGTAATAAAATATACCATAGGCAACATTGGTTTTTAATCTAAAGTAAGCACTCAATATGAAATAACASAAAGAGGAATTCTTTTAGCTAATGTATTTCCAGCTGTTAATTCTGATCTTGCTTATTTATTAGTTTGAAGGTCTAAGGTAGCTTTTAAACAATTTACATAAAATGCTGAAACTGCAGGTAATGTGTAAGTGTCATTCTTTTAAATTCAAATAATAAATTCATCTTAATTTGTATGTGAACCCTGAGGGAAAATCATAAATAAAAGATAACGATACATGGAAAAATATCTGGTTGTTAGTGAGGATGCTGTGTGATATCCACCTTGTCATTCCTGGGAGCTGTTTATTTCTCATTCATGCTGAAAAATCCCTTATGCTTAGATAATCCACTGAAATAATGGAATTACTGGAGATGTAAAGTAGTAATTAGTACCAGCATGGTATTATATCTGGCCTCTTAGCTATCTGAAATAGGAGCAAACTTCACATTCTCCAAATCTGTGGACRTTCCTGAACTGAGCTAAGATTCAAATGTCAGTGAGGAAAGAAGTAACAATGGATCAGTAAATACAGATGCTCAGCCAGAAAACGTCTGAAGAAAAATAATTTCAAACATTGTGAATGAGCCATAGTCCTACAATGGGAGATGAGAGGCRTAAGGACCTTTCAACCGCAGGTAGCAGCTGGAAAGATAACTTTTCCAGGAGCAGGGAGAGAGGCTTTCTGTGCGTTACTGGTGTGCTGAAGCATAGCTGACATTCCAGGCACTCTGGTTCCTAGACTGCGTTCGCAAATAGATGCAATTCTGAGAATAGTAGTAATGTCATTGAAATTGTCAAGTGGTTGATGCTTAGACACACACTCACGCATGCTTGCACTCACRAACTTACCTGAAACCCTCATCTGTTAAACTACTGAAACAGATGTGATCCACTCGTTTTAAGGTAGACATGTTCTTATGTGTCCATCAAAAGATGAATAGAACAGGCTGTAGTACTTGAAGAGCTCAAACTTCAAGGACAGTGCAAGGAGAACTGGGGCAAAATTATGACAAGAAAAAAAATGAATTGCCATATTTAAGGCAAGAACAGTCTGCAAAAGTAGCTGATGGAAACTTGATTAACCTGGATATTTTTTAAAAAGGTCTGAAGAAGTTTCCATTCTAGTGTACAGTAGRGAACAGTCCTGTACTGATAGAGCAAGTGGCTGATGACCTCAGAGRGATGTTCTGCCTTTAACTTCTGTGACTGTAATTCCTGGTAAGTCTGTTTTGAATTAGAGCAATAGAGCACAAGTAAGAACACAGGTCTTGATTTGATTATGTGAAATTCAAACTGAATAAAATCACATCTTACATTAGATCATCATATGCACTTAGCCTTTGCCCTTCTTAAGGGAGGAGGAATTTTGACAAAGATGGATGCTTCCTTAAACCCCAGATTTATTTATCAAAGAAATGCTTCATTGTGGTCACTCATTTTAGCTTTGGAATATCGAATTACTAAAGATATAATTCTCCACAAAAGCCTGACTGTGAGATCACTTAACCTAAACAAAAAACTGGAGCTAATTTTAACAAAATGGCTTGAGCAAAGAATCTGATAGCAGTAACTCAGCTTCATAATTAAGGATAACAATAGTTTATAAGGATTGAGAAGAAATGCAGAATCAGCTCCATAATTATCATTTTGTGAATGTGAATCGTGCTGTAGTTTCTGCAGGAAGGAGTGCTACCCGCTGTCTATGCACAGAACAGGGGTTCTATTTTTAGCCCTTTGCCATTTTTTGTCTCCTGCGATCTTGAGTAAATGACTAGGAGGGTGACCCAGTTCTCACTGAAGTCAGTTAAGATCCTTTTTACTGTCAGTGAGAGATAGATCAGGCTTTGAACTTTGTCTTGACACCCCATCTTCACAGCAGGAGTAATAATACTGCGATTTCATCTTTGGTGTTGAAGAGTCGAGTCACGACTCTAAAGAACATAAAGGAGATAGCACATCAGAGAAAGCCTAATAAGTCTGCTAAGCTTCACCCTGCAGGCATAAGATGGGATTCACATCACTAGTCTTTAGTCAAGAAGATCAGATCTAAGCTAGTCATCGAAGTTCTCTCTCTAGTCAGTACTTACTGGCCTCTAGAGATGCCATCTCTTCCGTGCCTTTTACATGGTAAAACCTAGGTGACAAAGCTCTCTGAATCAATACGAGGAACCTTTCTTTGCCTGGAACTGCCTTTCACAGCCCCAGAACTTGATTAACACAGAATAAGGCAAACCGGTGCTGCCTTGTTCCCCTTCAGCTTATCTAAACATCTACTTAAGAAGTGCAGTGTCTAGGGTATGTCATTTGTGTTTAATGCGAYAGTGTATCTGATCACCTGCCCCGTTGCCCTACCTCATGTTTCTCCTGATGTATACAACTAAACATCTTTCTCTGGCTGATAGTCATGGTTCACAACACATTGGAGATTTTGGAGACAGTTACCATGAAAACCTCTCAAATAAAATAAACAGCTGTAAAATACTGTGCAAGGGGAGATTGTTCTGGAAAAATAATTGCCCAGATTTGGGCCACGAACTCTGCCCTGGACTACCATTAGACACAGCTATTTTCAATGTAATCTGCCTAGAAACATGCAGCAATAAACTAGTTACAAGTGTAGTTGCTAGGAATAGAGGGAAAACTACATGGAACCATTTTGTGAAAATGCACTTGGGTTGAAACCAAAATGCTGCACTACAGTGATTGATGCCTTAAAAATGCGTGGAGGGGGTCAGTGAAAAGCACAAATATGTATGATTGGTACGTTTCCTTTTTTCTTTTTTTTTTTTTTTAATTTAAAAATGATGCTAAGATACTTGAATGCATCCAGAGGAGGGCAACAAAGCTGGTGAAAGGGCTAGAAGGCACATCCTGTGAGGAGCAGCTGAGGACACTGGGTTTGTCTAGTTTGGAGAAAAGGAGGCTGAGGGGAGACCTCATTGCTCTGTACAGCTTCCTGAGGAGGGRACGTGGAGAGGGAGGTGCTGAGCTCTTCTCCCTGGGATCCAGTGACACGACACATGGGAATGGTTCAAAGCTGCGCCAGGGGAGGTTTAGACTGGACATTAGGAAGCATTTCTCTACCGAGGGGGTGGTCAAACACTGGAACAGGCTTCCCAGAGAGGTGCCCGATGCCCCAACCCTGTCAGTGTTTAAGAGGCATTTGGACAATGCCCTTAATAACATGCTTTAACTTTTGGTCAGCCCTGAAGGGGTCAGGCAGTTGGACTAGATGATCGTTGTAGGTCCATTCAAACTGAACTATTCTATTTCATTTCATTCTAATTTGTTTCTAAGTGATGAAGATATTAGACTTCTTTAGCTTGCAATACATATCATACATAAGAAAGGCAAAATATTTCCGTTCTGCTGTCTCTAACCTTATATTGGTCCAAGAATTAACTGACGCATTATTCAGCATTTTTTCATTTATTTATTTATTTATTTTTAATTAGGAAAAAAAATGCCAAATACWTTCAAACCAGAATTTGGGCCCTTTGGTTGGTTTGAACTGAGCATTGCAATGCTATTTTCTGTGTAACAGATGAGGCCAAGCACAAACTGCATGTAGCCAATGTTCTCTGATGTTGAGAATCAGTGCAACTCCTACTCTGGGTTAAAAAGATTTGGAGAGAACACATGATGAAAGACTTGTCTGGCACAAAGATTATGGACAAAGTAATGTTTGTTTCAACTTTAAGGAAATCTCTCAGGCAGTTTGCTGAAAAAGATGTGTTTGCATAGTGCATTTCCAATGCAGTGATGGCTTCATACGCATTAACCTGGAGACACRGTGGAATCTCGGCTCAGATCTGCTACCTGGCTCAGAGATGGAAATGGATCCTGACATTTTGGCACTTGTTGGTCTGAAATGCAAAGGAAAGCATGATAAATGTAACAGGCAAATTTCACATCAGCTTTTTTATAAACCATTTTTTTCATCTTGCTACAGAATAACAAACTGTTAACAATTAATGAACCAAAGTTATGAGAATCCTGTTAGTAAATATTGCCACGGGATAGGACAACAATCACCTCYGATTCTGAATTGTGGTAGGGATTGTTGTATAAGTTTTGTTAGTCTATTTCTTTTCTGTAATTGTGTTTCTTTTTTGTTATTTGCAAGAAACAGAAGAGATATGAAAACCTCCTGGTTCTGTCTAAAATGAATTCCAAAAGTGTATATTACAGCCATTTCCATTCTAAAACCTGAAGGGTGCAGTTTCATTTTCTTGTGATTGCAGATTTCATGATTGAAATAGGTGATTATACAAAGATTAGTATAGAAAGATTATTAAGAGATTTGAGATGGAAGTTGGTTTTGTACTTGAAACGGTGCAGAAGTATGTAATGCYAGTTAGCAGATCAGTGAGAATTTCAAGGATTTACACATGACAGTTCTCTCAGAGGTTAATGCAACGTTAGGAAAAAATACCACACACACCTAAAGTTTCAGAGAGCATATCATTTTATAACTCATAGATATTTTTATGTGGAACTCATGCTATTATTGTTTGACAGGAACTAATTTCCACAGATGTAGAAGAGAGATTCTTCATGGGATATTCCCTCTGGAGGGAGTAGCCATTTTTGGTGTCACCTTCCTCAGGATGCCACAGCAAATCTTCCATCGGTCTGCGGTTTGCAGAAAAGGGGACAGCCATGATTGTCCTTCTAGTGGCAAAGATTTCTTTCCATGGTTACATTGGCTCTGACCTTCTTCCAAAGTTTTGATGCCAGTTTGGAGATGTACCTAGAGCCTGTGCTCCTGGTAGATCCTTCCAGATCTCACAAGGGCTGGGAATCTGAGGTAACCTCTTTTGGCTGGGGGTAGCAGGACAAGGAGGCATTATATACTTTTCTTCATCATGAGACTTAATTCTCTCTTGGATTCTCACCCTGCCTGATCCAGGGTTATGTCACACCAAAAAAGTACAAAGTGCTTCAAACAAATGAAGTAAAGGTCTGTACTCTGAAGAGCTCACTAACAAGAGAGTGAGCTCAGGATGAAAACGTATGAAGCAGGCAAGCAGTGCAGCATTAAAGTACCAACCAGGATGAAGAGCTCAGCTTCAGTTCAGCACTCAGAGAGAAATAGATGTACCTGAAAATATTTGATATGTGTAACAACTTCTGATACGATTTAGGTGCAGTTGAAGCAAATGAACAGAACAAAACTAGTGCAGGCCCTCACCGAGTAACTAACCTCTAGCTTATTTGGCCTGTGCTGTGTTAGACACTTAGCTGGGAACTCAGTGAACAAAGATAGAAAAAGAGGTGAACAAAAATTTCACCATATTAAAATGTGCTGTGTTCAGACTTCTTGTGCACAACACATTTAAGCAAATGTGTCCGAAATTAGGTATGAATGCTTCAGGGAAGCATCACTGTGTGCTGACAGTGCCTTGCACAGCCCAGGGGAAACACTGCKTGTGCCTCCTTCCACATCCAGCCAGCTTCCTAGCAGAAAATCCCCTTTGCCTTTGGAGAACCCTGTGCAATACAAAGGAACTGCTGCAGGACCACTGCATCCTTTATCGTCTGTGCAGTGTGGCCAGAGCCTCTGTTGAGGCCAATCTGCACTCTTTTTTTCCCCAAAGTCTAGGGCTCAGCCTATACCATTTTCACCATGCAGTGTACTTATATCTGGTCATCTGATATATTGGTGAACTGACCTCATATAGATGTAATTAGGTACATCACATGCTGGAGTCGGTAAACTTGTAATGGTTTTCGGCAGAGATGAACATAAGTGTGTTGGGGACAAATGCAGCAAAGCTGTATTCATGCTGTATTTCGGCAAAGGTCTTTGTGTCTCAAATCTGTGCCATAAGCAGAGAGTGAATGCATTTTAAAGTATACTAAATATTATAAATAAAAGCAGGGGACAGCCTTCTCCCCAGGGAGATGGACTGGTGTTTGAGTCATTGTAGCGGTAATGTGTGAAAAACCCTAGAGTGGAGTAGACTTTGAAAAATAGTGCTAGCTTTGGCATTTGCTCCAAATGCTATTGGAAGAGGATCATTCAGAAAAGATGCTGTTAAGTGAAACTGGACCCTAATGCAGATCATATTAAATGGAACATTTTTTACAAATTCTCAGCTAAAGAGGTTTCCAAAAAATGATTATTAAAACATAACATTTTGCCACTGTTAACAACCTAACCATTATAGAAATGGCCTGAAAGTGAGGGAATAAAAATTTACTATTGGTAACAAAACTGTCTAGAATATGTTCTTCACAGTCCAAAAGGAGAAATGCAAATACTGTATATTTATAGTCAGCCCTCAGAAACAGGGAAAATGAACAGTGAATGAGCTGTTTTCTTTCTGCTTTTTATAACTGGAAATATATTCCCCCATTAAACACTTGGAGGCCAGTGTCCCATCTTTGTACTGAATATTTGTTCCAGCAACAACTATTGACTACAGCAGGATGTTATCTAAGTAGGAATAACATGACTTGATTCATGGCTTTTGTGTTTGACAGTGTTCCCTTAATGCTCAGAAGTGCATGTGTGTCCACAGTGTTCAAAGGTATTTTGTGTGTATGTATAAAGTTAATGCATTTTTAAACTGAGGAGGATTCTCAGTAGGATTTTGAAAAGGCAAGTGCTACAGTTCTGCTTCTATTGATGGGGAGGTTAAAATTCCCAGTGGGAGCACTCTTAAGCCAACGCCAAGCATTTCTGAAGATCTCACCTGGTACTGGAAACACCCTTAAGCTGATATCTTTGTCTCTCCTTATATTTGTTAAGTGCAAACGCCACAGAGCTATTGGCCTCAACTTGAATGAAGAAAGCTTTTCTATGACAGCAAGGGCTAGCTATGTTCAGTTAGCTAAATGTAGCTGAATAAACCATAGYTCCATGGCTGTGGAGAAGATGACTGCACTCCCTTTCCATTTCTGCTGTTATTTATGAGACTCTCTGGTGTATTAGTTCAGTGGTGTTTTCCAGAAATGTGAAAGAGGGAGAGAAAGGATGGGCAGGTAGTTTGAAAGCTGAGACAAGTTTGATGGAATTCACCTCTGTTCCTCCACAGTCTGGCATGTCTTGGGTACATCGCTTAGCTTCTGCATTCTTCAGTTCCCTCTCTGTAAAGTAGGGGTAACACATCTCATATTGCAAAGGCCGTGGCTATGGGGTAAATCTATTCAGGATGGTGAAGTGTTCAAATTCTTAGAGGGCAGGTACGTACCTCGGACAGACTGGAAATTATACCATTCCAAAGCAATCTAAGCATTACATACTGGCAGCTGCAAGCTAATCAAATAGTCTTACTCCATTTAGAAATATGACACAACAGTAGATGAGAGGAAAAAATGTAGAAGGAACTTGAAGACACAGTCTTCTCAAGTTATCTCACAAAAGCCAGTGAAAGGCACATATTTCTTAAGGCTGAGACATCTCTGGCTAACATGATTTCATGCTGCAATGTGATAGTCGTTGGGAGGCCTTTGCAACGAGCTTGTAGCCGAGTGTCACATGAGGCACCATAGGCTTCTGAGGTGGTTAGTCCCACTTGCGTCATTGCATTATCTTTGAGAAATTCCAGGGGACTTGGAAATAAACAAGTGCACAGTCCTGTTGCTGTGCCTGGCGGGATTGGGCCAGGGTGGTGTGTTTCAAATAAGAAAWTATTTTATGTGTACTCAGCGATTAGTCTATGTAGCTTTATACGTTCTCCTTTCACAGATGGCAGTGCCAGTAGGAATTATTACTATTGTTTTAAAACTCTGGTAATCACTTGCTTTCATGCCTTTGAAAGTATAAACAGCCTGTTTCAGGGGTTTACTTGCCACAGTTCTATTACTCATACTCCGTTTCTTGCTCTGTTTGCTGGTAGAATACGTACACCAATGCAGACAAGCTTTTGGAGGCTGCAGAGCAGTTGGCTCAGACTGGGGAATGTGACCCTGAAGAGATCTATAAAGCAGCCCGGCATCTGGAAGTACGGATTCAGGACTTTGTCCGGAGGGTGGAACAGAGGAAACTTCTCTTGGACATGTCAGTCTCCTTCCATACCCACACCAAAGAGGTAAGATGTGCATGAAGGAATTTTTCTGTGTATTGCAGAGTGCTGCAAGAGGCTGACTCTGAAAACTCAGATGACATAGAAAAGGCATCTTCACCACGCAGGGCTGATATCCAGTTCATTTGATGCATATGACTAACTGTTGTAAAGAGGAAACAAAATGTGAATGAAACAGCTGAATGACACAGTACACTAAAATACAGGGACAGCATATCTAACATATCAAGCGGTGCTTAATTCACAACTAGAATGTATTGTTGTAAAGCAAGAATTCTCTTGTAAGAACATGAGTTTATACTAAGACATTAGATATAAACATGCTAGCAGTGTGATACGTATCTTCAGAAGGATTCCATTTGAAGGTAATGTTAATTAATGCAGCCATTATTATCAAGCGTTACTGGAAATCTTACMTTGTTTAATGAGGCAGGCTTCACTTTTCAAAATTACGGTTAAAGAGCAAATAGCCACATACTGATACAGTGAATCAGTGAGGACCTGAGTAAATGCTGTTTAGTGTAATTGAAAAATATCCAGAGATAAGGCTGTCTCGCCAGAGATACAGTGGACAGGACATCAAATGGGAGGCCACTGGGGATGTAATTAAAGCATACTTCACATTTTTCAGCAGACCAAAGGCCATTCAGTGATGAGTGACTTTTAAAGATAGGGTTTCTGCTGAGAAAGATGGAATTAGTCATAACGGTTATTTTCATGCTCTGCAGCATCTGTTTGCAAAAGCACACTTGATCAGAAAGATGCTCTTAGAAGCTGAAAGCTTTGCCTGTGTTTGTTGATTTACATGTTACAAACAAGTTGTGTGTAGCAGGCTTCAGCGTGTTGGGGAGCCTCCTTAAATAGAAGCTGTATGCACACGTTCATATATATGTATATATATATATATATATATATATATGGAAGATAGTTGGAGTTACAGTGTGTCCATTATAGTTGTTGATACGTGAAGGTTTTCCTTTTACATCGCACTTTCCAATATACTAAAATCTAGTTACTTTAAGCTTGTGAATAGTACTATTGTTTTCAGAGTAGCTCAAACGTTTGCAGCTATGCTTGTTTGCCACAGGGGGAACTTAATTGGTTATTTCCTCAGTCAAAATTATTTCATAACAGTTTCCTACTGTGATTAACCTCGCTTCACCTATGCAGGTGGTGACTAGTAACACAAAGATAGGCACGACTCCAGGAAGTTATTAGTATAGTATGTTTTCTATCATCTAAATTTCTTCTCATGATTACTGGTACTGTGTAGCCTAATTTGAGTTTGGGAACTAGAGCCTCCCTGTATGAAGGGTTTTGGATTGCAGTGCACTATACTCACTTCTGCCCTTCTTCAAGAAGAAGGGAATTTGCCTGCTCCACCTGGTTTTAATGAGCCCTGTTTTGGTGTATAGAAATGCAGATGTATAAAAATGCACATTTTTTTGAAACTATTAAAACAGTCTTCTGTGACAGCATCAATGCTGTTTACTAGATATCTATTACTAGATAGATACCTAAATCTCTGCCTCAGTGACGTTTACCCCTGGGACAGATTGGTGCTGTGATGCCTTTTTGGAAAGCTCAGTAAGTACTTGCTGTYAGTTTTAGGGAGATCCAGAATGGACAGACTCCGGGTGCCTTTCTCTCTCCAGAGGGACAGACGAGGGAGCTGTGGCATAAAACTGGGACATCAGCCAAGTCAGGATGGACCCAGGAATCCACAATCCGAATGAATGACAGCYGTTGGGTTGGGTGCGAAGAGGCTGCTAAAGTTGTTGCAGTCTCCAGCAGCGCCCCAATGTCGGAGGATGCTCAGTAGCTCTGCAAGAGAAAGCAAGTTTTCACTTCCTTACCCCTGTGTCAATTCACTCCTGTGGGGGCCAAACATTCTGGGTTTCTGCAGGTTCACTGAATTCCATTGTGTGTCACTACCTGCTTCCTCCAGTGACACATTTCTGCACTGGTGGGAGTCACACAGCCAAATAACCTCATTTTTTTTGCCAAAAATAATAAGTGAGGAAATCGCTGCAGTTTTAGTATTTGTCTGCCAGCTGTGGGGATGCCCACAGACACAGTGAAGTAACCAAGGGGGGAGCTGGTGCAAAGGGCAAAGCTTTACAACAAGAGAGCCTTAGCGATGTTTGGATCTGTATTTGCCTTTTAATGCTATAAATAGATTGGCTCAAGTAGAAATGACTCATTGCTTGGCCTTGCTTGCTGCTTCACGTATATTGTAAAATGGCAAGTTAACCAATGTAATTGTTGTTCTTCAATATGAATATAAAACAGCTGGATGCCTCAAAAATTAAGAAATACAAATGTCCTTCCTTTGCCACCTTGCCTATGATAGTACTATGTCTTTTCTCTCTTTCATACCAACTGATCTCAGTTGGTTCCTCCCGGGGCTCTGACTAGAAAATGTGCTCAGCCCCGGTGAGATCTCCCAGCCCACAGCGCTGAGCTGGACCAAATGCAGGTTCTTGCTCTAGCCACTCACCCACTTGTCCAGGTCAGATCTGCACCATCTATGCTCATTTTATGAAACTGCTTAAAAATAAATTCACTGTATTCACAGATCTGCACCATCTATGCTCATTTTATGAAACTGCTTAAAAATAAATTCACAGTCCTAAACAACAAAGATAACATTAGATTCCAATTTTAAAGTCAGGATTTATCAAGCAAAATTCCCTTTGAGTCAGTAGCAGTTTTAGTTGAGTTAAAGAGTTCGGAGTCAGATTTAAATTCTAGCAGATGTCAAGGCAAAAAATCTTTCTGCTGCAGCAGTAAAATACAGGGAGATCTGAGATCCATTGCTGCTGTTTTACCAGGAGGCATTCCAGTTACAGTGCTGACACATGCCTCCCTGATTAACCTTGCCCCTCCRACCTGCCATGCTGTGCCTGATGCTGGACTGTACTATGCCCATTCAAACCCATCACCTGGGAGTGTCTTGGCATGAGGAGAAAGCAGTTTGGYTGGCATGTTAACATGTTTAATACCTGACATATTTTGCATTATTCTAGAAGGCATTATTAGTTAATAATAACCATCATTACTCATTTCATCCTTTGTAGTTCTTAAAACCATTTCTTAAACTATTAACAACTGTTTCTCTTATGTCCTTGGAAACGAATAAACAGTTGCCTTCATGTTTTCTTGGCAATAATGCAGGAAACTACGGCCTAGATGTATTTTTCATCTAAGTTTCCCAAATTCTCATTATTTCTTGATATATTAATCTACTGAGACAGAGCTGGTGAAAGGGAGAATTAAGTAGAAAGAATCGGTCTTACTGACATGGTTTTTACGGAAATATTCTAAATATCTTCCTGCAATGAACATGTTGCTTCTGACGGTCTTCCTAGCATAGATGAATTGCATTTCTGATGCGATAATTCCCAGATGTGGATGAGTGCATGGATTGTGAACTTCTCACTGCTTCACCTGTACTCTGCCCACCTCTTCATCTCCACGTGTGACTACTCAGATTCCCAGCACCTGAAAAACTTTTAACAGCTCCCATTTTTAAAAAGTGATCTTGTCAAAGAAATGTTTCCTTTTGTAATCTGCCTTGCTAGAATTTCTTCAGGACAATACACAGTGTTGAATTAGGGAGTCATTTAAATCCAGATGTCCCGKGAGCAATGAAAGAGTGGCTTTCTTATACTACAGTAGACTTGAATCACTGCTCATTTCATGTGAAAGCATTGTAAGAGGATTYCTTCTGCTAAACACTGACTTATACAGTTGAAGGAATATGGAAAAGACTGTCAATTAAGCACAACAATAATTTTGATATTTTTTTTAAGTGGCCTTAATTAAGAATACATGCAATAGGCTGAAATGATGACTTTCTGGTATGGTAAAAATATTTGAGAGGCATAAATTTAGAGCAGTCCCCTAAGTGATTGTTATTGTCATAACTCATGAGTAATGTAGTTGTCCTATTGCCATGCCTATAAAAGAGATGTTGTGTGTCCCACTGTCCTACAGTATTCATTATGCTGTCTTAGTTTATAGTCAATATTTTCATACCCTTTTAGGCCAAGGCATTCCTGATGGTGTGAGCAGAAACCTGGTACCTTGGGAATCAAATCCAGTTACCTGTATGGCAGGGTAAAGTTATAAATTATTATCAACTGGATAAATGCATTCAACAGACTTGTACCCCAATCATTTCTCTCAGGATTAAGTGTGATTGAATTCAGGTTCTTACTTCAGATCTGAATCAATTATTGRCAGAATTGTTAAATCTTTCAGTTCTATCACAAATCTCATGATAGTTGATGTTTTTCTGTGAGCTGTCAGCTGCTAGGATCAAATGATGATACAGGATTCTTGGCTGTCATTTCATTTTGTTTAAAAGAGAATAGTTTCTGAGCCTCCTGGAGAAGAGGTTGCAGATGTGATAAAATCATACCCTGAAGACTCAGAAACCTCAAGGCAAATAATAAAAACATCTTGTAATTCATTGTCTGAATCTTAATATTTTACATTGGTCTCACAGTTTTATACTTACGGTTCTGAAGTGTACTTTACAATTCCAAGTATAAAAATGAAGACACAAAAGAGCACTGTCACCATTTCCATAGCATTAAAAATTTTAAAAAWCCTCTTGCATAATTAAATGATGACTTAGCATCTTGTAAATGTCTTTACTTTCCATAAAGATTTTTTTCTCTGTTTAGCAATCGTAGTTTTGTTTTGCCTGGCTTAAAGCAGCAGGAAATACTGCTACCAGCAGTTTCTGATACAGCTTCAGTGCTGGGGGTTTAAACAGTATAGAAAGGTCTGGGAATTACTTTTGTCAAGTAAGTGTTGAAATGAGGCTACATATAGATAGCTGTGTGTGATATCTACATACAAAGAAATTATTGGCCTCATCAGCAGGATTTTAAGGTTTTAGGATTAATGTAGGTGTTTAAGAGCAAGTATATGTACCTCGKTGTATTCTCTATATAGCTGAAGTAAAGGTTTGTTGTGTCACTTGTTGTATTGGCTGATAATGAAATTGCTAATTTAAGAACAAGAAGGAACTCACTGAATCTAGATCCATTTACAGTATAAGGGTCTTACCTGAACTACAGAGCAGTTCTGCAATTGCTTYGTAACTCTTCGGGGCATGAAAAGCATCTTTTACCACCTCGAGGTTTCTCATACCTCAGTGGGTTTCAGATTGCCGCCTTTGTGTTGCCTTGAGTCCTGCAAGACAGCAGCAAAAAACAGGAGAGGCAGTAGTGTGGTTTCAGGCCATGTGCCCTGTGCTTTGGTGGCCCTTGGTAGGTCAGMAGAGCAATAGGACGGACGAGGTGCTCAGTGCTCCCATGTGGAGCCTGCCAGGTCTACCTGGCCCACAGAATGGGGGGATGAGTATGCTCGRGAAATACTTAATGTTGAGAAAAATGAAATGCCAAACCCTTAACAGGTTCTTACTGAACATGTGCAAACTGGAACTTGGCAGAGGTYTTCTGAGTGACCAAATTTGGGCAAATTTTCACAGGGATGACATAATGTATATTCTTGACATCAAGGCTAAACCCTGCAAAATTTCAAACCTTTTCTTAAAAGCGTGGAGGGTCTGGAGCATCTCATGTGAGCAGAAATAAGACTCCTTTTCTAACACAGGCAAAGTAAGTCCTTTTTCTCCTTCCTGTCGTTCTGGACCTTTTACTCAAAATTCATCAAGTTCAGCCTTAGGCAGATACCTGGTATGGAAAGTTTCACTCTGAACAGCTTGTCTGATAAGGCCATGAGAAACTGAGAGCAAAGTCCTGGACCATTAAGTGTCAGGCAGCTTCCTATATAGATCTAAATTATTTGTATTCAGCAGGTCACCTTGGTCACCCCATAGATATCAGTGGGGTTACTCAAATGAGTAATGGGAGTGGGTTTACCCTGTCAGTTAGGAACAGTAACAGTGTTTTACTGCACACACTGCTAACTTAATTTYACTTGATAACCAAGGCCTGTGAAATTAAATTTTCTCTGCTTCGGTTGAATATCATGATTAGGAGATTATTTCAGTGTAGGTCACTAATTTTGACAGGGGTTGGCCCTCACATTGTGACAGAGTTGGTGGGAAGCAAGGAGCAGAAAGCTCATGGGRCTGAGGTCTGCTGCAGTTGGCTCTCATCAGAAGAGTTGACAGAATGAATCAAARTTAAACATGGAGCAAACATGATGATTGTTCTGAGATATATTCTATAATCCTGTCATTCATTGTAAATTGACCCAGGATTCAAAGTTAATGTTACTGAACTTAATAATTTGTTGTTTAACTGTTAATATTGACATTTCAGAGCAATCGCCCATTAGAAAAGACACTTGTGGTGAAGGGGATATCAGTTTAGCAATTCCACTTGCTGGCAACTTCTAGAAGTCCTGAAAAGGTCTTGGTCTCTGAAGATGTGTACCACAAAGTATTTGTCTTACATGCTTGTACACTATCCCTGTCCTGGACAGTGCTTTTGTTCCTTTTCTCATATTATGGCCCAATTTAAAAAACAATGAAAGCATAAAACTAAAATGACCCAAACTGGCTCTCTGCACAAAAAATATTCATTTACTGGCCATTTGACATCGCAGCACTTTTCAGGGTTGGAATTAAGCACCATGTGCCTTGTTCAAAAGCTAAAAATTTTGTTCCTTCAATGGGATAAAATGAACAGCTGAAATACATACAAAGCAGCATACAAAACCGGACATTGAAAATGTCTGCCCCTCCTCTCACAGCAGGGCTGTGAAAAATCACACCTTAAATTTATGCCTCTTACAAGTATTAATGTTGTTTTTGCTGGGAGCTGAATTAGTGTGGTTTGATGGGGGGGGCGGGGGTATTACAAGCAGAGACATCACAAGACAAGGGGGTGGAAAAAGCGAATGCTTTYATAAGGGATTAAGTAAATGCTGATTTCTTTTTAAAAATAAGTGCTCAGTTCGTAAACATTCTGATATTCTCATCAGAAGTGGATTTGCAGGCAGAGAGCAGAGAACGTGGGAGAAGTGAACTGCCAGAGCTGCACATACAGGTAACGTGTGTGCAGTCCTTTGCCTGGATGGCAGATTCCTTGGAGAAGACAGATATGTTGCCAGCTTGCTGTTATCGTTCTGATAATTGGGGCTGTAGAGAGGGCTCTGCTGGTCTAACAAGCGTTATTTTTGTGTGAGCTATGTAAAAGTTCGCTCTGGGTTATCAAGCAATCAATTACCATGAAGCAGCAAAATAAGAACAAATCCCTCTCCAACTCCAGAGCATAGACTGTGGCTTTGACCAAAATGCAAACATTCACCAGTCATTCGTGTTGRTGGTTTCTTTGCAGAGTTAAATCTTGTCTGTAAAGCTACCAGAGATCTGGGACTGAGGAACCAGGACAGCTGRGGTGGTGTGGGGTGCCCCTCTTTCCTGTCTATTTGTTGTCTGGAAGCAAATTTTTTTCATGAAGGATTAAGAAGGTGGGAATGGAGAGAGCTGTGGTATCCTGGCAGCACATCCTGCTCTTGAGCAGGGGAGTTTGAAGCACAGCCAGACCACTAGCGAATAAAATTCTGCCATCTGTGATGGCAAAAAATTGTGAGACAGAATGAAGGTAATAAGAATTAAAGGTTTGTAAATGCAGCCATAGAGACCAATCTCCAGAAGTTGAACCTGCAGCAGAGCAAGGGCAGGTGCATGGAAGAGAAGTACTTTCCATCATTCTGCCATGTGCTAGCCGAAGGATTCCTACAGACTGCGTCTAAGTTCACACTTTGCTATCCGCATTTTTCAGGCCATTTACCAGCATTTTGTCTGACTGCTTGGCTTCACTCAAATATCGTCATTGGCTTTTGAGGGCCCTTGCATGTGTTTTGTGTGTTATGGAGACAGGTCTCCAGCCTGTATGCCTTGCACTCCAGATAACAGTGGTTCATGCTGCAGCTAGAAGGGTGTTTTATGAGCACCTTTAAATAGGATGTACCAACTCTCATAAAGTATCCTTTTACTAGTGATATTACATTTTCCCAATTTCCTGAAGCTGAGGAAGATGAGCTTCTCCCAGTTCCAGTGTGTGGGCTTGCAGCTTTTACTGCTGGGTACAAAGGCAACAGAGTGGGCAGTCAGTGCCTGTGATAATTTGCCTACTGAGTAAATCTTCATCAAAGCCATACAGGGACACTCCTGTAATTCACTCATCACTCAAAAGACACGTTCTGTTGCGCCTTAAGTACACGTATGCAAAGGAGTCTACACAACTAGTTTAAAATGGTTAGTGTCAGTGTAGTGGTTCACGTTGATGGATCCAATAAGACTGTTTGGTTAGACAAAGGTCCCACAGTTTGGTTAATCCTCAGCAAGTTTCAGAATGATTCAGAATTATCACAACTGATTTAYTTCTGAGATTCCTAGGGCATAGTGCACAAAGTTGCACAAAAGGCTCAAAGCAGCAGATCAGGGTAGGACTGCACGTGATATGGCCGGTCACTGGAAAAAGCACGGAGGGAAGAGGTAGTGCAACTCCCATTTGAGAAGTAATGAAACGCTTAGAACCAKTGAACAATTTAGAGGAAAATGTAATGGTACCTGCATTTATTTAAGTAAATTGCTGAATTTGTAGTGTATATTTTACAGCTATGGAAAGCTCCCCCTGCACCAAATTGTACTGTATTACACTGGTGTAAATCTGAGTAAATCTTTTGATGTAGGAAGAACTTCTCCGAGCCTATTATCAGTATAAGTGCAGAATTTGATTTGCTTAGTACAATTACTGCAGTTAATTGCATCCAGATTCGTAATTACAAATAACTTACATTAAAATGATACTAGAAGAGGAACATGTTTCTGYAATTCATGATGGTAGCGGAAGAAGCACAGAACATGTACACCCTGTACACACATGTACTTCAGYTATAAGCCATCTTTCTCTCCTAGAGCGAATAGCCCCTGAATTACATTTACATGACCTTGGGCTGGGGATCTACACACTCCCTGATGTAAGTGTAGCTACCCAAATCACGTTTCCCTTGAGAGGAGATTATTTTGTGCTATATCAATCTGGTCCATGCAGGACTTGGAAAAAGCATCAGATGTTTAGGCATTGCAAATCCTTTTGCCATAGGCAAGGTTACTAATTAAAAAGCATCAGCATACAGAAGCACCAGATGCAGCCCAACCAAGGATGAATGTCAAGAGCTTGGCGAGGAAAAGGGAAAAAGCAAGAAAGAGGTTAGGAGGAGATCAGATGCTTTTTTTCACAGAATGTTCCTTTTCGTTCCACTCGTCGTTTCTTCCCAACCAGTTTGGTGGTATCTGACAACATTACTTCTTGCAGCAGGGTGCCTCATCAACTGTATCTTGCCGTGGAAGTCGCATATTGTGGCATTTCATATGCAATGTCTGGTCATATGCCATCTTGTCAGATTTTATTAGGTATGCTGTCATTGTGTGACACTTTGCTGGTGGCATGCAGTCACATTACAGCTCATCATTACATACATTGTTTTCTGTTTCTGTTGACATTTCCATGAGACCTTGAATGTGACTTTGGAAAACGTTGTTGAAATATGCTTCCAATTTATAACAACTCTCAGTTCTTTCAACTGAAACGGCACTGGATGCATTCTAAGAGTGAATAAACATCAGCTGAGGAAAGTAAACTGTGCTGAAAAGTTTTATTATCTCCACCATGTTGGTGCGGGGATATCAAGGTAGAAAAGGCAATTTCCTAAAGGCTGCGCAGTGAAGCCAGATTCACAACAGCACTAGAACAGGTGCTTAAACATAAGCATAGGCTGAAGTCCTGCCATAAATTAACCTGAACTTGGGGTCTATATGAATTCCTAATGCATGTTATGAAAAAGCTAGATGTTACTGCTCAGAATATGTTTGTATAAGCCTGGCGGAGTAGCAGAGGAAAATAGGGGTGATGGACATCTCTCTCTGGAGCAATTCTGTTTGTGTTTCCCTTTTTTTTCTCAGCCTGCCCTTGGTTCTCTGCACATTTATGTTACAACTCATGGAGTGGAAGCAGTGCAAATCAGGTGGGAAAAGAGGGTCCCCATATTTTACYGAATTCTTCTGCGTTCTGCTCTAGCCTTCATTGCTGTGATGCATGTTCACTTTACTGAGTTGGCATGAGCATYCTTTTGGGGCCTGCTCTGCAACACGTGACACTTCTCTGATGTAATAAAGGGGTAGAACATATACCCTAGAAAGTTTCTTGTTTCCATTAACATCGTTGTTTTGAACGACTAGCAATAATGTTGTACAATGGTAATTCCCATGGATTGAATTGACTGGTTCTTTGCTTTTCACTGGTCTCATTACTCAGTGTTTTTAAACTGGTTTTGTGGGGATTAAAACTCATCTCTGGCATTTGCAAATAGCAGCGTATAAACACCGGGTGCTTAATAGTTATTCCAAACACGCAGGCAAGATTTTCTTAGTAATCTCTTTAGGTTTTAGATTTTGTTTAAAGTGGTCCCYTGCTCTAAGTCAGAAGCATTAATTTCTAGGTAACAGGCACAGATGTCCTTCAAACCTCCAGTAAGTGGTCTCATTAAGTACTTGAGTAAAATGAAGAGTATTGCATCAGATGAAATAGCTGGGAATAAAGAGCKGTATTGTCTCTTGGATGGAGGGAAGCTGCCTGGGTTTCATATCCAAGAAAGACGCAGAAGTTGTTACAATGCATGAGAGGTGCCAGATGCTCCCCCAAAAGAGCGTGGGGAGGGGGGTGTCATTCTTCTTTTCCACTGGTCTAGTAATCAGAAGAGAATTGTTTTTCTTGTTTAAAGCCATGGTTACCTTGATAAATAAAGCCTCAATTCTGGAGCCTCTCTGGACCTTCAGCATGGATGTTTTAGGGCTAGGTATTTGCCTTAGACTTCTGTGTAGCTGACAACTATAACATTTTTAGACATAGTTTGCATGAGTCAGATTTGTGGCTGGATCGTTCTGATGGACTTAATTCAGGTTTTACCACTAATGCGTTAGTATTTCCATATGCAATTAATCATACCAAAGCATAGATCAATTTGAAGGAAGCACAAAAATTATTTTTGTGTTATTTCTTCACTTTTTTCCAGGATTCTGTATCTACGGTTTAGTACATGTTAAGTAATACAATGCAGAGATTATCTCCTTTTCTGGACATGTGCATCACTGGCAAGCTTAGTAAAAGTCACCACAGCTGGATGTGGAAATATTGTGTTAGATTTTGAAATGTCTGCCCCCTGTACAGGATTAACTGATACATTAACAGTAGTTTGGAGTATGTATGTGAATCGCACAGGTGGTCACAAATTTTGCCCGTTCTAAGAATAAAAGAAGAAAGTCAGCTTCTGCAAATATGAGATAAAAGTTGTCCTGTGTAATATGTCAAATTTCAATGAAAAATTGAAATGGTTCATTCAGTCTGAGCTAGCTAGCTCTTTAGAGTAGGTCGCAGCATGAATTAGGAAATGCACAAGGTGTTTGGTGATTTGGGGTTTTAATAGTCAGGATTTTTTTAAATCACTTAAATAGTTGCATTGGAATTAAACATCAAGCCCTAATAGGGACTGATTTTCCTGAACTGTGACAAACAGGATGTGATTTCTATTTTATGATTAATAGCTCTCCTGACTCTGGTGTTGCAGTGACATGGAGTTCATCTTTTCATTGCTGTGGCATTCACAAGTGGTGGTAATTTATTTCAGATGGTTAGTTGTAGGACATAACCTGGGTGGTTTTTGAATCTGGTTCCTATTGTAAATTGTTCCTGAAAGATCTTCCTAATCTTATTAATATTGACTGATTCTTTGTATTAGGATTTCCCAGGGATTGGTGGAATCTAAAGGATTAAAGGCCTCTGAGTCAAGGATGACCTAGATTCTGATAGATTTTATTATGCAAATCCTTACAATCAGAGGTCATTACCATTACATCTGAAGCTAATATAAGTTAATATATTTGGGTGCTCTCTGAAATTAATGCATGTTTCAGTTCCAGGTGAGTACAGTACCATTTATGTTTAAGTATTTCAAAACTACTTTGATTTAGAAGCATACTCAAAAAGTGACTTAGGATCTTAAATGTCCAAATCCTTTTGGCTGCTGCTGAAAGTTGGGTTCTGTAGACACTTTTGAAAACAGTGTTTTCCTCTGAACTCACAGTGGGGGATCGGAAACACTCTCCTCTGCCCTTTCTAACATGGTAATTTCAAGAAAACAGCAGATTCCTAACAATGAAGCGAGTTCTCAATTTCACTTTCAGTTTTGTAAAGGAAATTCCCTGAGCTTTTTTTGTTATCTTAAGTGGAAAAATGAAATATGACTAAGAACAGCAAGAAATTAAAAAACTACTGGCTTTCCCAGCTCGAAACAGAAGGATGATTTATACATATGGCCATTTTTCTCTTCTATATTTACAAAGTGCTCTATTACTTGAAGATCTGATAAGCAGAGAAAGTAATATTCCCGAACAACCTGGTCCTCACCTGTTACAGTCCAGCTGTCCCTACTGTTTGAGTGGGTGCAGGGATCAGATCAAAACCAGGAAGATTCTTCTGAATGTAATTCGTATATAAAGGCATTAATGCATTTTCCTTTATGGTGGCTTCCCAAAGTTCAGCACCTGGACCTCAAGCCACAAATGAAAAATATTTCTGTTTGGTTCTTTAAATATGTTTTCATTCTTTCATTTATTTCACAAGCCTAACTACTTAATTATATTTGTTTCTTTTATTAATTATGTTGCCTTTTTATATCATGCCTTTCTCCTGAGAATGTGAAAATATGTAAATAACCTGAGTAAAGACATTCCGTTTTGGGCCAGTAATAGGGTATGCCATTATGATTATGCTATTTATGAATAAACAGAGGCGTTTACCCAAAATATTCAAAGCTGACTCTGAAAATCTAACTGAAAAGCCTTCAAATTAAGCATATGTTTTAAAACTTGTTTTTGTAAGTCTGTCAAACAAGGAGTCAGTAGCAGAGGTGGGGACAGAGCACAGGGAGCCGGGCTCTCCCTTTTCTGATATCATGAGCAGTGCTGGGACAGGTTCTGATTTTGATTCTTTTGGTTTAGATCAGGGTGATATCCTTGAAGTCAGTAGCGTGCATATAGTGTAACATTCGACGACTGGCCTTAGGTTTGGACCCTAATTGTGAGAAGCCTTGCCAGCTGGTGCTTGAGACATCCCTCTCCTCCTCTCGTTTTACACGGCCATGCAGAATTCGCAATCTCAGAAGAAATCCTGTAGGATGGGGACCCAGTGCGCCTTGTTTTGAACAGGAACATTTTTACCAGCTCTTTTGCCACCCCCACACGTCTGTCGTCTGCTTCATGCTCCCTTTGAGACAAACTGCTTTGCAGCTCCCTGGCACGGCAAGCAGAAGTGCAGCCCCGCTGCCGCCAGCTCCGCGTCCTTTGATATTTCCCAGTGCGCTGGTGCAACGTGCTGTTTCCTGCTCCTGYACTTCTCTGCTACCTTGCAGAACGTACCAGCAGAATGTGGGTTAATGGGGCAGGCATGGCACAGAAAAYAGTCTCTCTGGTGGAGTCATTAGGATTTGCTGGCAGACTGCCAGCTCTGTTGGTGCAATTTTACACTCACTTTGYGGAGCAAGCTTAAAGGGGAAACCTCTGCTCGCTTTAATCCTTCACAGCCAGCGAGAGGCTGCTGGGGCTTGCCTGCCACTGGCCAGATCTCTGATGAACAGCTGGCTGGAAATTCTCAGCTAAGCACTTACTCAAATGATTTGTTGTTGTTTGGAAATTGGTAGTCAAGTCTGTTTAAAATTAATGGATCTGCATGGGATTGATTGGTGATATTGCAGGCTCCTATGTTTGGATTTCCCTAAAGTTAAAAAACAGAGTTTGAGGTGCATTTTGAGGAGGGGGGTAAGTGGCAGAAACCCACAAAAAACACAACYCCCCTAAAAAAACCAGCCCCCCACAAAACCCTCAGCCTGAGAAGGTATAACTGAGCAGACTTAGCTAGACTTCAGCCAGTACCATACATACATACCAAAGATTTTAGGTCTGTTCTGCAACAGGCTTCAGCTGCATGTGACATTAATAGCAGCTGATAGCACACAGCTCCTGAAAGGGTTAGGTTATCACAGCTGTAGGACATTGTAATTTGKTACTTGTGTAAAGAGTTAATCAGAATAATATAATTATTGTCATATAATAAACTGAAATGCAAATTAATTTTGGAAAAAAATTACCTGATATTATCTTCSTTTTACTTTGTTGTTTAAAATGGAATTGCATCAGCCAGAATCAATAAGCAATGCATCTTTTTGTTTTTAGAAACTTTAGGTCAGTTTTCATGTGAAACATGCAGCCCCAGTTAATGCTTACTGATCTGGAATTAGAGAGCAAAAGGGTTAAATCTCAATCCCTCTCTGATTTATATTTCCCTCCCCTCCTTCCCAGCTGTGGACATGGATGGAAGATCTGCAGAAGGAGCTCTTAGAGGATGTCTGTGCTGACTCTGTGGATGCGGTTCAGGAGCTTATCAAGCAGTTTCAGCAGCAACAAACAGCC
Organism: Oceanodroma leucorhoa; assembly: GCA_030449065.1. NCBI lineage: Eukaryota > Metazoa > Chordata > Aves > Procellariiformes > Oceanodroma > Oceanodroma leucorhoa. Next base: position 324,099 of record JASVER010000003.1, on the reverse strand, counting down.
ACCTTGGATGCTACCCTCAATGTTATTAAAGAAGGGGAAGATCTAATTCAACAGCTCAGGTAAGCATCCACTTGGAGGACAGGTGTTGAGAAATCTGATGTATGCTGTGGTTTAGGTGTGCATAAATAGGGAACTGTAAGTTAGGATTAATTGGGAGAGTTTATTAATTCTTTGCTTATTTATGATTTTTCAAATTCCTTGAGTATTTTATTGAAATTGCAGGGAGTGATTTGTGTGGACTGATTAGAGTAGTCTGTGGATCAGCATGRGTTCCTGTTTGACAGATTATTTATAGGCACAGTGAAGTGAATTAAAACAAATGTGTTTCAGGTGAATATTTTTAGTTGGTATTTATAGAAGATTGTTAAATGGTTGTGAGCCAAGGCCTTGTGATTTATATGTTACTCCTGATGTAGGAGAGGTGTATTGCTCTTAATAAAAGATACACGTGTCTAACAATCTTCAGTCTTTCATTTTGCCTGCAGCACCCTTCTATTTATCTTTGTCCATGTGGGATTTATTCATACTGTCAAAGAGGGTCTTATACCGCCAGTTCTACTTGCATTATGAATTAGAACAGCTCATTTTACCTGATTTAAAATACATGAAGAGACTGGCTCCAAGAAGTTGGGGTTTTTTTGCTTTCTCGGTCTGTAAGTATAGTAGTAGGAATGTTTGCAGAGTAAGCTTACACAAAACTTGTAGTTGTGCAATCTCTCCCATTTGTTCTTATTTACAGTGTTTTTCTGTGGCTTTAACTTTGTTGAGAGSTGTGGAGTTTTCCTGCCTTTTAGTGATGTTACTGAGCTCAAAACCAAGTCCAATACATCACTTATTCTTTAGAACTTTGTATTGTTACAGATTGCCCTTATCTAAATGTACATAGTGTGTACATTCTGGATACATATATAATATGCAAATCTGCCAGGTCTTAGGCATTTCACCAGAGACAACTCCTCACYCTGAGCTTTCCTAACCTGATGCCTTCAGTTCTCATATAAGAAGTGCAGAAAACCATGAGCCGTGATAGGAAAAGCCTAAGATGCTCTAGAGCRGAGTAGATAATGAAGGACCCTGGTGGAGCTCTGCCCTTAAGAGCCCACCTGGAGTCCCTGAGTCTTCTACTACAGCTATGTGCTAAGCTTTCCTCTATACTTTTTCCTAGCACTCTGGATGCAGAGTCTTCTCCACTGAGTCAGAAAAAAAAAAGAAGAGAGATTTGAAAGGGCTTCTCTAGTTTTTGGTTGTCATTCAGCCCTAGGCAGGCACACAGGAGAGCCTGTGTAAATTCCTAGTCYTGCTGTATGTGGCTTGCCTGCATCACAGGGGGAGAATGAGGGACCTGAGCTGTGGTATGGCTTGCTGAGATCAGAGTTGGAAAGGAAGGATCAGGAGTAGCCATAGCTAGGCTCCATCCATCCATTCGTCTTTGCTGATGAGATAAGTAGGAAGGAAACATGCTGTGTTTGGTAAGTCAGCTGCCAAAAGGAGGGGGTTTTAGGTAAGAATGTATGTAWGGCCAGCCAGAACAGGTCAGTCAGAGGTCTGCACGGTAATTTCCCTTTATGCAAAGAAACTTTTTGCAAAGGTTAGGGCATTTCTATGAGATCACAAAAATGGCAGTGAAATTCTGGACTAAAGATTTTTTTGTTGTTCATCCCACCTCTTAGCATAACATCATTTCAGCGTGAACACCCACGGAGAAGAGCCTGAAAGAGACTCTTTATAAGCCCATCAGGTGGAGTGTGGGGTGGTTTGTGGGGTTGCTGAAAGTGTCTGTGTTGAAGGAGTCCTCGTGCTGGCTGTGGGGTTGGCCTAAAGACTTCTTGCCTGCACCTGAGTCAGTAGGAAAGCGGAATGTGGAGTTGGAGAGTGGCCAGGGCAATACTTGGAGGTGAGATGTCAGTCGAGTACCAGTATGAATAGCAGTTATTGGAGAAAGGCTRGTGTAGTGGCTGCAAGGTCATGCAGGGGAAGAGGTGAACTGGGAGATGGTATGTGGAACTTCAGCTTTTTTTAATGTAAACTTAGTCAATTCTTACTTTCAGTCTTTGAAAAGTAAGGGTGGCATCAGGTCTGAGACTTTTTTTGGAATTGGTGTCATGCCTAAACATTTGTGAAATGCCAAGACAGGTTTTGTGGCAGCTGTATTTAACAAAGAAATGTCATTTTGGGGGTCTGGCTTGTATTCTGGGCAATGAGCAAGGTGGAACGGTGAACATATTTGTGCAAAGTGATCCCCTGCTTCTGATAAAGTTAAGACCAAAGACAGAGAGAACAGTTGTCTGAAGGACAGATGGCCTGAATGCACGCAAGGATTTGCAGAGCTGAACTGTCAAGGTGATCTCTGATTCAAGTGTTGGTTCTGAGCACTCTAACTGCAAAGCCTGTAATGCGATCCTGGACTGTCTCAAAAGGTGAAACAGAACTGTGTAAGAAACACATGAAACCACCTCTGTGTGTGCCCACTCTAACAGCTTTTGTGGCTGCTGGCAAAAGTAAAGAACACACAGATAGAGGAAAGGAGGAAGAATTAGAATTGCTGCAATCTTTCCTTAACACAGCATTGCATTTCATAGTGTGGATCGCCTTGTACCTGCCGTGAAGAACAGCTGAAGATTGCAAACGCTACAACAATGAAGAGAATGAAATACACTGCTCTTATTAAGCGTGTCATAGCACAGGTTTAAACCAATAAAATTAACGGGGCTTTGAAAAATTTTACGTTTCTTGTCCTTATCTCTGAGAGAACAGATATTGGTTTAGAGAAGATCATTTGTGTAATACCACTCTGTGTCTTCTCCAGATAGCTTAGGAAAAGCTCAGCTGCTTGAACTAGTTAAATACAATGCCTGGGACCGCTCTTCACAGGAGGTCTTCAGGGCCTTCAGTGACTCTACATCAGGAGACCATACCTATCAGGAATAAAACAGGCCTGGCTAGCAACACTATACGTGTCATGGTTAGCATTGGAAACACTTTTTTCACTCTTCCTTATCAGTGTTTTACTGAGGTGATCATCGTTCTCGGGAGTCAACAATAAGCAAATCTTTTGAACTGCATTTCTAGGAGTGCTGCTGGGGGGCAATATTTCTGCACATCTGTGAAAGGCAAAACAATGACTTGCTCCAGTGAGATGTGAAAGAACAGGAATGTTAGGGGCAAAAAAAAGACAGTGAAGAGTTATGTRTCTTGCCTTCTTTACAGTAGTTCAGCATATAAGCTTTTGATAATAGGTATCTTTCACYAAGCTTTCTCCCAGTTAAAGCGCTGAAAGTGGTTTCAGGAGCACAACGTTCATTCTGAASAAACTCAACAGCAATGCATTAAGCCCAATTTTATGTTCCCTGAAGTTCATTTTGTATTTTTTTTCCAATAATTTCCCTGCATTTTATAACTCTAATTTGTAACCTTTCAAAGACTAGTAAGGATCTTTTATTAATTCTTTCCCAGAATTTCTTATCACCAGAYGAAGCAAGAAATCTTGTGGTGGAAGCATCCAGTCTCAGAAATTTCTTTTTCTGGAAGGAGATCTTTCTCAAACCAGACTATACAGGGACTGTCAAGGCCTTATCTGAGAAGACTGTGAAAAAATACCAGATTATTACACTTAAATTTTTGTATTGCATCAGCCACTGAAATGCAAGTGTGGCTTGATTTGAAAAGTGAAATGTTTAATGAAAAAGAATTTCTAAAACCAAGTGTGTCTTTAGATCCCGTGAGAGATTATTCAACACCAGTCTTGAATAATTCATTGAGTCATTTAGATAATATATGAATAGTAATAATCCTGCATTTGAATGAAGACATATTTCATGTCCTTTTATAGAAGACAGGTGCTGACTGAAGGAAACCGAACTTGATTGAATGTGGCCTCAGATTAAGCTGTAGTTTCAAAATCTCACCTTGTAATCTTCATTCATCCTTCTTCTGTACAGCTCTAATGTGGAGGCAGAGAGAGACCTTGTGGTGAAAGGAAGGTTTTCACCAGGTTTTCACCAGGAAGGTGAAAACACAAGACTTATAGAGTGGGGCAGAAAGCATATCACCTGGAGAGAGTAATATTGGTGTAATATTCCCTTATAAGCAAAGGAAGTTGGTAGTACTTGCTGCAGAATAAYGGTGGAGCATCTGAAGTTCAGTGTATCAAACATAAAGTATTTGAGGAAAAAGAGGTGAAACACATCCAAAGAGCAAACTACTATGCAGTTAATAGTATTCTGTATTTTTTAATTTATTCTTAGGCTTCAGATGTTCAGGCAAATGCTTGTGTTGTTCCTTCAAGACACATAATGAAAACAGAGTAACGTGTGTTTTATTGACGTAGAACGTCAAAGGTGTGTTTTAAACTTACCTAAAATGACTCTGTGTGTCAGTGCCTAGTTTCAATTTAAGGCATCTGTAAAAGGTTATACTTTTTTTTTCCCCAATTATGCTCACTGACAGTGTTCAGTTAACATTTAAGTTGGCTGTACATTGTTTTGATCTGACCCTACATGATGATAATCTGCAAAGAGCAAAGCACAAGCATTTCAGTCAAGTTCTGTAGAAAACTACGAATGCTTTGCTAGGTGTTTATGGAGGGAAAATTCCACCCAGAAAAGGGAAATAAAAACCTGAAACACTAGCACTCTTCCACAGTGGGGAGACTCTGCGGGCACCTCTACTCAGCAGCCCAGGTTAGCTGGCCAGAAGAATGGCTCCCRGCTGGATTTGGTCCCTGTGGGACAATGCGGTGACCTGGCAGCATTACYTGACCTTTTGCTTGTCTTCCAATATTGTCAGCTGGTTTGCTGCACACATGGGAGTTTGCTGGTGCACCAACAGACCACTATGTGCTGTTGGATTTGTATTGTCCCCCCCACCTTCTCCAAGGCAGAACTGGAGATTGATAGGAAACATTGATGGCAAGACCTGCTGGCTTACCCACTTCATCCTGTTATGCTACCAGTGCACAGGTCTTTCCAACAGAGTATTTGATAGGGTTTTCAGTTGGCTTGGTTTAAGTATGCCAAATAATGCAGCTGCTATCACATGCCTTTGAGCAGGATGGATGCAGAAAACCATTGCATCTAAATCTTGTTTTAGCTGAAGTACCAAAGCCAAGATTAAATTATGGCTTCAGAGTTTCCTTTCTGGTTCTTGTTAAAGTTGGGGGACCTTTTGTGGCACATTCGAGGATAAATTTCAGCTCTTTATGTCTGCAAAGGCTCTTTATCCATAAAACACTCACTGAAAAAAATTTACTGAAGACGTAACAGGCTATAGGTGAGCCTATTAATATACGTGGGAGCACAAATAGAAAAGAAACTGTCAAGACTGTCCTATGTCCATGCTAAGGCTTATTTCAGGTACAGCAAACTTCCTCCTTGGTCCTAGCCCACCAGTTAAAGGGCCAGCTCCCTTCTGCTGCCTGTATGTGGAAGGTGTAGATGGAGCAGTATCTGACCTGTCACAGGCATGTCTCATTTTGCTTAGTGAAAAGACAAGTCTCATTTGCCCTAGTGAAAAGACAAGTCAGAGTCTGTCTTACAGTGTTTGAAAGGTGTTTTCCTTCAGTGGAGTTTTTTACACTGTATTCTGCATCTGTTGCTGTACTACGTAATCCAGAGGAAATCAAGGCATCCCTACCCCTTGGTCTAAAATGCTGGTAATTCAGCTAGTCTGTAAGTAATGAAGCAAATGCACAAAATTAATTTGTAAAGGTCCAGGTGGCTAAATAGCATCTCTGAGCTTGGTGTGAGTGTAGGCTGGAGCAGGTCACTCTGTAGGGTTAACGGGGGTTGCCAGCCAGTGTCCCCCAGAGAGCCACTGAGATTGATGTGTCGTTCTCCTCCCCTCCCCCTCCCAAGTGAGTAAGGTCGCAGTGTCACGACACAAGAAAGGATGATCCCCTTGTTCAAACTTTGTGCCGAACTCAGGAGCTGCAGGATTTCGGCAAGTAGAAGGGATGAGTGTTGCATACACCTTCCCTCAGCCTTTTGTGCTTGGGTTTCCTTCTCAGCAGCACGCAGAATCACAAATGTGTAGTTCTTGCTCTTTTGCCAGCCTTAAAGCTCAGCTTTAACCATGCTTTCTGCCTTGCTACAGGGACTCTGCCGTTTCCAACAATAAGACTCCACACAATAGCTCCATCAGCCACATTGAATCTGTCCTTCAGCAGCTCGACGAGGCCCAGGTACAGATGGAAGAGCTCTTCCATGAGAGGAAGATTAAGCTAGACATCTTCCTTCAGCTCCGGATTTTTGAACAGTACACCATCGAGGTAAGAGCTGGCTGCATGACCTGAGAAAGGTAGAGCTGTGGGAGAGGGAGTATATGTAAACATACTCTGTTAGGATGCACCTGGAGCTGTTTGATTGCGTTCAGCTGTCCGGTGAGGAAGAGAGAGAGCGTTACAACCAGGTTTTAAATTCAGCGTGTTGAAGCTAAAAATATGCTTTAGGATATACTGCTAGAATGCACTGAAATAGATTCATGTCTGCTTAACTGACTATGGTGAGAATCTGCCTGCTTTGCAGAGAAGCTTTATAAGATGCCCCTGTTATATCTCTTTATTGACACTAGTCTCTCAGGGATTTGAAAGTTCTGTGTCACTTACTAGTGAGGTTTGTCTCTTCAGATACAAACATAGATGCATACAAACAGATACATGCTTGGCTTCAAACCACCAAGTGAAAAAACACGTTATGCATGAAAAGGAAGGATATTTAAAAGATGGGCTTTTTAAGCATCACAGTGGATTTATTTAAAAAGGAAAGAAAAAAAAAAGAGGGGAAAGTTAAAGTATATTTTTATGTCCTCATGCAAAAAAGGTCTTTCAGTTCTGTTTTGTACTTCTGTTTTGAAATCAAAAGCACTGGAAAAACTCATCAAAACATTAATAAATGAGGTATTCTTGGACAGAGAAACTATAAAGAGACTCCAGCCAATCTCATTAATTACTTGCTGTAATTCTGATAGGACATGGTGCATAAAGAACAACATGTAAATTAACTTGTGCACAAAATCCATGAAAGCCATGTGTCAGTGCTTATGTCCCTTCTGGGGTGTGTCCCTCCTACTGTATCCCACTGATGCTCATTCAGTTCATGGAGCACCTTTAAGTTTTTTATGATGATATATTCCTGAAGGTATTGTTTGTAAATCTATAGGTAATCTCAGGGTGGGTACGGGTAATTAATGGGAGCCTTAGAATGCTGTGTTATACTTTGTAAGTGTTTATTTTAAGACATGGCATGATGAATTATAGTGGAATAAAAGGCTGGAAACAGGTTTTTGGGTGTCTTGGTCTATGATTAGATGTCACAGATAGAAATCAGTGAGGAGTATCTGAGCTTTCCTGTTGTGACTGCATAGTTAGGTATTGTACTGAAGTCTGTCGTACAGTGCTTGTTGTTTCATTTTACTAACTGGTTATATACAGCCTCCTTAATACTGAGGGACAGCATTCTTTGGGAGTATGTGTGTATAAGTACAAATGTATGTATTTCATGTCAGATAACATACTTTGCCTTAAGAAGGCTACATTCAAAATTCAGGAGCCTGCAGTAACTGTAGTATCTCCTATATTTAAATACAAGATATTTTGATACAATGGTGTGGCAAATGTTGAATAATTGAGGCTTTTACTCTAAAGATATAAATGTGCTGTGAATGCATATACTAGTACATACCTGTAAATGGCACCTGTGTTTTCAAAAATTAAGCAAAAAAAAGTGAAAAACAGTATGTGCTTCTGGAATACCCAAATATGTCTGTAGGCARTACATGGTGAACCCATGTGAGTCATTCATTAAGATCTCAGCCAGTTTCACTGCAAATTTCGCTGCCAGTTTCTAGGTCTGAACCTAGAATTATGCTGATTTAAGTAAAGATCTAAAAAAAAAAATAAAAATCACTGTTCTCAAATTTTTTCTTTGTACATAGTCTCTCAATCAAAGATCTCAAAGGCCGTTACCACCATGGATTGCTTTACTGATGGGGCAACCGAGGCATCAGGAGATGATGTGACTTATCCTAGTCCCCTCCATATGTGGTGCCAGAGATGGGAATACTATGGGGATCCCTCTGTTTTGTTTCTGCATGAATCCTGCTTCTGTGTATTCACAGATACATTTGGAGTGGCTGTGATACATTAAAGATATTTAAAATTAGAAATGTGCTTCAGAGTCTTCTAAAATCAGATTGGCTAGAAAGGATTTTAAAGAAAATCACCACTTAGTTGCCACTGTAGATTTGCTATTTTTTTATCATAAGAACATCTGAATTCCCTCTGCAAGATTAGTATTACAAGGAAATCTGAGAACATGTTTCATAGGGAGTCTGTGGGCAGATGATTTTATTTAGAAAGCTCCCTCTTTCTGAAAAATATTTTTTATTTTAGAATAATTATGACATTTAATTTATAACCGAACAGATAATGAAAAATATATCCAGGTCAGTATCTTAAATTTTATAAGTACATTTATTGCTTAAACAAGAAAAACAGTTTGATGGATGATAAAATAAAAGGCAATTTGAAATAAAATATTAAATGACACATGTACGCTATGCATTTCAAACAACAGCTGAATTGGCTCAAATTGACACAATAATGATCCTTAGAAAGTAGATTGCAGTCAGTTGCCTCAGCCGTATAATAAAGATCCCAAGTCAGTAGGAAACTGTTATGAAAACTAACAAAATTATCTCATGCTATTGTTGAGAAGCAAAGATTTTTTCATCACTATAATTAAAAAGCATGTAGTATTTCTGATAGTTGACTATTCCAAGCTTTTAAGGGAAAAAGATGACGAAATTTAAAACAGGAAATTAAGTATTTTTTCTACTAAAGACAAGTAGCTTGAGCTATGACTGGAAATGTATTTAGATTTTAATTTTCCATAATAGCCTAGATCCTGCATAGATCCTGCATAGATTAAGAATAGCGAAATAATGTGTACCATTATGATTGTCAAATGAATTTCTCCTTTTYTGGTCTAGATAAGCCCCCTTCCATCTGTCCAAAGAGCAGTGCCATATTGAACACATCCCTAACGAAACCCGTCTACCCGCTGCAGACATGTTAATCTCTCTCCTTCCTGCACTCACACAAACCGTCTGCAAAAAGCGGGCCCTCCACCTCCCAAACTTGAACACCTTTGTCCTCTTTGCTGCTTCTCTCTTGTCAAGCATTGAGTTTCCCATTTTTCCCCCTCAGGTCTGTGTTCTCACCTTCGGTTCTTGTGCCCCAGGGAATCCCTTATGATGAGGACCCTTCCCTGGGAACGCTGGTGAGARGAAAAACTTGCATCTCTCTAGTGGAAGCCAGAGGGATGCAGCTGTGGGAGCCCATCTGCTTCCAACAGCTTTAGAGAAGGCTGCGCGTTAGAGCTCAGTCTCAGAGAATACTTGTTGTCTCTCGTGTCTCTTTCCATCCAGTTATTGTACCAAACATTTTTGATTCTGTTAATTTTTCCTATTACTCTCTCCCTCTCTCCTTTCTAATTAATAATGCAAACTGAAAGTTGGGATTAGGAATCTTTAGGAAAAAATAGGAATTTTTCAAACTCACAAATGGCAATTGAGTGATTGGCCTTTAGTTTTATTTAGAAAGTGTCTGACTGTCATTTGTTCTTTGGAAACTTTCCTGCTTTTACTGTTCTCCCCAGATATTGAAATCCATGCCATAGATCACATAACCCTTTTCTTTGGCACTCCTTCCTAAACGTTCACTGTACCCATCTGCTTTGTAGCCCTCCTGGTTTTTGAGCTTTTCTATCTTCTCTTCTTGACAGAGGTTTGGAGTCCAGACAAACTTCAGAATTAATGATTACTGCACGAGCAACACTTACTTCCATCTATTTAAGCATCATTGGACCTTTTCTTATACTTCAGTGAAATCTGCCAACTATTGTTGGATTTTGTCTTCAGGAAAAGTATTTTACGTAAGGAGAAGCCACCTGCCTCTTTCTCTGGCAGGGCAGACCAGCTGCGTTCATTTAGGACTTCTAAGGRCTTCTAAGCTGCCCAGGCAGCTTTTGTGTTGTACTTGAGTCAAGGCAGGTTTGGCAGATACAAATGTGGCTACGAATCCACAGGCAGATAGCATGTGCTGCCTGTTCTTTCTTGCCTTAATCTCATTATATTGACTGATATTTACACTCTGGGTTCTTGGGGTAAATTATGAAATCCAAACTATGACAACACCTGGAAACAGACATAACAGAAACATGAGAGAGCCTAGCTATCCCTATGGGAGGCTATTCTGCCTTAGGTTTTAAAACCATAAAATGACAACCCATTCTTTATTGAGGACACGTGTCGAACTTTGATGCCTGATATGTTTTATTCCTTTACCAAGTCATTGCGCATTTCAAGACAAGATGGGATCATTAGGATTATATGGTTGGTCTTTCTATATGATACAGACTTCAATTGAGTTCGTGCAGCCAACCAAGTAACTCAGGAGATTTCATGCAATGTGAATGCGGTAGCTRATCCACTACGAGGAAATAGGGTGTAAGACTCAAGGGACGATAGCTGGCAGACAYTAGCGGCAGTGCTGGCACCACACTGAGCACATTATACATATGAACCACAGTCTTATTSCAGAGTTATATCCTCAGTAAAATCTGTCAAGTATACTTTGTCCCTTGCTTCAGAAATAATCATTTAAAGGCTTATTAACCATTATTTGAATGAATGCTAATATACAGTAAAATGCTGAGTAAATGCATAAGAAATGAATGGTAAAATGCACTGAGTTGCAACCCCTAACAAAATTACTGCCATCCAGAGTCTTTCTGCATATTTTTTCTTTTTATCTTTTGTAGAGAGATGATGAAATTCACCTGTTGGCCTCTCTAAAACTCTGTAACAGAGAACAGGAATGATCTCAGCCAATACCTGTCTGGCAACAGTTGTTGGTTACCTCCAAAGAAACTTCCCTCTCCCTCTTCCAGAACTGCCCACCTCCTTCCCTTGTGTGTGTTGTTTTGTTTCCTGCAATCYATATGGATCTGTGCAATGCTAGACAGAGCCTATGCACTGTAGTCTTAGAGCAAGACCTAGGCCAAGACAGAGTCCTGGAAGGGATTATGGGGGTTCCCACTGTACAATATAAATTTGATCTTGTATGCTGTTTGTTACCTTTCAAAAAGCCCCATGGTCACAAAAATCTTCACCTGCTGGATATCTAATTTTCCACCATTCAATCTCTTTGGCTCCATTTCACCTGCTAATTAAATTTTTCAGCCTTGATTTCATTKGCTGGCTCTTCTGGCTGTTCGCATCCATCCCTGAGCATGAGTTTAGGAGGGAACAGGAGCCAACTTTCACAGTAGTTTACTTCACTTTTATTTACAACTCACCTGAGTTTCCCATTCCAGGTTTATAACATTAGCAGAATCTTTCAAGTGAATTAGTTGCCTGTGTGAAGGTACAAGATGTTTTATAGCCCCTCACTGACTTGTAGCTGACACTCAGATGTGAGCTTCTTTATTAGAAATAAGAGTTACAGAGATCTTGAGATACATTTGAAAGAAAGGCAAYGGTAAGAAAAATTTCAGCCTCTTCTGTTCATAAGCTGGAATCCTATAATGTCTCATACTTAGTAAGCTTTTGTTTTTCTTTTCCATATATACCTACTTTTCAAACTGCACATCACTTCATTTTAAGGAAAGGTAAGCACTAAGCTGTCCTGGGCACCCTGTCTTTTGGAGCTGAATTCCATTGTTTCTTTTGATATTTTKGGGATTCAGGAGCCAAAAGCACTGGAGCAGGGTCATCACTGTGACAGCCTTTTCACACTTCAGTGGCCCAGGWCCCCACTAAGCCAGTGTGGCATCTCTGTCTGTTGTCAAAATAATGGGTGACAATATTGTCATACTGCACAGCGTCAGCCCAAACCGAGGCCTGAGAAGGAGGAACAGCAAACTTTCTGCTTACATGATGAGTAAAAGTGACATTTCATTCACTCTCTCCTACCTACATCTCCTCTACCATATACCTTCAGTATTAGTCTGCTCGTAGATCCACTTATCCAGTCCTTTGCTCTTCTGGCCTGCTTTGAACGCTGAAGCAGAGCCAAGTGCTGTTGTCCCTGGCATCCCTGGCGCCCAATCTCTAGTATGTGCCTTAGAGATTTGGTCTCCCCTACTCCATTATAACCCCTTTCTTTCTGCACTTGCAGATACTCCTTCAGCATCCAGGAGTCAGAATTACCTATTTTTGATTCTTTCCTGGATCATATCTGACTTCTCATCTTATCCATCCTCATGCTTTGTTCATCCYAGCTGTATGGCTGCCACCTTTTTTTCTCTTGAAATGAGGTAGATAYTCCTTTTTCTTGATTCTGAGCTCTGTACAGATCTGCCTTGTGCCTGTGTGACTGTTCTTCGTCTCGCCTCATCCCCATGCTCTACCCACTCTTCTCGCCTTTGCTCCTCCTCCTACTTGCACCATCATTTCTCTTGCAACCTGCCTCCTACATTTGCTTGTTCTTCCCAAGCGTCTTTACTCTTTTTCAGATCCCTCTCGCRAGCCCACTCTCTTTGTGTACACAGCTTCTGCTCCCAGGATAGAACTTTCTTTCCCTCCTCCTCATATGCCCTTYCTCAGCCCATACTTCAAAATGTCAGCTCCTATGTGATTCATTCGCCATATAACATTTATTTTCTTTTGCTTGATTCCTCATTTCCCCTCTCCACCTCCTTCAATTGGCAAAAAAAATTTTCTGGTTCGCGTTAAACAAGACGACTTTAGGTGTCAAACACTGAATTAAGGCCAAGCAAGCAGCATTCAAGGCTCAGCAGCACCATTTTGTAGAAAATCCCAGCAGCAGCATCAAAAAAAAGATACTTAGGATTTAGATACGAAATTATTGCAGATGTACAATTGCCTGCTCAGCAGCTGCTGCAGCTCGGGTAGGCTCTTTGGCCTAGTTCACAAGCAGGCTGCAATGTAGGCATGAGATGGCTGGACTGCTACTGTTGTTATTATTACTGCTATTACTTTTTACCTGCGTACCTGTTCTCTATACCTCTCCCCTTTCTCCAGGGTTGAAAATGAACATGTCTCTCTTCCTTCGGTCATGTTATCTCCTGCTGTTGCAACATGATAAAACCAGGAAGCAGCAAATGCCACAGTATTGTAGCAGTGGGAATTTGGGTATATTAAGTTGCTGCTTTAGGAGGGTTCCTGCCTAAAGAGTATGTGGTCTAGACTGTGGTTGCTGTGTCTGCGTGAAAAACAGACCTGGCTGACATAGTCTGTATATCTATTATAGCCTTGTGATAGTAGCATGGAGCTCAGCACAAACCCAGTACTTGCTCACGTGCTGAAGTTAACTCTTGCACTGCCTCCACGGCTCTGATAAGGATATTCCAGGTATCTCATTTAATACTAGGTTGGCTTCATGACCAGCATCAGTTCCCCTCCTGTTATCACGGCAGCAGGAGCATCTATTTCAGGTGAAGAATGAAGAAATGTGCTTTCATTGTCAATCAACAGCTTTGTCATGTCTCTCTCTCTCATTAATACTCTGGGGTCACTTGACCTTCCTTTAGTAACAGGGAGCTGTTTCTTGGYCACCAACCTTACATGACCTGCAAGGAAGGAGAATGGCTCCTTCCAAGGAGCCAACCGGAGTGGCTAACAATGAAGCATGTGTGCAGCTTTCCTTGGAACAGTGTGGGCACCTGGGGTTAAGTCTGCTGCTTTTGCTAATGCAGACCTGTGCAATGCCACTGTTGCTGCTCTCATGACCCTTCTGCTTTGGTACAACTTCTCTCTCACGTCAGAGCAGAGCTCTGGGTTTCTCTTCTCTCAGGGCATATGAGGGATGCTAGGGTCTATTTAGAATCACAAATACTGGGAAGTAAAGTGAGTAAATGTAAGAAGTGCTGTCAGTTCTTCCCACCAAAAATCTAGCAGATGRACAGGGTAAACTCTAATCAGCCATTCTTCTGGGTCAAAAGGGAATTAAACAAGTTCATGGCCAAGTGAGCCTTGTTTATGAGACAATTCCTGACACAGGCCCAGTGCAGTTGGCTCTTACCACAGCTTAGGAGGTAGGACGCTTTTGCCTGGTGCAGTCCAAGTTTCACCATGGAAGTCAGTGCCTGACCAATCTGTGAAAGCATCCAAAGTCCTTTTTTAGACTTGAAAAATATACATCTGTAATTAACAGAGCTGCCTAATTACAGCTTCTTCCTGAAGAAAAATAAATCATTTTCCCTATACCCAAGTCAAACCAGTTAGGGACTTAAATTCAGACCCTGGGACCATTTCCAAATGGTCCAGTTCGAAGTACAGAAAATTCTGGGATTTTGAGGCATTGGCTGTACAGACAGAAAAGGAAATGTCTTAATGAGATATGCAAAGCAGCGTGGTCTCTGGGATAGGGCACCAGATTGGCATTCAGGAAACCTGGGTTGTTATCGCAGCTCTGCTATTGCTTCTTTGCCTTCGTGTGCTTTAGATTCCCTTCTAGCCATCTGTTTGTCTCAGTTACTCAGAGCAATGTACCCAACCTTCCTGTACACACTTTGCCTGAGAAATTTGGTGATGTTCCACCTCTCGCTGTGCCTGACTCCTTCGTCTCTTCCCCTAACCCAGCACATGGGGTGATTGTCACTCCTTCATCAGCCCCCTCTCAGAGGCAACTTYCCTCCTTCCTTCCTTCTCCTCTCCRTTGGTGGCTGTGCTCCTGGCCCTGGCAGAGCTGGCACTGGGCTAACAAGCCCCGTTAGACCCATCCGACTGTCCAGAGCCACTYGGGTGAGGTCTTAGCCCCTGTTCCTGGTCCTGGCAATGTGAGATGGAGCCCGCTGGACTRGCCTTGCATCCCGAGGAGTTTATCAGCTCATGTCCTGACTGCCTGTACTGTCCTTTCCTCTTTAATTGGAACCACTGATTTGAACTGGGGAATGTGGATAACGGAGCATAAATCCTTCAGTACCTTGCAGTGGCTAATAGGACAGGTAAATATTTAGGTACAGCTGCTCCTGTGTGGGGAGCCTGRTGGAAGCTGGCTGCCGACATGAACACGAGGAGCACTGATTGCCTGGGAGGCAATCCCTGTCTTGAATGCTGCCTCTCGGCTAGAGACCTGTCTCGGATACTCATGCCTAAGGGGCGAAAAGCAGTAGAGTCAGGAACAGCCATTTCCCTGTGCCCGAGTGGAAATTATTGCAGATTTAATGATAAAAGCAATGCTGCTCAGCGTCCCTTCCACAGCCAAGTGGAAAAGTTACTAAGAGAAACAGCACTACAGCAGAGAGGTTTACCCAGGCAGTTTTGAAGAAGTGCTGGATCTCAGCRTACTTGTGGAAACATTTGCTGATTCCTTCATATGTCCATCRTCGACTCCCCTGACAGTTCAACCCYCTGAAAGATTTGCATTTTCCTGTCCTGGGGATGAYGTCCATAGACATAAACGAGATGGAGGGATTTTGTTTTGATCAGAATCCCCCAATCATAGCATCATGGCTGTCAGAGCAAACTAATGTAACACATTCTTTGATTGTTTTAATCTTTTCTATTACTGTCACTTATAAATGCTGTTAGACRTCTTCCTGAGTGCGCATGCATGGGAATGGTCACAGGAAATTGGGAAGTACTTTGTGAATCCTTGCGAAATTTAAAATAATTATGTTTTAGCAGCCTGACAACCAGTGCAATGAATTCAAACAGACAATATTTTTAATAGYTCATAAAAAATAAAATTCTTCTGATTCACTTATATCACATGCCTTTCCCTTAGAAAGAGCAGAAGGGGCTTTGCATTGAACTTTAAGTGTTATTGTCATGACTGCAGGAACCTGCACTTACTCTAAATTCATTCCATTGTTTGTAGTTTGAAACAAGGTTAAGACCACCTCAGTTYTGATTACTGTTAGCTGAGGATCTGTCTCTAAATGTAAATGTATCTAGTAAAACCTTTCTCCAGCATCTACTTTGACCATTTCTCCATAACTGTTAAATCTGCCAATAAGCCTTCACAGTCCAGGAACTCCAGCTATGTCATGTGAATGAATCAGAGGCTGCTGGAATCAGGAATGGGGCCAAAGAGACTGTAGAGATAGCTATTATTTAAAGGTAATTGAGTGGAATGGGCAATGSAACAAGCTGAAGAAAAATAGAAGCCCCTCAGGATGCCCACGCTCTGCCTTTCACCCCGCAGCTGTGGTCCCAGGTTCTTGGTTGAGTAAATCTGCTTTTCTGCTTCTCTCAAGAAAGAGCCTAAAAACTGCTTATGTTTCCGTTCTAATGCAAAACTGTGTACTCCCATCCATGCTAATGTGAGAAGGGCTGGGAGACAGTCCGTTTGGGTTGCCTTCCTGTGCCTGCGTTGGATACAGYGTATGCTTTGTGGAAAGGAAAACTGGATAGAAAATTTTGAGTCTTGGCTAGTTAGGAAGTTAAGCATCTCATTCCACACAGGCACTGAAGAGTACCTYTAGTGAGAAACAGAAAACTTTCCACTACATCATAACATGCACAAGTAGGCATTTAGATACCTAGTTTTAGCTCTCCTGAATCTAGCTATGAGGAATTGACCTATGAATCGGAATTAAGTCATTTAATAATTTTTAAATACTTTAAAAAAATTGTATTCTACACAGTACTAGCCTATATGCATGATTTAATTCCCATTCCCCTTGTCCCCCCTCCCTCATTCATTGTCACTAGCACGTTCCCTTTTTTTTGTCTGTAGTAGCAGAATCTAGGTTGAGATGAGACTGTGCTGTTTGGGTGGAGGCTAGGTCTTGCTTGAATTGAACAGGACTTCGATACTGGTTGGCTGCTTGTGGCCTAAAATGTAAAATACAGAAGATACAGGAAATGGATTGCTAAAATCATCATACTGCRTGTTATAATCAGGAAGCAAAGAAAGCAACAGAAGATTTTGCATGTTCCCATGAGTTATTGGCAGGTTATATAGGTCTTTGGTTAGAGCCAGGTACCATTCATGATTCCACTGGTGATTCACCTAGCCTTGAGATGTTTCTGTGCTGTGCTTTCCCCATCTGTAAAAGTGAATTATTTATATTCATTCCCCAGTGTAAAAGCTTTCGTATCCACAGGAGAAAAAAGTTATACAGGGCCTCTTCCCAAGTCTGCTGAAGACAACAGAAAGACCCTTCCTTATAGGAGACTGTAAGTCCCTGAAAGCACAGCATAGGACTCATTGTACAACTGCAATCAATGCTGTGAGGGTTAACTCACAAAGTCATAATAAAATATTTAGTCTCATGATGCATTTTCTGTGAACAATGGGTAGATACTGTTCACAATACATTATATCAATATAATAATTCTGAAAATGTATTAGGTATCCCTGTTTTAGGGCTTAATGGAASCAGCTTATAATTTCAATTCTATGAAGATAGAATAAATAGTATTTCCATCTGTAATATGTAACATACAGTGTGTTGCAAAATGTTTTTAGAAACATTCAGGCCATTTTGGGTTTATGTGGTCACAGGTGTTACAAATTGTTTTGCAATTCTGTAAGCATTACTGCTTCATTTAAATTTGAATTTATTCAGAAAAATTMTCTCTACCATTCATGAGAATATAGTGGGTCTTCTCTTACAGTGCCCTCTGGAATGTGTAAGGGGAAAAAGAAGGTGTCAGATTTCTTGTTGGACTGATAATCTTTTCACGGATCCTCACCTAAGCAAAATGTTAAGCATGACTATTAAGTGGGCAGGATCCAGAAGTACTGAGGCTGTGGTTTGGGGTTTTCTGGATCAGAGTCAAAATGTGAAGTACTTTTGTGRTCCAAACACAGTTTGAAAGTAAGATTTTTCATTGATCTTGAGTGAATACAGTGTCTGTCTTCTGCCCATGAAGGTTACAGCAGAGTTAGATGCCTGGAATGAAGATCTGCTGAGACAAATGAATGATTTCAATACTGAAGACCTCACTCTAGCTGAGCAGCGTTTGCAGCGTCACACTGAGCGGAAGTTGGCCATGAACAACATGACCTTTGAAGTCATCCAGCAAGGGCAAGATTTACACCAATACATCATGGAGGTCCAGGCTTCAGGTAAGCAGAACAATTCGATCTCTATTTTACATGAGAAAAAAAAAAAAAAAAAAAAAAAAGAATGCGTATCAAGCAAAAAGACCCCAATACATACCAAATACATCAGCTTTTAACATAAGTAAGTGTGGGCAATACCTGTCTCTCCACTCCAGAACTGTTCCACAAGTTTTGGGAATTCTTTCATTCAGGATTATATGTCAAAATTTGCTGTTTCTTTGAGACTGAAACTCATTAAGGAGATAAAGCTGACTTTCAAGTTTCATTCAGAAAGTTTCACAACTGCAGGATGGAGTTTGTGATCAATTCCAAAGTAGATGGAGAGGGGAGGGCAAGACAAGTCACATTGGTAGATCCTTGTCCTTTCACCAGCTCAGAAACAAGCACTGCGGGGAATCATGAGTTACAGATGCTTTAGCTGGCCAGTCAGACCTCAGGTCTGGATGAAGTCTAGTCATTCTAGACTCCTAAGCTTGTTAACCTTTCTGCAACTAGACTTTAGTGAGAGACAAACTGACCAGATGTGCTGGCTTCATTCTCCACAGACTTGAGTACCTTTTCCCTGTGCCACATTTCGGGGTGCAGACATGCCCGAGGGAGAGAGAGAGGAGTGAGGGGAGAAAGAAGCTAGTTATCCAAGAGCCCTCTGGGAACGAATCCAAATATGAGAGCCTTGAAACCAGTCATGAAATGGAACTCTTGTTTCTAGCCAGCTCTAATTGGAGTTATATCGTATAAAAAGGGAATATGGTAAACCATACTGGAATTTTCCTTTTCAGTGTGCACTTCAAAGTTAAAGGTAGMAACCTGGATGTAAAAAAAAACCTTTGGCATGTGCTCTTAAATGACAGACTTGATTCATGTTGATAGGGAGTCTGTCTGATACTTTTACTCTGCTTCTCAGCAGTAGGATCCTATTTTGAAGACATTCTATGAATCAGGATTTTTGTATCCTTGCATTTTGCATTTGGAAAAGGAATATCATGATTCAGATTAATCACTGCATAAAGTCCAGAAGTGAATGTTACTTGTGAAGTGTTTTAACCTTCTTAAATGTCTGGAAAGAGTGCAAAGCAAGAGCAATTCCTGTTCTTTCCCTCCCAATTTGCACTTTCAAAATAAAAAGGATTTTTATGGTTTTATTCTTTGGCAAACATTTTATCTCTAGACACCCACCTTTAAAAAAATCTGGCAGTATTCCGCCTGATTTGGCAAGCTACACTCAGCAGAGGCTTAAGGACTGCTACAAGAGTATGTTGTGAACTAGACAATCCGGTGCATTGTGTGAACCATGTGTGTGAGCTTCTATGAGATCTGCCCACACTACGCCTGGTCCTGTGCTTCAGCTCCCTTGCTTTCTGGGATAGAAAACTTGTCCTGATACATCAGTTAAGATGCTTTCCCCTCCCCCCCCCCCATTCTGGAAGAATCTTAACATGAGTAGGAATCCATGGGGGGTAAAGAATATGATCCAGAACAGAGCAGAGTCAGGAGTCTCAGTGACTRTTTTTTAGAGGAAAAAAAATATCTGTTTGTCAAGAAGTTAGAAACAACTTCTTTTGGATTGCAGGCAAAAGATTAGGAACTAAATGAAGTGACTTATAAAATATTTTTATAAGATTATCTAAGATCACTTTCTGTGAAGCCTACCCAATAAAAATCCATTGCTCCCAAAGTCAAGGAAGCAGAAGCCTCATGGGGATGTAGAGTAACTGTAGTTAATTGAAGGTAATGGTGATGTCCACCATGCATGGAATGCTAAATGCTAGGAGAATGGCAAAATAAGGGAGAGAGATTGCTCTTGGGAGCCTACTGTTTCTTATTTCAATAAAGGACAGTTATACTCCATAAAAAATTAATTTAATTTTACTCCCTCTTCCTGAATCCTATATCAAAGTTGTTCAGTGCATAAGTTAAGGGATGATTGTTCTTACTGCCAGAGCTGCGAACTTGCAGGGGTTCTGGGAAATCAGCTGCTATTGCTGCTTCCTATTGTACAGTGTCACCACTGCTACAATCAAACTCAGCTGTAGCCATAGAAGATAAAGCCAGAAAAAATTATTTTTCAGGGACATTCTACCTAACCAGCCACTCTGAATTGACCAAGTTTCTTCCCTTCCCTATAATTCTCTTTGAGCTTTATTCTTTTTATCATGTCACAGAGGAAACTGATTCAATTTTGATTACTCTGGCGTTTGGCTTGGAGGTCTTTAAGCTAGTAAGTCTGTCAGATAAAATTACGTCCAGGTTTTTCCACGCATGATGCCTTTTTCACTTGGAAATCTTGTGCAGGTAGAAAAAGAAGTTTTTAGACATTTACCCATGATTTTTGCATGTCCGATGCAGATTTGGAGCAGTGGAGCAGTGATTCTTACCAGGCTGCGGAGTGTCTGAAAATCCCTGTGAACATTGTCATGTTGGTACAATAGATACAGTGGTCCTCTGATGCACCCCATCAGACTCTGTGCAGATATTCAGGGCATCCGTGCATGTGAGGCATTTATGCAAATCCAGTATTTGCAAAGCTCCATACAGCTCAGAGTTATGTTCCTGTGATTCCTTCCACTACTCCAGAACATGTGGGTGAGCCTGGTTTGGATTAGCCTATTTTCACAATCAGAATAATTATTCTTCAAAGAAATGTTTGTTTTTATTAGGGGATATGTAAGATCTGGAAGTCAGGTTGTGTTTTCTGAAATTTTGCAGTACTTTCAAATTGTCTTTTTGTCTCACTAAAATCTGTGGCCTTCAGGAAACATAAGCCAGCACTTTTTATTTCARTGAACCTATCTTCTATTTTTCCAGTTTGATTGTAGCTCTACTGCTGATAGCAAAGCTAAATATGTGGGCAAATATTTTCAAAATGGATATTGATTTTTAGGTGTCTAACTTGATATGTTGAAAGGGCCTGATGTTTCCAAAAGTGTCAGCTCAGACATTTCTGAGAAATCTTTTTCCTATGGAAAGTTTAGGATCATAATTCAGCAGTGATTTAACATCKCAACCCGAGCTGCAGTGAAGACACGTTCATGCAATTCATTAGCATATGCACCTTAGTCATTCTGCTTCTAGGTACTAAAAGTAGTTGTACTCTAATAGCTGATTAATTGATTGCACAAATTTATTTGGTTATTAAAGTCCATTTGCATTGTCAGTATCATTGTCATAATGAGCACCACAGTTAGGAGTCACTCATGGTTTACAGAGCTACCTTTTTATGTCTTAGAAGCAGTTTGTCTAAGTCAAGCCTGAAATACACTGCAAAGCTGACGTTGGGGAAATTTATACAGTCCCTACCTGTTATGTGGAAAATTCAAAGCTTTTTTGTTTCCTGGTTGTCAAGCTAACATCATTTACGTCTTTTCCCAGCATTGCATTGCTTAAAAAGAAAATGCAAATCTATTTCATTTTGTTTGTGATCTCATTTATAGTTAGTTCTAACTATAGTTTATATTGCAAGGAAGAGGATACTAAACTTTCCTGTCACAGGCTTTTAATAGTTCAGCCTAAGAACAGGTTCAGAGCAGTTTTGAAACAGCTTCACACAGGTCAAAAAGCAGTACCCCTTCCTTACACTGAATCTCACATTGCAAATAGCTCAGATGTGACTAATGCATGTCTTGTAGAATGCCAGTTAGTGTGGCTCGGTACTCTTTTCTGTAATATTTTTTTAAAACATTTTCAATTCATTATCCTTCACTTGATATCTGCTACACTGGTTGAGACGTTAGAAGAAAATGGCAACCAAGTTCGGTTTATCAGAAAATCAGCTGTGCTTTTCTATCTATCAAAACGCAATGTAAAGATAATATGTATGAAATTATTCTGAAAACAAGGCTTTCTATTTTGCAAAGCAATCTTTGAGAAGAATAAGTGCTCTCACCGCATGCGCTGGCACTGTAGAATAAATCTGCATGACATATGACAAGCAAGAAAGGGCAGATCATTCATCATAGGGAGCGCAGGCTGCCCTTGGATAGCATCCCAGGCAGTTCACTGGTTGCTGCTGACGAGTTAGCACAATCAAAACCATACCAGCTGAGTGTGCATGAAGGAAAACTGTGCATTTAATATCGAATAGGTGTGGTGAAGTCAAGCGTACAAAAAGCCATCATGTCCTGAGGATACAGAACCATATGCAGGCTAATTGTAGCAACAATGCCTGGTGTCTGGCAATTGAAAGGAACTTCACTGCCAAGAATAGAAACATATATTAAATTTCCAGTTCTAAATGGGAAGCCACTTTATTTGGTAATGAAGAAACTGTTTTATTTTGGCTGGGAAAGGGAATAAGCCAATCACTTGCATTCCCATGTGCTTTTTCTGATAAAACCAGAAACCRGGAAAAAAAGGGTATAGGGTCAATTGTAAGGTCATATTTATTTTGTGTACTGTCCTCTGTAGATAGCGCTGTGAGAGAGAATGAAAGTCACAAGTCTCTGAGGAGGATAAAGGGGRAAGAAAAGGCATCTTTCTAAATGGGTTTTAAAAATAGTGTCCATGCCTTTTGTACAACAGCTTCTAATTAACACATTTATTTTTTAATGACCTATTATTCCATGAAATCAAATGGCTTTGGAGAAAAGCATAGTGTTTTCTCAGCATTACTGCTGTATTGAGGCCAATGGCAAAATTCCAGTAGACCTCAATAAGGGAAGAGTCAGGTCTTTATTAGTTTATAATCACAGGGATTACAGTAACGTGGGATGATGTCATATTTCCTCCAGGCCAAACTTTCACAATTACACTGGTAACGTACCCAGCAATGCTATCACACCAGTGTAATAAAGAAGGAAGATGTGAAGCTCTGCGTTGTGTTTCATGTAACCACTACACACAAGGCTCATAGGGTCATAAGAAAATTCAGGAGGTAGGAAGGGACTCAGGAGGTCTCTATTTCAACCTCCTGATCAAGTCAGGGTCAGCTGTGAAATCAGACCAGGTCATTCAGGGGTTTATCAATTTCATGCAGGATGCAAGGGATGGGGAATGTGGTACTAAGCCACCTTTTCTCTCTGGTATGTGAGGATTGGATGAAAGTCAGTCTGTGGAATAATTCTGAATGAACTATAGGTTGGTTTAAACTAAATTGTTGTTAATGATCCTCTAAAGTGCCCAGAGGGAAAAAAAGTTTGCCCTGTGGAGTTCCACGCACTTGTAGCACTACTGTGGATCTGGCGACTAGAGTTTGCTTCCTTTATTTCGCTTTCCTATTTTTTTCCTTATCTTTTTTCTCTTCTAAGTTCTTTTCAACATGCATTTCTAAAGTATAAGTTCATGAATTCCTGTAAGAAAGGTTTTTTCTGTCTTTTTATTCGATGTTCATGCAAGTTTTTGAGCAAAGCTGTGGTTAAATCATGTCCTATTAGCCAGATGCTGAGGAGTGAGATGAGCAATGATCACCAGAGAAACACTACTTTGTAGAAAAATGTAGTGATGCAGAATAGGAAACTGGGAAAGCCAAATATTACATGTGAGAGAGTTTAGTGAGAAAGAATTACTCAGAGAGTTGCAAATCAATGAGTTAGGTGGCAATAAATTTTGAAGCTTACATTTGTGCAACAACTGAAGTTTCAAATAAGTGCAATGATCTCTCTCTCTGCAGGCATTGAGCTGATCTGTGAAAAAGACATCGATCTTGCAACACAGGTTCAAGAACTGCTGGAATTCCTTCATGAGAAGCAGCATGAGCTGGAGCTTAATGCTGACCAAACTCACAAGAGGTTAGAGCAGTGCCTACAGCTCCGGCACCTACAGGCTGAAGTCAAGCAGGTGAGAGTTTTTAACCACACTTAAGGGTCTTAAATGGGTTTTCAGCCATCACATACATGCAGACTGCTAAACCAGCTTCTGCCAGGTCACATACCTTTAGGTGGACAATTTTAATCCCTCTTTCCTTAACAGTACTTGGTTTGCTGACAGATTGCAGCATGGCCCTTTACAAATAACGAAGGGCTCTGTTCTCTTGTGTATGTGTGTATTTGGTTTCATGAATAGTTATGGAAAGTCTGCACAGAACTGACCTCGTAACTTCTCAACTGGAGAAGCTGCCTCAAACTCCATGTGTTCTGGGAATATAATGATTTGATTTGGGATCCAGACTTAAGCTGTTGTGGAGAATTGGCCCAGAGCAAAGGATAACTGAGCTGTGAGGTCTAAGTATGACATTACAGTAGTTTCACCTTTTCATTTATTGCTATACATCTGTTGACCTGCAGTGGTGTTCTGCCTCCCTAGGTTTCCCCTGATATTTAATTTGGATGCCTCACATTTCTTTGTTTTCCTTTGCTACACAGGATAATGCTACACTTCCTGTTTCCTAATCCATAGGTGGCATCACACGTCAGTGTATGTCTGGATTTCAATGGAATGGTCTTAGTTTCATTAGGAAAACCAGGAACATTTTTCCAGACATCTGGATTATTCAGATTTCCATTTGACCAGTACAAATGGGGTGGTGGGGGTGGGGTTTTTTTTTTCCAGATACTAAAAGGTGTTCATGAAAATGATCTGCTTCTTTGTTTACTTAAAAGCAAAAAATAGAATATACTGAGTGCTCAGTACATGTGATTATATTTATTCTTTTTTCAAAAATGAATAGTTGAGTGATGCTTTGTCTGAATTGTTTTATCATTGCTGACAAAAAATCCTTCATTCTCAGACAACTCTCAAGCTAGAAGCTGGCAGCACCAACACCAGTGCATACATTTTCTTTCAAAGTCCACTTTGATGTGAATATTTTGCAACCCTAAATGAAAGTAGCACAGAACTCTCCTAAATGTTTATTTTGAAAATGTAGTAATTTTGCATTTGTGATAATTGAGGGCCAACTCCTCATGAAGCTCCAGAGCTCTATAGAGTGCTTTGACTTTCTTCTGAAAAAAAGACTATGATATTCATAATCACCACCTTAATATGATTATGAAGTGTATCCTTTTTTCCATAGGTTCCCAGTTTCTTACACAAAACTCAGCTAAGCTTGGAGCTTTGTGCGATAGATTTATGATGAAGTAGAGCCGTTTTAACTTACGATAGAAAATAGAGGGGAGTAATATGTGTAGCAGAAATGCTAAAAATGCAGGTTATTGCTATCTGACCAAGTGTCACTAGCCCACTTGACCAGGATGAAGTGCCGGTYGGTCAGCCCTGTGGCTGCGCCGGGAGCAGTACAGTGGCAGTGCAGCACTCTCTGCAGGTACCTGATGTTACTTGCCTCATTATGAAGTATCTGCTGGGCCTTAACTATTTTACAAACCAAAATCTAACCAAAGGAAATGGTTTTAGGACTGAACTATCTAATACTTACTGTGAGAGGAGAACAGCTGCCTTGAATCAGTATTTCCGTAACGGAGCTTGGGACCATCAGAGCCTTCATTATTGTGTGACCTCTCAGCAAACCAATAGTGAAGAATCATTTTATTTGTTCAGCTGAATGCTAAGGACTCCTTTGCTTATTAACCTATAAATCACCACAGCTACAGTTTCCCTTAGAAAGAGGTAAGTTAAAATATATCTGTGCCCTATCTGTTTGGTTTCCTGTAGATGAGTCATATTCCCAACCTTTTAGTGAAATTGGGAAATATATTGATTTTGGCTTGTAGTTCATCTCCAGTCTGGTCCAGATTTCCTTCACTTTCATTTTAGTGCATCTGAGACGATGGATGATCTCATTACCAAATTGRTCTCACTCTTGTGAATCAGTTGAGATGTGGTTGCCGCAAGACACCTACTATAGCTGTGGTTAAGTTCTGCTGACATAGTAAAATTGGTCAAGGCTGCTACATGTACATATGTTTGCATTTTGATATAATGGCTCATGGAAATACAAAGTCTTTTAACTGTCTCTATCTATATAAGTCTCATTTACCAGAGATTTCTGCTTTATATCATATGCACCAAGGGTTTGAATGCCAAGACAATGAATTGAAGTTTGGGGCCATTAAAGCRGAACAATTCCAAATGAGATATTCTGTGAAATGCTTTAGAGTGGAAAAAGTATAGATCAATGATTCACAAACTCTTTGTTATTAAGAAAGATCCTGCCCAGGACTGATTTCCCCTCATTTGGATCCCACTCGTTTCCGACAGAAACTAGAGAGCTTGGATTGCTTACATAAAAGTAATAGCAGAATAGAGTTGTGGAGATCAGTTTAAAAGACAAACTCTCTAAACCTGTGCTTGCGGCTGTTTGGCTTCCCTATCCCCTTAATTTATCTTTGTATGTTTTATTTCTTTTTTTGATAAGTGTTGAACTTGACCTAATTTACTCCCAGATATCCTCACAGTGTYCCACTACACTTATTTTCCAGGTTGTTTTGAAGTGTATTTATTCCTTTTCATGGGCCTGTTATCCATCCACTTTTGCTGTTTGGCATTAGATTTGCTTCCAGATGAATATGCCCAAGCATGATGGGAAGTAGTCATTTGAGAGACACTGAATATATTTGGGTGTTTCCCAATCTAATGTCACAGAGCTCCTGGAAACCTGATGCAGTTTTGAACGTGGCTAAAATTAACAGACGGTGTCCTTGCTGGTGGTTGTGTCTGTGGTAGTAAGAGCCACTACTGTGGTAGTAAGCTGCAAAGGCTCCGGAGATGTAAAAGATTAAGTTTAAAAGGCAAAATAATGTAAAAATCTTTTCCAGCGTAACTTGACGGGTATCATTAGTAAGGCCTTAAGTCTTTTTTAGAAACATCGAGGAAGGCATTCTGACTAAACTAAACCGGCAGACAGAAACACTATGTGAGACAGAGCTCTCGTTTCTTCAGGAAGGCTGCACAAGGGGTGCCTCACTTTCTATTTTTCCTGTAAGGTCTGATTCTGTGCTCAGTGAAGATGGCAGAGTTTCAGGGTATGAATTTTAGAAGAACTTGGTACTATTATTTAATTTCAGGGAGCCATATGCAGAAGTAGCCTGTTCTAAGCAAATTGGAGTCAAAGGTGGGAGTTGTTTCAGAACTGTGGTGGTTGCCGTGTTAGACAACCCATGCCGTGCAGTGAAATTGTTCTCCAGTGGCAAGTGACTTTTAGCTAAGACTCTGTCAATGTGTTTCTGCTTCTCCATTATAATAAAAAAAAAATGGTTAGGCTCTTTAAGAGAGTCTTTGGAGGTGTATTTAACTCCAGAATTGTTTAATCACTGCTTCTACAAAGTTGATAAAATCTCTAATTTGTAGGAAATGTCTGTGTAAAGCCATCTTTTGCTGTTGGCCTGTCTGCATGTTGCCAGATAATGGTGAATCTATTAATACAGGAAATGATCGGGGAAGTGTCTTGGTACTGTATTTGCAGCTTCTATACATATTTTAGTGAAAAGGTATTAAGCACCATGTAAGTAGGAGTCAATTTGTGAGCAGGTCTTGTAAACCAGATACAAATGKGTACATGCTGTCTTCCAACCATTTCACAGTCTACTT
Source organism: Oceanodroma leucorhoa (assembly GCA_030449065.1). NCBI lineage: Eukaryota > Metazoa > Chordata > Aves > Procellariiformes > Oceanodroma > Oceanodroma leucorhoa. The sequence continues at coordinate 296,645 of JASVER010000003.1, read as the reverse complement.
CCAGACCAGTGACGCAATGAAAGGCTCTGCAGGTGGCTGGGTTTTGCACTTAGACTTAAGAAGCTTTGGGTATGCAACTGAAATTTTTTCTTACTGTAGGTAAACACACACACAAAAAAAGAAGAGGGGAAAAAACCTAAGAGGAAAACATTACTATGGAAGAAGCTGATGCAATTCCAAATGAGGCCCTGACATTTAAGTTGTTAGACTTTTGGAAGTAGAATGGGGTCATTATTTAAGTTCTTTCAAGCAAAATTGGCTAGTGCTTGGGTGCTCACTGGGCCTGGAAGGGGGGGTGCAGGACCCCCACAGGGAGTGCCTGAACCCACACTCTGGGGGAAGGCGGGAGGGGCACAGCTCAGGGGTGGCAGCGGCCTCCGTCAAGAAGAGTGCTGTAAGCATTGCTGACAAGATGTAGTCCATCAGGACCTGACCTGAACTGCTTTATCTGGGATACTTTTGAGTCAACAAGACAGTTGTACACAGGAATGCACATGTATCATTAACACTAGAGGAAACCTGGCTGCTTTTGGTTGTGTGGTCCCTTTTCTTCCTTACTCAACCTTGTTGCCTATTACCTTTTCACTAATTGAGTTGCTTTGTTTCAAGACTGAGGTTTCCAGTGATTTTATTACTATTTAGACACTCGGATATTTGTATGAAATCTGCATCAAAACCTCTTTGGCAAGTACTGAAAATTTCAGCTCAAATGAAAGCTGTTCCCAAGAGGACCCTGTCATGCCCTGATTGTGTTGTTTTAAAAAAAAAAAAAAAAAAAAGCTGCTGCATTTTTAGCATACATACTCAGTATTTTCTACACTCGAAATGGCCCAAGCCAGGAGATATTACGGTATATAAAATGTGAAAGCATGTCTTGCTTTATGATGTCCTCACTTCAAGTCTTTCCCAGATACAGTGATCCTTTGGATAACTTCAGCTTTTGGTACCATGTAGTAGGTAATCATGTAGCTTTCTTGTCTGATGGATTATAGAAAATGCCAGCCAAAAAGATTGCCACATGATAACCCGATTTCTTTTCCTTTAAATCTTTGTTGCATTTCCCACAGGAACAATAACACCTGCTGATGAAAGAGAGAAAGCTGACAAATGAAATCTTCCACACTGTTGTACTGAGCAGAATGTAATTTTCTACAAATTAGGGTCAGCCACACGTGTAGTTTTCTCCTAGCGGAAACTCATTTTCCTACCCTACAGGGAACTGAATGGCTATAACTAGGGTGATACATGATGTAGGGATAAAACCCAAAATAACAGAAAATCCCTATTTCTTTCAGACATTTTAATGGATCACTTGGTGAAAATRATGGCACAAAAGGGAAATTACTATATAGAATATTGTGGCAAAGTCAGTTTTGGAGCTTTGTAAATCACAAGCTAAATTTAGGGCAGTGATTGGGCAGTCAGGATTTCCTGTGCATCTGTGAATTGAATTCAGCAACTCTCTGGCTTTATTGGAATAATTTTACACGCACACAGGTAGAAAATAGGCTTTGAGACAACACAGCAAAGAAATTGCACATGTGTTCTGGGTGCTAATTTTCCAAACATGTGTCTTAAAATAGCAGAAAATGTTGCTGCTTAAATGAATAAATACAAGCTTGATAGATTAATTATGTATATTTAGGATTTGATTCTGCATTCATTACAGCATGGGTTGCATGTCTACAAATAATCTGAATATCCCTGAAGTAAAGCCTCTTGACTAAATATAAAATGCAAGACCTGGGATTTCTTMCTAGCTCTGCATGCAGGTGAAAACTCCAACGGCATCTTAACTCTGTGTCAGATGAAACCAACTGTGTCTTCTCCCTCTTCACCCCTAAGCTCTGACTTTTGTGTGAGAGAAACACAGGCACATGGAGCAGAAAAGAGTTGCAAGGTCCGTGATGCCAGTTGGAAATTTGAAAAAGAGAGACATCTTTATGTTTAATTTCAAATATCTCTCATTATGCTTTGTCGTTTTGCCCTTGGGTATTTGCACAGGGGAACATTCATTTTTGTGATCAAACCTTGGAAATGAAAGCTCTTTGCTATCCGAATATCCATGTAAATACTTTGGGAGTTTAATTCTTCAGGCAGTAACTTCTTCAATAAGATCTTTGCCCTCTAAAAACTTATGTCATTAAGTCCTTATCCTAGGGTTTCTTTCTGCTCACTGATTCAGCCTGAGACCACACTGGGCAAAGTACCTTTTTGTTAGCCAGGCTGAAGCGTTTTCTGATCAGTGACTACGTAAACCTTTGTACTGAAGCAACCTTTCCCTAAGCACGTCCTTTCTTTACAGGTGCTTGGCTGGATCCGGAATGGTGAATCAATGCTGAATGCAAGCCTTGTCAATGCAAGCTCCCTCTCTGAAGCTGAGCAGCTCCAGCGAGAGCATGAGCAATTTCAGCTGGCCATAGAGGTAACACGAATAAGTTAACTGTTTCTCCTTCCCAGGTGAACATCATACAAAAGGCTATCTCTTGGGCATCCATCATTGCTTGCTTGAAGGAAGGGAAGGAATAAAAACTTTAGAAAATCAACTTATCATTAGACTCGTAATGCAGCCAGAGGTTAATAGTGAAATAAATTATTTATCATCTGCAGCTAATTCTTTGGCTGTCAGATATCAGCCTTCCCATTCAGGAACATGACACTCATGCATCTACTGATAATTTCTTTGGTAAAAAAATAAGAAGATTAAAATTCACCAAGTGATCTGAAAATGGGAAAAGTTTGTGAAGTCAGTTTCTTCCCATGTCCACAATCTGCAGATCATTTCACAGCATTCATTTATGAATATCTCTGTTACTGGATAATGTTCTCACATGAAATCTTTRTTTCATTCAATTCTCCTTTTGTTGACAGCAGAAGACACATTCATTCAAACCCACATTCTCAAATAACTTTACTTTGAAGAAGAGGCAAGAGGGGCAATTTTTAAGAATGGCCTGCAAAACTGAGCTTTTGCCCCTGCTTGCCCTGGAGTAGCACATCTTTGACCTGGCCCTTGAAAACTAATTGTGAGTCAACCCATTTGCCTCACTCACGGGGCCAGGACCTGGCAGGAGGAATAGCACCTCCTCTGAGCTGCTTTCTTTTGGATGAGAAGGTAGTGGAGGGCTACGGACTCCCCTGAGTAGGGCACCACAAGACTCACAGTTAGGCTCAGTACTTTATTTATCTCTGTCATTATGAACAAACCCTGCACTCACAGGGTGTGCTCACTCCAGTTGCAAGAAAAAGGGGACATTGCTTTCTCCTGTTCCTGCTTAACAAGGTATATATGCTTCCCRGATTATGTTTATTGTTATCTTTTTACAGAGAAAAGAACAAGTTGGAAATTCTCTTTCTGTGGTTTATATATATTTGAAAATAACTGTGAAAATTATATTTCCATAATGGAGATTTTGAGATGCCTGATTTAGGGGGGGGAAAACGTCTTTATGTCTTCTGGTAAGACATAAGTCTTTGAATAAGTCAATATACATTATAGTGTTGCTAGTAAGTATAGAGTTTAAATCTCAGCTAATGACCTATTTTGATCCAGCTCCGCTCACACTAAGGAAAGAGCAGCTGTTGCAGCTCCTAAGGGAAAAGGAAGAAGTTTTCTATCAATTCTGTATGAGCTGGCTGGTACCAAGCTGTGCTGACCACATCTTGGCAGCCGTCGCCAGACAGCAGTGGAGAACAAGACACCCACTGGCTGTGTTATCACAGCTTGCTGCCATTGGGGAAGTGCTTGTATTCGGTGGTAAATGCAAATCACAGAGGGAGAAGAAGGTTATGCCACAGTAAGGGGAAAATAAGTTTTCAGAGGGAGAAAATACTAGATTAAATATTTAAAGTGTTTAAAGCTCAATATGGGGAAGAGATCAGCAAAGCACACAGGGCAGACTGTTCTCTAAAGACATTGTAGATGTGGAATTGATTTTCAGTTTAAATCCTTTAAAGTCTATTTAAAACAAGTATTACAACTCTAACATCAGTAAAGCAGCTGGATATTAAATTTAACCAGTTGCTCTTGAACATCTTCCTAAATGTTTCTGCCAAGTATTAATCCTTTTTTTGCTAATAGCTTTCTCTACATTGCATTATTCATCAGTGTATTACCAGATGATTTCAAGCTTCTTTCCAGGTTCAAGGATTAGATCATAAAAGTATCACATGAGAATTTGTCAGCAGCAGTTACAAATGGGATGCAGAACAGAGGAGTCTTTGGGAGATTTTAGGGCTTCTGTTCAGAAGATTGAAATCAAATATTGGACTAAACCGTGCCTGAACACAGTTACTCAGGAGGCTGTGAAGGGCCGAGGGCTGTTTTYCTCTCAGCAACCCACAGAGGAAGGTGTAGCCACCACTTGGTTACTCTGAGAGGAGCTGGTGTAAGCTGGGGAATGGGGCAGATAATTCAGCCCTGCCTATAAAGTGACTACTGAGTCGGGAACGGTGGAGAACATGGCTTGACTACCCCAGCTCTGCCCTTAAAGGTAGCATAGTGTAGCTCCAATATGAGTGAACTGACTTTCAGAAATGTATCTTGTAGGAGCTGATATTTGTGATATAGTTCATGCCATTTAGTAAGGCATCTTCATGTCTTCTGGGGTTGATGTTTTGTTTCCTGYGGACAGGACAATTACACACATGAGTAAAGCTGCCGATGCCAGCAAACTGCCTGGCAAGAGTCAAATTAGGGTGATTAAGCCTGTAGTTTGCCAACTCTTTGGTGTTTGCTTTTGTGTCTGCAGATTGTGTGGGATGCAGTCAGCACTGAGTACAGGCTGGGTGGGAGCTCAGCACAACATCTGCCTGCATTGGGGTTGTCAAAATGGATCCACTGGGAACACCACCCTGGGTTGTTGCCCAAGGGGCAGTAGCTGATCAGTGGAGCTAACCCATCTTAGCCAGTACTTGCTTGTCCCAAGCTTTAACATGTTGCAAATGTGTGTGAATACTTGAAACTAAAATGCTTTGCAGAAAGTAACTGTTAACTGAAGATAACTGAAAATGTTTTACTCTCTCGCATCTCCATGCTCACACCTCGCTTCACCTTTCTACCATACATCTGGCACATCTATACAACCTCTCTTTCCTCCCCTCATACACAGTCCCTCTTTCATGCCACTTCCTTACAGAAGACACACCAGAGTGCCCTGCAGGTCCAGCAGAAAGCCGAAGTGTTGCTACAGGCTGGGCATTATGATGCCGATGCTATCAGAGAGTGTGCCGAAAAGGTGGCCCTGCACTGGCAGCAGCTGATGCTGAAGATGGAGGACAGGCTCAAACTTGTCAATGCCTCGGTGGCCTTCTATAAAACCTCTGAGCAGGTGAGCTGAACAGTATCGCATCTGTATCACAGCATATTGCTACAGCCTGGGATTTAGCTCCCAGTGTATAGTGMGAAGGTCTTGCCTCTCACCAAGATCAGCGGCACAGTCTCTCCACTCTTCCAAATACCTGCTCTGCTAATACCACTGAGGAGCAGTGCTCGTTCTTCTCCCTTTTCCTTGAGTAATCCCAAAAGTATGAAGAATGTGGCTTCAGTCAGCCCTGCTTGCCCTTAAAAGCTGCCCTTTGTCTTTTTACATGTTTGCATGTCTCCATTCACACATTAGGTGCATATAAACCTTTGTGTCACCTGAATAGGGCCAGTGTTGAGCCCTCAGGTGACTCCCAGCTGGTAAACACCAAGGTGAGTGCACTCCGCAACGCAGCAGCACTGGTAGGTATGGGTTTCTGACTCTGACCCTGAGTGCAGAGGGTTTCTGCCAGCAAGGGATCTCGCAGCATTGGCAAAATTAACTGAAAGGACATTTGCCTCATTGGCGTAACAATGCTAAGCCATACATGGAAACCAAAGTTTGAACTAGTCAAAATTGTTTCTCAGACAAGTATTGTAACAACAACAACAACAACAACAACAACAACAACAAAAACGAAAAAGGCAGCAGTTTGCAATAACATTCATCTTAAAGTTTTCAGTGAAGCAATGTAATTCTTGAAGTTGTTTTTTTTAATTGTCCCCTTTCCAACAGGAAGAATTTCTGAAATCCCACCATTTTAGTTTCAAGTTCTCATGTTATCAGGGTTAATTTGAAGGAATATAAATCTGCTTTTCCTTGAGAAGTGCTTACAATTAATTACTTGTTACTTTGTGAGCAGTACCAGCCAGTGTTTTCACTAGTAGTTAAACACCAGAATGCCGAAAAAGATGCCAAGATATGAAGGGATTTCTCTTAAATCCATCTGCAACGCAGATAATTACAGCAGTAACCATTATATGTTGACACAACTTTACTTCATTCCAGGTGTCCATGAACCGCAAAACACATTCCAGTTGGCTGCTGGTACGGTGGGATTATTCATCCCTTGCACAAACAGGTGCCATTTATACTGTAGTCAGTGAGAATTAGTGTCATAGTGTGGATACTCGAATAGCCTTGCCTGATGTAATTTACTGCAGCCAGGCAGTTCGTGTTAGCATGGACATTGCAGGAACCTGTGGTTTTATACAAAAGGCAGCAGTGATTTCCATTAAATTTTCTATTGTTATTATCACACAGCTAGTTCCTCAATTAGGGAACCAGACATGGGAAGTTTTTTAACACAACTAAATATGTCATTATGGAAAGAGATTATTTTTTCCTTAACATCGAGGCTATAGATGATCCTTGGGCCACTTTTTTGTGTCATTTTTTTAATGCATTTTTAAGATTGTTTAAGATGAATTCATTCCTTATAATGAATGTTTCACTGTGAAGAGTTTCAAACAGATTTACAGTCCCCAATGCATTCAAGGTTGAAATGAATTACTGCTGGTGGAGGATTGTGAGAAATGAAAACCATTAAGGGATTCATTACTCCTTTAGACAGTCAAATGTGCCRGCCAAAATATGCATAGCCAGTAATTTATCAATTCAGTCTCTCTTCCTGTTTCCAAGTCATAGACAAGTATACTGCAGTGCCCACCAGTTCATTCATTAGTTGTGTCTATTCAGCAAATGTTTAGGGCAAAGATCATTCAGTCTTTGAATGCTCATAAAGTCACTGCTGCATGTAGTCTGTCGTCTTCTCTTGAGCTGCACGACGGATCTTCGGTCCTTAACAGTCTGCTCCCTGCATGGATGACAGCGGACTGAGTAATTTACTGGATCCTGAATTCTCCAAGTATCTAGAACAAGCAGCTAAAAGGGTGGAGAGACTGTCACGACCAGCCAAACTTTTTCATGCCTGTCTTCCCCAAGCATACTATGTTCTTGTTATAACTGGTGGAGCCCTGGCTTTCAAATAGCCCAGTTTCTCTCTGACTTCTTTGACAGCCCACTTTATGTTAATTTCTCTCATCATCTTAACAGAGAGATGATATTTGCATGTGCAGGGACCTGAAAAGATGTGGACCCCAGGCAATCCATCTACTTTCATTTTTTATGTCACCAAAGTCCAACAGAGTACCAAAGTCTTCAAGAACTAGGAAGTAAAATGGAAATGCTTTTCTGTGCCTGAATAACTCATGGGGCACTTGCTCTCTGATAAATGTTTGAGGGTGAATGCTGGTTTGCATCCAAGCAAGAAGATGATTTGAGATTATCAAATGCGTAAGGTCCTTGAACAGCCTGGCAGTAGAGTATGTTGATCAGTTCACCAGTTTTATGTGTTTGATGTGTTCATGAATGGAGTTATATGAAAATGGCCTGAGGTAGTGGGGGGGATTGGTGGGTGATGTTGGAGTCTCTTCCAGACTATGCTTTTGAGCATGTAGGGTCCTCTGAATTATAAATGTCTTCATATAAAAGTTGCAGGAGTGAACGAGAAAAGGGTGAACAAGGTTAGCTGGACCCTCAGCAATAACTGACTGAGTCTTGAGTAATCTCAGCATGGAATGTGTTGGAAGAGCCCTGTGGGAGAGAAGAGCAAAGTTCCAAATGGTCCTGAAAACTTTTGCAGTTTTKTCAGTCACTAAGGCCACTAAGAGTCATTCTCATGATCTGTAACGCAAAAGACTCAACCTTGTCCGAGGCCACTGCACACAGAGTTTCCAGACTGTGTTGGTTTATTTACCTCATTCCCATTATTCTACCAAGATAGAAGATACTTGTGTAAGCCCTGAACAGTGGAACACCTGCATCCACCTGGGTTGCGACACTGATTTATTGTCTATGGGTTTCCATCAGTCTTTACAAAAGCTGTATAGGGAGCAACTAACATGCAGCTGAAGAGAATTAGTTCCAGCTTCAGACTTTGTTTCAGGAAAGTATTTAAGCATGTGTTTTTCTTTAAGTATGTGCTAAGTCCCTTGACTTCAGTGGGATTTAAACACATCTAAAGCACCCTTCCGGAATAAGGATTGTTTCCTGAATGGTCCATTGGGGCCAACACTGACCCYTGCCTTGATTCAACCTTTTGAGCTTCCTCCCGATTATCCATTGGAAGTGAAGAAGGATTTATCACCCTTAAACCAGATGAATTGCATCCCAAACAGTAGACATCCCTATGGGTAAGAAGAACTGCTAGATCATTCTGTCCAGGGCCTGTTTCGTACCCACTTATCCTCCATGCCATGGCCCGTAGTCCAGAACATTTAGATTTGAAATGTTATTTGTCATAGACTTTTACTGAATATGTTTCTCCTGATTATGATTGTAGATAACTGAATTGTGGTGCTATGGACATGTTTCAGGTGTGCAGCGTATTAGAGAGCTTGGAGCAGGAGTACAGACGGGATGAAGACTGGTGTGGAGGTCGAGATAAACTTGGACCGGCAGCTGAGATAGACCACGTTATCCCTCTGATCAGCAAACATCTGGAACAGAAGGAGGCTTTTCTCAAGGTCTCATTTTAGTTCTCTAATAAATCAGGAAAACTCCACATTAAGTAGTCAATTTAGAGCAGTGTTGGTGAGTTTGAGAGGGAGGCGCTGAGGTGTAATTCCAGTTCAGCTACTGGCTGGCTCTATAAGCCCTAGGCCAGTTTAACACTGTTACAGTAGGGSTAATAAGCATTATCATCAATGCATATCTCAGTGAGAAGTCATCAGGACTAATTAGATGGTATTTGCATTGCACTTGGAGGATGTTAGTAGTTGTGCTAGTTCAGAGTTCAAATTCTCAAAATTGCATATGATGAGCATTATAAATGACAGGTATTGTATGAGATTTTGGTGTTGGTTTATACAAACCATCGAGCATTTAAAATTCTGTCCTCCAAGGCAATAACTGAAGAACTACTAACAACTGAAGCAATTGTGTCTCTGCAGGGCAGCACCAGGATGGAGACAGAGATTTCCTTCTGCCTTCCAGGTGCTGCTTTATAAGAACTGYGGAGCTGACAGGCTGACAAGTCAATTGACAGCCAGCCTCCCACCTTCCACTAAAACTGATATACGACATGAAACTATGCTTGCAGGCAAGGCTTAAGAAATTATGCCTCTAAATTGTATATTTTTTGAAACAATGAGTACTTTTCTTGAGAGATGGGTTAGCTTTGGTTAAATTGAAAATGTGTGATGTACTAGCTCTTTACAACCAGTTGTTTTATTATTGTCATTAATTTGCCTTAATATATAAAATTAGCCACTATATTCAAAATGACTGATGTGTTTTRATACATTTATGAGGCTGTTAGTTTATTAGCTGAGTTTATTGACTCTTAGCTGAGGCTCTCATGTTCCCATATGAAAGAGAACTTCTCCCTGCAAAATAAGCAGAGAACTCCCTTGGGTCCCCTTTGCTTTCTTGTCTCATCTTAACTGATTCTTTTTGGTGGGGGCTGGTTTTTTTTAGGCCTGTACGCTGGCACGAAGGAATGCTGAGGTATTCCTCAAGTACATCCACCGCAACAATGTCAGCATGCCCGGAGTAGCAAGCCATACAAGGGGGCCTGAGCAGCAAGTGAAAGGTTGGTGCACTGGTGCAGTGACAGCATTGAAGGTTTTGTTTGCTTCCCCCTCTGCTGTGTGGTCATCCTGAAGTTTATGAACATGCTGAGAAGGCACCTTAAGTTTTTCTGTCTGCTGACACTAAAATGATACATATGCCTGACACCTTTAGCAATGGTAGTGAGGCACCTCAGAAAGTGATCCCTCCTCTGCTAGGCATGAGTTCTTATGCAGAACTGTGCTGTTGCAARTGGTGGTGAGGGAAAAAAGGAAAGAGGTTTGAAACATGGGCTCTGTCTGGCTTCTCTTGTCAGGAGAGTCCATGGGAGTGACACTGTGCCATCCCCTGTCATGTAGGTTGTCAGCTGAGATGCTCAGACACTATTTTGCCTTAGAATCTAAAAATGCATAAACAAATAAGCACATGTCAAATACAAGGTCTAGATGCATCCTGTTGCTGCTGAGCGCTGGAAAAAAATGAACCCCAAAGTTGTTTGTCCCTAGGATGGATCTACTATTTTTTTGTCCCTGGAATCCTGTTTGGTGTCCTACCATATCAAACAATCACCAGCAAAAATATCTGCTGTAGTTACTTTCCTTTGGTCAAAAGAGCACCGTTTACAATCAGATGATACATCTGAGATGTTTTAAATGTTTCCATTCCTCTGCTTAATTAAATAGTTGTCAATCTGTGCCTAGCAATGCTGCAAGGTACTGGTAAGAATGACCAAAGTGATTCTGCAGAAATAAACCATTTTTTGTTATTATTATTATTAGCTTTCTTACAAGCTGCAGAAAGATACAGGTTAAAAGCAGTGCAGTCATTATATATGTGGGAGGGATGGGAACTCTGGTTATACACAGAAGATGAAAATGGTGCTCCTGAAGAGATTATTTTCCTTCCTTTCTTTCAATACCAGTTCTTCAATGTTAACATGACTTTGTTCAAGTTTCCCCACTACTGTGTCAAATGCTTGTTGTTGTTGTGGACTTTTGTTCCCTACAGTTGAAAATCATGGGAAAATTAATTAAATCCTGACTCAGCAAGCCGCTAAATATGCCTCTGATATAAGCTAGTGAGTGTTCCTCACTGAGCTTGTTTGAAATTACTCACTTATATAAAAATCAGCTTGYATATTAGTCTTTTTCTAAGCCAAACGTGTAATTCTTATGCTTGGCGAGTCTATCCACAGAAAATCTTTTAAGTGGACGCTTCAGAAAAAAAGCACCATTTAGTAGGATACTTACTGTGCTTCCAAAGCAAAGTCATTAATACAGAACAAAATTAGTTTTATTTGGCATAAACTGTTTATGTAGAGACCTGATCTAGAGCACTCATGACAAGCTTCAAGTTCATTTTGTCATTCAGACAAAGTTCCCTCAGCAGGGACTGGGCTAGGTTTTGCAATTAACTTAAGTATTACAAATTTTTTGACCGTAACCAGCGTCACACTTGTAAATGGGGAGGGATACATCCAAATCTGTTTGCTGCCACCAATGTTGATACATAAGTAATGAATACCAGTACATTCAAAAAGGGTTTAGAGCGAGGGAGGTTATTAACAGGTGCTGTAAATCATTGGAAGTCATGGTGAGTGGTTGAGAAGCCAGACTCAGCGTTTTAATATAAAAGAGGGTGGGTGCTGCCCGGGCTGCCTGTGCCTAAGCCCCCTCTAGTGGATGCTCCGCTTTGAGGGTAAGGGCAGGGGGCTGCCGTGCCTTACCTTACCTGAGCTCCCTACCCAGACATGGCTGGGGTGAGCCACACTGCTGCCAGCTGCACATGACTTAGCTCAGTTTAATTAGAAAAGCTCAGGTTTAACTCAGGTCTATGTCAGTTATATAGTGTAAATCTCCTGCACTCTCTCTGCTTGTAATCTTTTCATTTAAACCCATGGTACTTTTTAAAGAGTTAAATCACACCCTTTTATCAAGTTAATATAGTCTGGCTGAGCACTCAGGTTTTGAAGGAGAACACGTATGTCCAAGACTCCAAGGAGTAACAGGTCTCCTGCCAGTCTTTTCCTGAATCTGGGTGTCTGTCACATCCTCGTCACACAGAGAACAGTTTAGAGGACCAATACCAGGCCTCAACCCAAAATCGTAGCTCAGCAGTAACAGCACACAGAGGGTGCCAGGCAGCTCAGCTGTATAAGAAACCTTACCAGGTATGTCGAACTGCGGGCTCAGGTCTGAATTAAATTCAATCATGACCCAGCTTTGCAAGTGCTGGGTAGCCTGTGGGCAGAGCAACAGATGAGGCAGTAAAAGGGCAACTTCTCCTATGTCAACCAGTACTAGACTCCTGAAATAAGCAACAGAAGAGAACGAAAGGACTAGAMATCATGTACCCCACTGTATTTACTGGGGTAAATCCCAAACTCTGTTCTAGCACCTTCTCCTTTACCAGATAACCCTGCAACTGCACTTCTTTTGTTGGGTTCTTTGTTGTTGTTTTTGGTTGGTTTTTTTAAAGCAGCCCCGTTGAATTAATGCTTGTTTTTAAGAAGTACAATCTCAGAGGCTCTGCTCTTGGSAGTGTGGTCCAGGCAGAGTGACTAATTTCAGGTTTTTGTGGCTTATTTCTGTATGCACTCACAGAATCACTAATCATGCAGATGTTTTCCTTTGCCCTACAGCCATTCTGAGTGAGCTGCTGCAGAGGGAGAACCGGGTCCTTCACTTCTGGACCCTGAAGAAGCGRAGATTAGATCAGTGCCAACAATATGTTGTCTTTGAGCGCAGTGCCAAACAGGTAAAAACCCCACTTTGTCTTTCTGTCCTGGCAGGGTGTAAATATTTCTTGTATCTGTGTAATGCCTCTGTGTGGGGTTGCAATCTCAAGATGTATTTAAAAACTGTAAYGTTTGAAAACACAGCAAATGTAGATTTTTAAAACAATTTAAGAAAATTCCAAAACCCAACAACAAAACTCAGTATTTCTGCCAGGTCAGATTAATTTCTGGATTTGTTCATTTGTCTGAAAATAAATATAAGAGCAAACTTGTTTTATTGAGCTATTACTGAATGAGAAAACTGCTTTCCCTGTATGAAGATTTATCTGTATATAGCTAGAATTCCCTACATTCCTTTTTCTCCTAGGAAACATACAGCACCTTTTTGTATCCTCTCCCACCTGTTTTGATTACAGTATTCTTTTTATGTGTTCCTAGAAAGTGTTTTAGTGTACACAGTATTAAGTCCCAATGGATTTGATATCCTTTATTTGGCAGATTTTTTGGTCAGAGGATTAGTTCTTGAAATACAAAGACTGTTTGTTTTGTTTTTCCTTTGGTTGTTTTTGACATTCACAGGCCTTAGACTGGATCCAAGAAACAGGCGAATATTACCTCTCTACTCACAACTCCACAGGGGAATCAGCAGAAGAAACTCAGGAACTCCTGAAGGAATATGGGGAATTCAGAGTACCTGCCAAGGTAAACAGTGACTTTAATCTAATTATGGCATCTGCCTTAGTCTATGTTTATGATCCTGTTTCRATGCCTTAAATCTCTGTAATAATATTCTCTTGATTTTGTATTTTCCTCCTGACATTCCTAGCCCAGAAGATACATGTCTTTTGAGGACTGTGGTCTTTCCTTTGTAGTAAGACATAGGCACAAAAAGGAGGTTTTCTCCCCTTGCTCTGTACTGGTTATGGATGAATCAGTACTACTGATCAGAAGGAAGAGAAAGTCCATTTGCATACAGAGTTCATAGCAACCTGATGAGACATATCCTGATTCCATCCTCAAACAATCATACAAGAATGGTATAGAGTAAATAATTGATCTGAGCATATCCAAGGTCATCTTCGATTCCCTGTCTCTTTCTTCTGTCATTTCAACCACAATTTGTTTCATTAATTCCAGCTGGGTTGATCACAGATGATCATTTATCTCATTAGAAATAATCTGCTGATCCCAACAAAATACTTTAAATAAATGGGTTTGTAAACTCCAGGGTGAACATTTTTTAATACAAAGCTGCATTACGAAGAATCTATTAATTTATATGGAGCAATTCTGAGAAATCTGGTGGGGTTTACAGAGGAATGGTGATTGGATCTGCTTCAGACAAATTAATTCAAACCATGGGTAATTCACAGACAGTGAATCCACAGGGGTATTAACAGTCACTGATAAGGATCTAAATTGCAAAGTCGGACTGCAGCAATGGCTTTGGTATTATGTGGCATCATTTCACTGTGTCCTGAAATTGATCTTCTTAAATTCCTCATTAGGCTGTCCATACTTGCATGGGTTTGATTCACAGGCTTTGTGGTGTTCTTGTCCCCTTCCTTTTTCCTTAGCTTGCATGTTTGTGAAAATGGGAGATAACTAGCAGTGGATGGAAGTTAATTTAATCAGACAGGACCCATACAACATTCCTTTAACAGTACTCCTGGCCTCTAACCACCCATAATCAGTCTGCCTGAAATCATGTTCTAGTTAATAATTTAATTTTGATCAGAATAATCCCTATTCATCCTGAAGTTTCCAAACTATTTCTACTCTTGAATTAGCCTAGGATTGAGTTTTACACCTTGTTCCTTATTGACCATTACCAGCTGTTCCTTACACTGACACATCTAGTCTTGCTCCCTAAGGCTCTAGTAAATCACTTTCCTACTGCTGACCTAGAATATTTTCACTGCCACATGCAATCTGGTAAATGCGTGTCACTCCCAGATTGATGTTATTCTCAAATTAAGCTGTAACTGAAAGCCTTCCTGATCCCAATAACTTTCTGGCCAAACCAATTGTTTGGAAAGCAAAAACATCAGTAGCTTTTGGGAATGAAACACCGTTTAAATATAACAGGAAGTCAGATTTTTACTTCTTCATACCTAGCCTTGCTGAAGTACTTACTTAATTTGTTAAGGTGACCTCTGATTCAGCTGTTAATTTATTTTGCTGGTGAAATTTCTTGAATTTAGTTTCGTGTTTGAAATCTGCTAGATGTTTTCTGATCTGACATGCATTTGTCCATTTGTGGCCAGATTGCTGATAACGTCAAATACCTGATAGCATGTCTCCCTTCAGGCAGAGTGGAAAGTTCTCCCCATCTCTGAAAAGCAGCTTGCCAGTACCTCTGGGGATACGACTGATTCTCCTTTTGCTTTTGAGGATTAACATGTGTGTTACAGCTGGAGTGCAATCTGTACAGTTGATATCTCAGTTTTTATAAGTACTTGAGTTGGCTCAAACATAGGGTCCAGGCACTTTCAGTTCCTAGGACAGATTTGGAATCTAAGCTAAAATTTAAAACTAGTGCTTTTGTGCCAGATTTGCACGAAGTTCCTCAATATGGAAAACCATAGTGACTAAGGGGCAGTCAGAGCCCGAGTGGAGTAGAAAAGACCTCTGGAAGGTTTGGGGTCTCAGTGTATGTTTTGGAGTTTAAGCATCTTTTAGTTTGTAATGCTCTAACTGGAACTAAAATACTGATGGGAGATTTTATAATAGACCAGGAATTTGGATTTAAATTCTGTTTGTTTTTGAAACAGAGTAGTAGTGACTCAAACTCACTTCCTAGACTGATATGTGGTGTATTAATGACCTGCCTACACAGGTTTGCAGAACCACCTAGGTATAGATTCAGAGTAACTTGGTGTATTTTATGAGGTGTGATTTTTAAATCCTGTCTTCTACTCCAAGACTCACAAAAAATAAGTTTTTGGTTATGGGAAGGAGGCACGTCTAACTTCCAACATGTTTTCCTTATGTTTGTGTGTGTGTGGTTTCAAAAACTTGACTTTTTCTATCTCCTGCAGCTTCATAAGTGTCCKTATAAAAATGTCATTCCTTTCATGTTTTACTGGGCAAAGTTTAAAGCATCTGATTCTGTATAAGATGAAGTACAGGCACTCTTTAATGATGTATAAAAAATTGTGAGCTGCTTCTGACTGCTGTGTGAATTAAAAACAAAGGAAATAATAATAATAATGCAACATAACCAAGGACCATATTTTGGGCAGCAAACAAAGGAGAAAGTGAAGCTCCTCATCCAGCTGGCTGACAGCTTTGTAGAAAAAGGACATATACACGCCACTGAAATTAGGAAGTGGGTCACCACCGTTGATAAACGCTACCGTGACTTCTCTCTCAGGATGGGGAAATACCGCTACTCCCTGGAAAAAGCCCTTGGAATCAATACAGAGGTACTGTAAGTCCATGTCCTGCTGGGGTTTTATACCAAAGCTGAAAGTCACAGAGAGAAGTGAAGGCTGTAGTATGAATGCTGCAGGTTATCATGTGTCCATTAGAAATACTTAAAACCTAGCCAACCTACCTAGCCAAGCTCAGAACTGTTTCTGAAGAGAAAAAGGTTTTTTTGTGGCAGATCAGTGATATGAGAAGGAGACAGATGAAGATCAGAAAGACTTTCTAAACAAATGTTTGCACCATTCTCCAAGAGACCATAYAGCTACTGGGGAGGAGGGGGAAACACATTATTTGAATAAAAGTCTGTGTTAATTTTAGCATAAGCCATAAATCCTGCTCCCACACCATTATTTTGAATCAAACTCAGGCTTTGACTGTAAGTTTCCATTCTCTCATCCTTTAACTAACCAAAAAATTGATCCCCAACCTCATCTCTGAGCTCTTTTAGGTGAAATAGAGCAACAAAAGAGAAACAAAAATTAGAACCTCCTGCTATTCCCTGGCCACAGTATTAAGGGGAAGTGCCAGAAGCAGAAACTCTTAAAAACATTTCAGTCAACCATCCTTCGAAATTAAGTATCAAAGGAAGAGGAATAAATTCCCTCACTTACACCCTTAAGATACCTTAAATGTACCGTTCCTTGTAGGGTCTCTGGTTTACACAAAGTTACTAACCACAGTCTGGAAAGGTATTTCCATAGCAGAAGGCCATTGGAAGTTGGGATTGTCTCTGCATAGTGCCCTACTTTATCAGACTATTTATGAAGTCCCATACTAGGCAACTAATTTAGATGCAAAGGAGCAAGGTAAAATTTAGATGTTTGTTGTCAATACCTATTTCTAGATAGGAGTAAGAGTGAAGACTATAATAAATCTCATAGTTGGTGGTTTTTTAAGATTTCTCTCTCACCTTCTGCCTTCTCACTGTAGTTCTAAATCTCTTTGAATTTCCTTCTTTCTGACATTGGTATCTTTATCTTATTTTTGTCCCTTCTTATCCATTTGATCTCATGAACATGCTGCATTTTACATAACAGTAGGGTTACAATGAATTTAAAGTCTGTACTGTCATTTTTTCTAGGATAACAAGGACCTAGAACTAGATATTATTCCAGCAAGTCTTTCAGACCGGGAGGTAAAGCTGCGAGATGCAAATCATGAAGTCAATGAAGAAAAAAGAAAGTCAGCCAGAAAAAAAGAGTATGTCCCCAAATGCTCACAGTCTGCCATGACACATTATCTAAGAGTGATTCAATGATATTTGCATGCCAGAACTGACTGACAGTCCTATAACTCCTTCCAGMTGCGGAGCTATTGAGATAAGTCTATAGGTGTAGGGCAGAAGCTGTGATTTGTAGGCTAGAGAATTTCAGAAAATTCAGGTTGAATTTCTTTTGGTTTTAATCAGAAGTTACTTTGGGAAAGGGAAAGGAGTGAGTCAAGCACTTTGATTAGACCCCAATGTCATGGAGATACTCATTGTCATGATTTCTTTCTGGCTCTATGTGAAAAGTAAAATGAACAGAATAAATGAAAAACATCTTTATATGTCTAGGTATCATCTAAACTCCAATGACATCCAGAGGAGTTAACTGTGTTTCAGTGGCACAAGAGTTCACTTGAAGTTTAGGTTCAAATTTCAGTGGGTGTAGAACTGAGAGAACTGGAAACATTTCATACTAGAAGAAATATTTGGAGAGTGCTTGTTGCACTTAAATCTAGAAACAGTCTAATTTCACAGTATTTTGTCTTAATTTTTGTGTGAGAATATTCTGGAATGCATTTGTATGTATGATCCTTCTCAGCCCTCTGAAATTGTCACTACAGTGCATAACCTTGATAAGAAACCATTTCTACTTCAGGGAACAGTGGTTACACTTGGTCTGCGTGTGGCACATTTTCAAAACATTGGGCGTTTCAACTTTGAGATGCCCAGCTTCAGGCACTACAGATGTGGTTGTGGGCTTCCCAGCAGCCTGGATTTTCTCCAGTCRGATACCAAGCTGTTGAAGCCTCTTCAAAGTAGTGTTGTCTCCCAAATCCATCTGTATTGCCACTGAAGGTCAAGTTTCAGGGTTACTTACTGTTGACTGTTAGTGAAGATGCAAGTGGTGTTGGTGAATCTCAAGTCCTTACTCCTGGGGGAAAAAAAATTCTGAGAATCAGTTGACTGTTAAGGGTGGGCATGTAGATAGTAAATCACACCTCAGGGTTGCAGAAATACAACTTAATAGAATTTTATGCAGAAAAGCTAATTAGAAAATAACCCTACAAGAGACTAGAGTATGAAGTGTTATTTCATTCATGGAGCTGAAAGGTGCAAAGTGAGGCAGCTGAAGTCTTAGAGTGGAAGTACACTGATTCATGAAGACAACAGAAGGATGTTTTGTTTTCTGTTCATTGTACAAATGCCTACAATGTCCGAAACACCTGAAATACTTTCTTTTTTTTCAGATTCATTATGGCTGAGCTGCTTCAGACAGAAAAGGCTTATGTCAGGGACTTACATGAATGTTTAGAGGTAAGTTACGGCCCGGGAAGTCTCCAGTATTTTCAGGAAGGACGTGGTACGCTTTGCGGTGGCGATGTTCACTGTACTGCAAAGACCTTGACAAGAGTCTGTGTGAGGGTACCACCATTGGTGGCTAGCTGCAGAGCTATGTCCAGCTGGTGGTGGGAGCTGGGTGGGCAGCAGAGGGAGCTTCTCTCCCACKGGCAGAACCGTGCCCTGTGCTCCCCACGCGTGGCTCTAAATGTCTGCACCTCCAGGGACACCTGTGCCTTGATTTWCAAAGCTGCGCTGACCGCTGCAGAGTGAGAGCAACGTCCTGGGACTCAGTAAAGAGCAATATATTTGCACAATGACCTGAAATTTGTTGGTTTCTAGTCTTTTTTGAATGATGGAGCATTTTCTTAAGAATTCAAATCTATTCCTTTGGATCATCTCGTGCTAGAGAAAGAGCTGATTTTGCACTGTCAAATACCTTGCCTAGCTCTACAGCAGGGTGTCCCTGAAAGGGACTGTGATATTCAGGGCAAAAAGCAGAGTGTATTTCAGTGAAATCTGTCAGCTTTCACATTCCTGCAGTTTGAAAGAGATTTTTATGTATCTAATGCTACTGATGTGGCAAATCCAGCTTATCTTTCAACTGTTTCTGCCTGCAGTTTTTGGACACCATCAGTTGGACAGCAAAGGCAGGTGTTGTTGGCATGTTTCTGCTTTTTCCTCAGACAGCTTCTGAGTGTCAGCACTTTGAATTTCTCTGGAGAGCTTTCTGTGACACTGAAACATTATTTTTTTTTAGCTTGTTTGTTTAATCTCGAAGTACATAGTTCCCTTGTCAGCCTGTGCCTTTGACAATAAAATGGGGAGATCTATTCTTTTTCATTGCATTTATTCACAAAGCTAAGAATTGCCGGTGTCTTCCAGACTTACCTTTGGGAAATGACAAGTGGAGTGGAAGAAATACCTGCTGGGATCCTTAATAAAGAACACATCATCTTTGGCAATATTCAGGAGATATATGACTTTCATAACAAGTAGGTTTTCCTAACGGTTCTGTTAATGTTTACTGACTAACGAAACCAAAGGCATGTGTATACCTGTACATCTATGTGGTGTCTGCAGTGAACACCTACAGTACAATGCACCCAGGAGTGTAAAGTAATTGATCCAGATTTRCAAAATAATGTTTGATTTCTTGTTTTGTTTCTTTTAAAAAAATTAATTGCATCTTAGTTTAAACTTCACCTTCAGCTGATTAACAATATTAAAGTCATATTATACCAATGCTTTGTAGTCCTATACATGCTTTCCATTTCACAGCACTAGATCTAGTCTGGAAGCTTGCCTGTCAAAAGTATGATCTCTTGGAAAACCCAAAAGGGAAAAAAAAGGAATGGTTGACACGAGCTGGGTTAATAAGTAGCTTTCCTGCCACTTCTTGGAGACTTTCTGTATTTAATCTGTAACTAACAGTACTCCCTTTTATCAAGATAAGACTGTGTATCAGATCAGCTTAGAGGGCATTGTTTCCCTGCTATAATGTGAATGCAATAGCAGTTATAAACTTAACATTTAAGTTAAACTTAACACAAGTTCAGTCTGAATTTCAAAGTCTGTCTTCAAGTTACACATCAAAACCAAAGCAGTTTGAAAAACAAATCAGAAAATCCTTCCCTGTTGAAGTTCTGGGAGGCTTTCAGTGCTTCAGCCAGATAAATGTGCCATCAGATACACATATATATGGTCATCGCATACACATAAATATGGTTCAGCAGAGGCTGCCGTATGCATGCTTTTGTGCAAGCAGCTTCAAAGCATATCATGATAGTAGATTCAAACTACATACTACATTAAAAAGGCCTTTAAGTAATAGATTAATTGACTTCCATCCTACAAGAATTGCCCTGTCATACAGGTAAGTATTCTCCTCCCATTTAAAACTGTGCTAGGATCACCCAATTGCCTTCCCACTTCCCCTGTCTTTGTGGTGCTATATCTTCTTTTTAGTGATCCTGACTGATGCCAACTGATTACTCTCCTTTTTGACTTCCCCCGGCTCCCAGCTAACACCCCTTCAACCCTTAGTCATGCCCGTCAGCTCCCCGCTGCTGTCATTTGTCCTTTCTCTGCCCCATCCTCCTCCAGCCTGCTGGTTCTGCATAACCCTTTTCCCACTAAAACTTCTAGCAATGCTAAAATAAATTGAGCCTCCCTTGTTCTCCACAATCTTCTCCTTTGGCTGGTGATGCTAAGGCATCCCCCAGCCTGATTCAGGGCTGGGGAAACAGCACATTCAGTTGCTTCTCCTGCAACTTCTGTTTCACATTCCTCTTTCCACCCAGGCATCGTACAGGGCTGTATGTGCAGAGATGTYACTCACAGTACAAGGTGTTGGGAGAGAGTTGATTACAAAATCTGTATTTTGGGAGTTTACTACTTACCTGTGAAGTATCAAGCTTGTTTAAATTGTTGTCCTTCGCCCAGTATGCTGAGTTTGGTGATGGAAAGCTGGCAGCTTGGGCTTCTCTTTTTGCTCTTCCTCTGAACCACTGCACAAGATCTTTCTGAAGATTCATGATCTGGTTCTTGACTATCATTTTGCAGTCCTGAATACGCTGACCCCCTACTAGGGATTGCTACCTTTTGCTTTCTAGTTGAGTCAGGCATGACTCTGCTCAAAAACGAAAGCATACCTTGGCAAGGACACACTTTTTCCACTGGCAGGACACTTGATTAGCCTCATAATCAAGGTACAGGTATTGATCATTAGCACTGATTAACTCATTGGTCATTCTGCTTCTCCTGGGTATTTGACTGTAACTAATTACATTGGTGTCTTCTTTTTTCAGCATTTTTCTGAAAGAACTAGAGAAATACGAACAACTGCCTGAGGATGTGGGCCACTGCTTCGTCACCTGGGTAATGAGGCTTCTTCTTCTCATTATTTATTCAAATTAATTCCTCCAGCACAGACGGAAACAAGCTGGGAATTTGTGCAAGAGTTACGTCCTTAGTGATAAGAGAGATTAGGAGCTAATCTGGAACTATGACTGCTTTGTCCTTCACCTCTCCCAGGGTGAAAGGTTTCCTCCCTTAACTCTTCTGAGCAGTGGTGTGAAGGCTTTCCAGAGCCTCTCTCCTTCTCCTGCACTGACCAGCACAGCTTTTACCTCTGATGGTTCCTGTTTAACAGGACTTCATCAAACCAAACCTATATTTAGGGGTGATATTCATTTCTTTGTGAAGGGCTCTGGGAGGATGGACATTTAAAATCTTTATATACCCTCCTTAGAAAATTTTAGTCATGCCATGAGACCTCTACAAAGGCATGAACAACATATTTTATCAACATTTTTCTTCAGAAATTAGTGTCAAATTGCTAAGCCACTGTGCTCTTTCATTCCATTAACCAATGCCAGAATCACTTCCAACAGGACTTTGAAATCTTGATGCTAAGRGTCTTCACGGGCGTAGGAGGCTCCAAGAACTGGCTAAAGCAATTTATCTGTATGAAAGCTGTTCTATTTTCAAAATATTTACCACACAAGTCAGCCACCTTCATGTTTTTTCTGATGGTTTTATTCATATTTCAAAGCTGGGAATTAGTATTAAAAGTCATTATGGAACATTTTCACTTACCAAAAAATAAGCATGTTTGGATGATTTCAAATGGGCTTTTAATTTTAAAAACATGACACAAATATTGATGAAATGGATTCAGAAATATTGTTTACAAAGAAGTTGTTATATATTTATGAAAGATGGACACATTTACGTATTGTTCTGTGCAAAATCTTCATGGTACTTTTAAGATACTACCACGTCATCTCAGCAGCAGTACATGTCCAGAGCTGGGTGTATGGTTCAGACATRCATACAAAGCTGCCCACCCAATTGCAGGGTCCTGTTATTTAGATACCTGGTATAAAAAATGCAATAGTAATAACAGGAGGCCATCCTCCTCTTCTGTTTGCCTGCCTCTCCCTGAGACCAGAGTTCAGTAACACAAAACTGCTCTAAGGCAGGAGTGCACAGATGCTTWTAATTTCCTCTTAAAAATAAATAAATTAGGAATTGAAATGCAAAACACTCCTAACACAACATGAAGTTTGAACCATTAAAGTCTGAACTAAGGTAGGAAAGGCAAATTTGGGCGAGGCGTCACAAATCTGAGTCAGTCTCAAGTCAAAAATGTTGGCCCGAGCCAGTTTAAGCTAGGTGAGTCTTTTGCCCAGAGTTTCTACACTGGCTTTATCTGCAAGTAGGTGATAGAGCCAACATTTCAAGACTAGGTTTTGAGACCTGCAGACTTTTGGATACAATCTGTGTAACATCATTAGAACTCTTAGAAGTTATTTTATAGCTGGATTAAAGTTTTAGGCCTTCCCTCTGTGACACTTGTTAAAGAAAGCCTCCCATAACTGTTACACGGTGCACCTCATTCCCCTCAGAACGGCTCAGGTAAGATATGAACTGTCTATAAGTCTTCTGTTCTTAATTTGCAATTCTTATGTTGCTTTGAGAGGTGGGGGTTTATCACCTGTATTTATCCTGGTGAGCCTTAATGAAAGACTGTGTGAGCAGAGAAATAGCTTATCTTGCTTTTCCCTTGATGTTTGTTTTCACAGGCAGATAAATTTCAGATGTATGTCACCTATTGCAAAAACAAGCCTGACTCCAGCCAGCTCATCCTGGAACATGCAGGGACTTTCTTTGATGTAAGCAGCCATTGCCATTTTCCTTCAGCACCCATAGTGCAGCTGAAACACCTCCTCTTTACATCTGAGCAACGGGTTCCTTTTTGTGCTTTGGCATTTGGGCTTTTCATTCCACTGCAGGTATCACATGCTGTGAAAACTGATAGGCTGTGGTGTGATGTGTGATCTTCGTCAGTGTGGCAAGTCATTTTTAATGGAGACACACATTCTTATGGGAACCTTTGTGCATTTTTCAGACCCAATCCTTTCTAAAGATCTGGTTTAGATGTACTCTCTACTTCTGGGTTTAGTGGTAAAATGAAAAGCAGATCCCATTATATTTTATGACCTGAAATCCCTAAGTCCAAACCAAGATCCTGTCCTCCTGTTCCACAAATCTTACCTACCCAATTAAACATTTGCTTCATCATGCTAGTAAGGGACTCCACTGACTGCAATTAGACTATTTCCCTTACAAGCACTACACCTGGTGATAAACATTTGCAGGTTCCAAACCCAGTTTTGTAGGCTGAGAAAAATCTTTAAAGTTTTTGAGTATGTTTGAACTAAGCTTTCCCTCTGATTTTTGGAACCTCATCCATTTTGCCATGCTTGTCTGCTAGCTTATAGCTTTAATTAGTTGCCTTTCTGAAAAAAATGCAAAGACCTCTTTTCCAAAGCATTGAAAATCTTTTTACAAATGTAACCACTCAGCAGGATCCAGCCTGCCTGACGTGAATCAGCTCCTCTGGGTTTCGTATGTGCCAATGGTTATAGCATTTCAATTAAACGCAGCACTGAAAGATCTCACATGAGCCAGAAGAAAAGTGATGAACACCTTTTTCTTTTGCCTTGTTTTTTGCGTTGTTACCAAATGGTCTAAAAATAGAATTGAACCGAAAGGAATTTTCCAGGAGGTGGCGCTTGAGCCTATTGAATGGTTTATACTGGTTGGTGACTCGTGGAGGGTTTGAGCCGCCTTAGGCGTCTGTCAATGCTGTTCACACRGGTTAAAAGCGTTTCCTCTGCTAAGCTTTTCCACTCCAGCTCTGTATTATATGGGCTAGAAACCTGCCTGATGTTGCTTAATAGAGATTATTCATGTGTCGGCATCTGCTGTTTTGCACGGGGAGATGTTTTCCTTCCATTGGTGGGAATTGTGCTGGGCTACCCAGTGATGCCTGTGCAAAAAGAGAAAGCTGGCTATCCCCCCAGAAGAATCCTCTAGGAGTCACTCAATCTGACTGAGGTAGTGCGAAGTACCTGTAGATCCTTATCTTGATCCTGGAGTGGCAGTGGTTCAGTGGCAGGACAGGGGACAGTCTGGCCCAAGGAATAGGAAGGAAATGGCTGGTTCTTTTCTTCCAGGAAGAACCTGGAATTTCCCAAAACACCCTGATGATGAGAGTGAGTTATCTAGAATAAGACTCCTTAGTATGAAGCCTGCTTGAAGATCACAAGTGTACAACCCCTTAAATTGCATAAACTGTCATAGAAAGCCACCTTTGAGATAGAAACAAGTAGTCCTAGAAATCTGTCTGAACCCTTCAAGTCCATGGAAAATTTGCAGCTTCAGGGCTCATTGCAAGGGTTTCAGCTGGTGGAAATCAGCATATTACTGAGCTGATAGAGTTGATTTTAGTGTCTTTTATTTAAGTGAGCTTTGGTTCTCAGGACAGAGGCAGAGTTTCATTCAGTCATCTATATGCTTCTGCTATTTTGAATATTTTTTTCCTTTAAATCTTGGAAAAGATCAGTTGTTATATTCAAGAAGCCACAGGGCACCTTTAATTTGGATGGCCAGCATTTACAGAGTGGAACATGGTAGAGCTCATTGACYTTGGTAGCATTGCAGAGCATTGTGTTTCTGCATGGATGATGGTTCTTGGACAGTTTCTCCGCTGAGCTAGAGCATCCCTTAGGAAATGGGCAGAGGCGCAAGCAGGGTCTCAGTTTCTCCCTATTAATATTTTTTCTGAAATTGCTCACCAAAGATTTGTGTCATGCATTACAAAACCTAAATGTTTCATGAGGTTTTTAGTGCTGAATCAGTCTACTCAGCAAGCCATTGGTCTGTACACCCAGTTCAGGATGCAGTTTGTCCTCCTACTAAACAACTGTACACAATCAGATGACTTATCTTAATTTGTGAATCTCTTTAGATGTTTGATACAAAATCTGGGCACTTTATCACTGCTTCATGGTAAATTCAGCAATTCCTATGGTATGAAATTGTATTCAAGCATTCCTGTCTCCATGTTGTCCGTGGAGGATATTGTGAGAGTCCTGTGCAGCCCTACACAGAGGATATTTCTGGTGTTTTTCTGGGATTCTGTCATTGCCTGTAAGACTATACRTTGATCCTGTTCTGCAGCTCAGCCGGTTTGCAACACACAACTGCCAGCACATGGTGCCTGTCAGATACCTTCATTTCTTCCAGGCCCTTGTGACTCTTTTCCACCCAAGGAATAACTAAAGTTGTGTCTAATGGTGAGCCATGGTGCACTATAACGTGAACCAAGCTTGCTTTAAACAAGAAGCAGGGCAAAGTAGAAAGCACAGAGCCCTATGGCTAGCTTGCTTCTGAAACCTGCCAGCTGCTTCAAAGCTAGCTCAGGTATGTCTCTGCTTCATGTTACTTAGAGGTGTGTGAGAAATGTCTGCACTACCATGCTCTACCCTGCACAGACCTCTCCAATTTCCACCTCCACCCACAGTGAGTTCAGACCTCTCCAGTTGTTACAAAGCCAACCCAAGACACACTCCAGCAGGCTGCCATCTTACTCCCATGCTTCAAGGACCAGAGAAGGTCCCTTTCCAGCAGTGTATTTGCCTGGTTGCCATGTAGCAGTGCTATTGCTTCCCTGCTGCAGGTTTCTGTGCAGCAGGGACAGCTGTCACTCCACCAACCCACTCTGGCTCCGCACAGTCTGACCGGGGAGCATCCTGGCAGAGCAAGGAATGCCTGAAGGGGAAGCATCTTGCTGGGAGCATGCCCTGCTCTTCAGAGAGCTGGGAGGAAGGAATAGCGCTAAATTCATTACTTGGAGCCTGCAAAAACAAGTGTACTTAGCCAGGTCCAGGAAGTTCACAGACATGGCTGAGGTCTTGCTGGCTCCTGCAGTTACTAATTGAGTCCCAGCCATGTGCTCTGCAGACACTGTCCCTGTTTGGAGCCAGCCATGACTCAGCTTCGTGCAAACTCCATTAACCCCCACGTAGAGCCCCTTCCCTTTTGGGTCTTGTTCATGGCACCAGAGGTATTTTTTTCTAAAACAAACTTGCCTAGTACAAAAAAAAAAAATCTGTTGGCACATTGTGTGAAAAGTGGCTATTTTTGCATCCCAGCATAAAGATAAACACTGGAGCTAAAAAAAACCCAGTAACTTCTCTAGTACTCAGCATAAAATCAGACTGTATAAAGAAAGAAAATCTCCRTTCCTGGCAGCTCTTCCCCCTTCATCTTCTGTAACTTCTTCCCTTTACAGCCTCAAATTTACCGTCCAGTAGCTGGAGATAAGTCCCATTCCTCCTCCCCATCTGCTCCTTTAGGAACCGAGGGTTTCCTGATGGCCAGGAGCAAGCGGAGGCATGCCCAGGGCCTGGCGGAGACAGAAGGAATTCCAACCTGTTCTATTTCAGCAGAGAATCTGCCCCTGTAGGGCATGAGTTTGAAGTCTTTTAAATGGCAAAATACGTGCATTAGGGTCCTGTAGGATTTTCAGGAGCTCCGAACTCCCACTGGAACCAGTTGGAGGGAGGCAGCTGGGCCCTTTGCAGACCTCACCAGGTGCCTATCTGCAGTGTCTCCAGAACTTCRTGAGCACATCACACTGATCAGCACAGACATTTTGGTTGAGATTCAGGTGACAAACCAGAAGTATTCAGTGCTGTAAAAGGTATCGTAAGGGTATCTCTCCTGGCTCCCAGCTGCCACCTCAGAATAGCATAGGTCTGACAGCACTGTGTCAGACCTGTTACTCCCGTGTGGATATTTCAGCTACCCCAGGGCTCTCAAATGGTACTAGATGCTTATGTTTAGACAGCTAAATTACACCCTACGCATGCAATTTAATTTAATGTCACTCCATTTTAATTGAATGTTAAGACTCTGCTTTGAGCCTTCATAGCTAGGGGAAACCAGTTGACATGACAGATAAGTCGTATTTAAATCGAAGCCTATGTAATTTACTCAACATAGCCTTAGCTTGACTTGCATAGGGCCCTTGCAGTTTATGTGGCCTTAGGGGGACTCTGCAGTTTCTTGCCAGCCTCTCTGAAACCACGGTTATTTGCATGTGAGCTTAAAGAGAGTTAAAAAACTAAACAAAGAAATGCAGCAATCCAGAACTAAAATTAGTTAGGGGTGGTTCTGTCTGGCAGGGGGTTAATAGTTTTCCATGACTGACTGCTGGTTTTATTTCTTCTAGGAAATTCAGCAAAGACACGGTCTGGCCAACTCTATCTCTTCTTATTTAATCAAGCCTGTCCAGAGGATCACAAAATACCAACTCCTACTGAAGGTACCTTAGGGAGCTGCCCAAATCAGCTCATGCAGAGCGGTTCCCAGGTGTGAAGAGTTAACTTATTCTTAAGGGACCTGCTTCATCACCTGTTCATGACCTGTAAGCAGCTACTGCTGAGCTGCTACTCCTACTTCCCAGGCCTGAGCATGGCAACAAAGTGTGAAATCAGGTTGGGTGTTCTAAAGGAAAAGACTCACAGAAAGAAAAAGACAAACAGTAAAAAACTGATCACCTGTTGCAACTGGGGTTTTTTGTATCCAAGTTGACTTAATCCTAAAAACTGAGAACTGGGAAAGGGAAATTGAAGGGATGACAAAACTGTTTACTTTCTTTCTTGCTAAGTTTGTGACATGTAATAATTTGATTAAAGGCTTCAATGGCAGCAGTAATGAAGTTTGGGAAATTTCCCTGACTCTTGACTGAGACTCCTTCACTGGCTTTAGATTCTGTTTGGGAGCTGACACTTTTGTTTGAAAAACACGGAAAAGCTTCATATAGAAAGCAAAGGACTTCCAAGTGAAACATTAACATTTCCCATTAAAAAACCCCACCTTTTTTGGTTTGTTGTGAATTGGTTACAGGTTTTTGGAGTATCTTGTGAGTAGGTGAATTTTAGATCTAACTTAACCAGCCACTGTTCACTTCAAAACTAGTAAAGCAGAGAAGAAAAAATATCTGGGGGATAAGGGAGGAGACAGATTCTGACTTTGAAAAGCTAGGACCAGATATTATACTTGCATCTCTTTAAAGCTTCCTGTGTATATATACCAAAGGAGTGATATGCTGTACTAGGGAGGTACTTACTGAGTACATTCAACGTGTTGACAAATCTGTGCTTTATACCAGTTTACTGAAACAACACACAGGTTTACCGTAGTCTTGTGAGTGCTGTGGGACAGTAAGCCTGCACTGCACAAACCATCTGCTAATGGGAAGGCTAAAACACCCCTTCAGTCACTACCCCCTYGGTCTCCTCCTCAGGTGCAGTACTCACCAGCGCTGCTGCATTGGGCAGGGGTCCCTGCARCCCGGCCGGCACAGCTGGACTGACTGATGTCTGATGCATAGGCGTACGTCCCCAGAAATCTTCTGAGTGCACAGTCTCACTCGAGAGCATCTTGTTTTGTCTTGCTTTATAGTCATTCCCATTTGATCCCTACTATCTGTGGGCATCCACAGTGGGTTTTGATGCAGTTCAGCTTTCTCCCATCACTGTTAGCGAAGCAGTTGCGTGTACCAAGTAACACAATGGGATGTAAAGCCAGCATATTGGTCAGAGTTTGTTTATAGGTGTTCTGCATTGCTTCTTAGGAACTGCTAACCTGCTGCGAGGAGGGCAAAGGGGAACTCAAAGATGGTCTGGAAGTGATGCTCAGTGTCCCGAAGAAGGCCAACGACGCAATGCACGTCAGCATGCTGGAAGGTAGCAGATGGGCAGGTGGCTGGGGCAGGGGAGGGACCCGCCGATAAATGAAGCCTCCTTGTAACTTGTGTAGAAAGTTCGTACAGGTTGACTGTAGCAATACTGTTGATTGATCATAATTTTCAGGTACTTCCTAGCTCCTTTCTGATATTTCTTCAAAATTCTTGGAAGAATAAAACTGGCTAGGAAGTTTTGGGGTTTTATTTATTTATATCTTGTGTGTGTGTATGTATTTATATGTGTATATAAGCATATGTGTATGTATACATATACAATGTACAATATTTGGTTAAAACATTCTTACTTAATGAAACAAAAAAACCCCTCCTGAAACAGTACCAGTTTAGCTGCTGGCAGCCTTAATGATTATTGGATGAAAACATTTCTAAATACTGTCTCAACATTTCAAAAGAAAAAGTTCTGTTTTTTTGAGTCAAAACAGCTTGTGTTTCAAAATGTTAGTATAATTATCCCAAAGATTAAAAAAAGAAAAAGGTATTATTAAAATAGTATTTCAAAATTACAAKAAAAAAATATTTAGATTGCCCCAAAGTTAAGTCTTTTATTGGCTTTTTGATGTGTGCAATATTTCTAAAATTTAATAATTTCATTCTGGACAGAGATGCTTTATTGTCTCTCAAACATTTTCTTGGCCTGGGAAAATCATTTCCAGCCTGGCTTGAGTCAGAACCAGGAAACAAGAAGAGTACTAAGACAGTCAAGAAAAAGGAAATTATGCCAGTAGCTAAGCAGCACATTAAGAGCAGATGATTAAAATTGCAGGGGGCCAAACTGACCCAGCATAGGTAGAAACACTATGAAGATGGTTTTAACTGTGGTGGCTGGTGAAAAGCAAGGTTTCCCAAAATAACTCCTGGATAATCTGTCCGCATGAGATGACCAGCACCATGCAATAATAAAGAAGCAGGKATGACTTTGTTAGGGTAGACAAGCACTTGAACAGTTGTCTTCTGAATAAAACATTATTCCTGAATACTTGGAGCAGGGACCAGGGCTGCTTGCTGCTCTCCCAGGGCTATCTGGCATGAGCACCAGCAGGCTGTGCTGGTGGAGTAGCAGTCCCCAGCTCTGGAGAGAAGTGTGACCCACAAGCTGCTGAGACAGCAGCTTGGAGGGCACCTTGCACTAGGGACTCCCTTTTCCCTCAAGCCTCCCAGTTATGTGGAGGGAGCCCTGTGATCCTCAGCCATGTGAAGGTTTTTGACATGCAGCTTGGAAGATAAGAAACTCCTCCTGGAAAGCTTGTTTCAGCCACCATACCAATTTGCTCTCATAGATGTAGCTCCCCCATGCCACTGCTGTGGACTCACAGACCCTTGAAGGTTGGGTTAGCATGCTTGAAGGCATTATGGTATGATGGGGCACTTCCAGCTATCACACGTTATGTTTCTCCTTGCATTGCAGTTCTGTGTACAGTAACCACCACTGAAACCTTTATAATCTTTTAGTAATTACTACTACACTTTAGCAGCAGTCTCATTTAGCACATATGACGTATTTGCCTCTGGTGAAATAATTATATCATTGCAGTTAGGAAAAAAAAAAGAAAAGTATTTTCACTGGGGCAATGGATGCCTATTAATGTCCTTTCAGAATATGCATTAAAAAAAGAAAGACACTTTTATTTCAAGTCCTTACTGCTCTGGTGTTTCTGGGCATTACTGGTCCCAAGAACAAATACAAGCCAATGTATTTTGTGGTTTTAGGGTTTGATGAGAACCTGGACGTCCAGGGAGAGCTGATTCTTCAGGATTCCTTCCAAGTGTGGGATCCCAAGTCTCTCATTCGGAAAGGCCGTGAGAGACATTTGTTTCTCTTTGAAATCTCTTTGGTATTTAGCAAAGAGATCAAAGATTCTTCAGGACACACAAAATACGTTTACAAGAACAAGTTACTGGTAGGTGTGGCTGCAAAGAAAATATTCTGGGTGTTGTGTTTCTTCTGTAGGTAGAGGTGGGGTTTGGGGGATGGCTCATATGTCCCCATGCTGGGTTGGGGATACTCGTGCCACCTGGAAGGGCTGGCTCTGGGCCCTGCGGGGCTCACCTGGAAGCCAAGCTCATAATGAGTCTGGAGAAGTTTGGGATAGTGAGATGTGAAGGGTGGGTGGGAAATGCAAGGAGGATCACTCAAGCCATTCACTTCCTTGCCATACCCTGGTGGTTTTCTGTTTCTTTTATCTGTGTGTAGCAAAGCAGAGACAAGATCTCACTCCCCTATCCATCCCTACCTCCCCACTTCCCCCTACAAATGTAAAGTTTTCTGGACTCATGAGGCTTCATATATATGAAATCTCTCATCATCTCTCCTCCACACTAGACCTCAGAACTGGGAGTGACTGAACATGTTGAAGGAGATCCCTGTAAATTTGCTTTGTGGTCTGGACGAACACCATCCTCAGACAATAAAACAGTGCTGAAAGTAAGTCTTTTCTGCTTGTTTTCTTTGCCTTTAGAGCTACTAGTTGAGGCCTTGGGAGCACTAAATGAAAGGTCAGTTTCTTCCCTCCTCATATTCGCATGGCTTCCATGTCTGTCAGCAGGGTCGTGCCTGCATCAGGAGCAATTCAGCTCTAAGGCCTCAGTATGAATCAAGACAGTGCCRTTGTGCAGCCTTGCTGAAGTTGCATCTCCTCTTGCAACCTGGGTTGAGCAGCTGCACACTGACACAGGGCACGTCTCAGGGTGTTTGGCTGGCAGGTGTAATTCTCTTAGTCCTTTGCCACGGAGTTTATCGACGGTCAACCTATTCCTCAAACCTCCAGAGCTGACAGCCATTTCTGTCAAGTGAGTTTCTAACGAAGACTTCACGTTACAGTTATTTTGTCTGAGGAAATCCCACCTGTGCATTGATAACCTATTTCCCCTCCACAGAGCGTGCTGTATTGCTAACATTAAATATATTTATCCAGAGCTTAGCTGCTTTACTGTTGCTTGCCAAGTAGGTCTGGTAAAAATACCTCGGTTCTCCTGGGGTTACCAGGTGCTCCAGCAGCTAAAACAATACAGGAGAGAGGACAAACAGTTAATCATGCATTTTCATCAGCCAGCCACGATTCTTCTACATAGGAGGTGACATGCTGGGAGTATGATAAAGTGTCTGTCTTTCTGCCCTGTGAAACTTTAGGCATCCAGTATTGAAACAAAACAGGAATGGATCAAAAATATCCGGGAAGTCATTCAAGAAAGGATTATCCATCTGAAAGGAGCTCTGAAAGAGCCGATTCAGCTCCCCAAGACACCAGCAAAGCAGCGAAACAACAGTAGAAGGTAATCTCAGTCATTCCATACCATGTGAAATCACTAGCATTTTCTCAACCAACAGCAGTGAAGTGTCTGTGGGCTTTTGACTGGATTCACTTACTTTTTCTTACTACAGTCAAAAGCAGTTTTCATCATCTTTGTTTTTTACATGTTGTCTTGGCCAAAGTAGCTAGAAAGCTTTTCTATGATACACATACAAAGTTCTCTTATTTTAGTACTCCAAAGTATTGGAGAGAAATGAACAGTAAAAATTCTTCAGAGTCCAAGGGTATGTTTCTTTCCCAAAGTAGAATTTATTTCTCACATTTGAGTATTAACAGATTTTTTTTTTCCTGTTTGGCATTTTGAATTGTTTGATGATGAAAATCACAGCTGATCATGACGATATATTACTACAGTGGAGAATCTGCTTCGTCATCAAATACAAACTCATTTCAGCCTGTGAAGTAATATTACATTTTTTTTGTGAACTACTTTGAATCCTGGATTAAGTAGAAATTATAGAAAATTAATCGTTCTTTTGCTGTCATGCTGGCATTCCCAAAAGCCACCCGTAAATTGAGCATCTCCATTTCCTTATCAAGTTTTATCACTCTCTTACTCTGGGCTGTATTAYAGAGGTATCCAAAGCATGAGTAACTAAGGTCACCCAGGAGAACTGTAGCAAGGCAGAGATCCAGATATTTCTTCCTGGGGACATGCACCAATACAAGAATTTTCTAGTACAGAATGGGGGTCTTAATTTTTTTTTCTTTGTCCTTAAATATGTATTTTGTATTATTTAAATGTTTATTTTGAAAGACCAGTAAAAATTTAGGAGAACTATATCTGTACAGCAAAAGTGAAGAAAATACCTTCTGTTTGCAGACTCATAGATGTAGACTTGTAGAGCTCTACACTGTCTTATTTGTGTTTGTTTGGATATCATTTTTATGGCTTAGTGTTAAATTCCTGAAAATATGGTTCCTGTGAGACAAGAGAAATACCCTTCCTTCAGTGTTACGTGTAGCCTGGGCTGAGTGGTTTTGGTTAAGGCAGAAATCTAACTGAAGAAAAATTTCTGCCTGACACCCTCATTACAGAACTATTTCTGAACACCAGAGTCTTCTATGCTGTAAATACGCAGGCAACGGCCATCCTGTTTCCAGCAACAAACGGTGTGATTGTGTGGTAACCCCAACCCTATGGCTGAGGGTGACATCATTTTAAATTGCAAGCTACATAGCAACATGGGCTCCATCAGTGGGGTAATTTTAGCACAAAGCCAGCTCTGTCACGCTGACTCGGCACTTCTCAAATCCACCTATATAGTTGTGCACATTCCAAGGTGGTGTGTTCAGTAAGCATTGTTGTTTCCCTATTATGTCTTTGGCAGAGATGGAGTAGATGATGCAGACAGCCAAGGGGATGGCAGTAGTCAACCTGACACCATTTCCATTGCATCCAGGACATCACAGAACACAGTGGACAGCGATAAGGTAGGACTGAAATGTGAAAATACACAGCAGTTACTCGTCCCCAGAAAAATCTAAGTGAAGAGCAGAATAGAAGGCATAATAAAGCAACCTGTCTTTTACTGAGTGMGTTGAAACTTGTATTCCCCTATGCTAGGCTATTATAATCCAGTCTGTTTCTAGGTGCTCCTCAGTACTGCTGTTTTACATGGTAATATCTCTGTTGCTGCAGCTTCTTTGTAGTTAATACACAGAGGTTGAATTGGCTCTGAAGAAACACAGCCCAGAGCAACCTTTTCTTCCCTAGTAGAACATGCCCTGTGGGAGCCAGCTTCTGAATCAGCAAACAGTTGGTTATGCTCCATCCATATTTGCCCTCTGAGTTAAAATCACTAGTTTGTTGGAGGGAATACAGGTGCTTACACACCAATTAATACAGGAAAATTGGGATCCTGGCTGGTATCTTGAGAGCCTGGGAGACCTACCCTTTCCAGAGACTGTGATTCTGGACCCCACTCCTCACGGACATATGGTGGAGCATATGGATGGCCCTGAGACACGCTAGATTCTGTTGGAATGCTGCACGTTGTCGACATGTATGTACTCGTCGTTTTACTTATCAGATGATCTGAGTCCAGATTCCTAGCTCCACTAGGATGCCTGACTTGAATTTCTTACCCTGATACCTCCAACTGCGGTCTTCAGCTGAATTAGCAGTTGGTGGTAAGAGTCAATGGGTTGTTAGTAATAATTTACCTTAGCTATGCTGACGGGGTTTGTCATATCCACTGAGAGAATGTCCATATTCTCTTCATGTGTTGTTTTGAAACCATCTGTAACTTGCAAAAGGATGAATTCTGCAGAACCATTCTGGATTTATCTGTTTGTCAGGGCTTTAATTGTCCTGCCACTTACATAAGGTAGGAGGGTGTCTTCACAAAATCAGAATTCAAGTTTATGGTTGTAAAGTTCACAAGTAAGGTTCAGTGCAGAGGTTATTTTGAAAGCTAGACTCAGAAATAGGAGTTAACTGCAAATAAATTACCTTTGTAAGACCATCTGTTGTTGTACTTGTCTTAAAGGCATGTTCCCACGCTTTTGCTTTTTTTGAACAATAATGTGCATTAGAAAAGTATTAATCCTCACAATCCAAAGGCCACTGTAATGTATGCAAATACTTTGCCCGATGCCAAAGAAGTACTTTTTTATGTCTTCGATCTACATGGACTCACCCTGCTTTTCCATGCTTTTCACATTTATCATTCCTGAGAAAGGCCCTGACTTAGTAGAGTACTTGAGCTCATGCTTTATTTTAAGCATTCGCATAAGCTTTGCTCGTTTGCCCTAAGCCCATTGACTAAGTTGCATGAATTATGGTAGAAAGGCAAGATCTAGGTAAGGTGCTCCATATTGCATGCTGTAGCTGTGTACAAGATCTACAGAGCCAACAGCACAGAAAATGATCTGGCTGTACCTTGAAAGACAGCCCATCATGGCAACAGTTGGTTTAAGGATGCAAGACTGGAAAGGGTTATAGGAATTTCTATCCAAAACTTTGTTTGAACTGAATAGCAAATGTGTAYGAGATAAATTGAGCACCAAATCGTACAGGGAAAAATTTGTTACTGATGGGGAAAGGCTAAATCAGTTCTAGGGTTATGTCATGTCTTTTACTTTTTTAAGGTGGGAGGTTCACTTGCTGACTTAAGGCTATCTGTGTGTTTGTGTGTCCTTATATATATTTACTGAATAGAAACAAATTCSGTTGTACAGCTAAAGCTTAAATATACTTGTATGATGTGCTTTGTTGAATCTGAGCAACCTAGAGTGTATCATCCTTAGAGAGGCAGTTCCTGCTGAACAGTTTCCTTATTGTCACTGATGCTAGTGCCAGAATACTGTGGAGAATTTAGCTCCCCAAGTGCGGCATTACTGTGTCTTTTCTCCAAGGAAGATGAACTCCCTGCATTGCTTTATAGTTCTCTCTCAGTTTTTCTACACAATGTTACTCAAATTAATGACAGATGGAGCTGAGTTGTCTTACTTCCCAYAGAAGCGGCATGGAGGCACACCTGCGTTCAGTCTCAGTTCAGGTGTCAGTTCTTACGCCGCTTGCACAAAGCCCTTAGCACGTGTTAGCATCTGCTGTGAGGGGATTCTGTGTTAGCAGATCCCAAAGCTGTGCAAGGACCTAACAAGACACAAAACTCCTACTGGTGACGTTTYGCCACATGGGAACAATTCACTGTCAGTCCAAGTTATTTTACTCTCCAACTTCAAAATGGGATTTTTTCCTCCAGTGTGTAGTTGAGCTTATCTTCTAGGATGGTTTGAATTAATCTCATTGGACTGGGAAGATTTATCTTCTCACATAGACTGGTACTGAGTTATYGGCACTGGAAGACTGTACCATATCATACTCTCTAGTTAAGGTTTCTTGGCACAGTTGATAGTGCTTGGTAAACACTGTAACATACATGGTATAATTAACTCGCATGGTACTGGTAACAGCCCCGATAGGTAATGTGTTCAGCAAATACTGGTTTCCCTGCCTATTTAACTTCAGCGTACTCAGCAAAGTTATTCCCAGGAGTTCAGATTCAGAGTCTGAGTTTTTTCACAGCTGTAGCCTCCGTGGGTGACCTCTCTGTGTGCCCCAGGGAGATCTCCCTCCCGAGGAGCCAGGAGAAAGAGCTCCTACCTTTAAAAACTCTGGCTGTTCACAGCAGCCTCGTTTACAAACACAGGCAAAGAGCTTTGCAGTGCTAGCAGTGTGCCAGCGTGGCAGCAGATTAATCTTGCACTGGGAGCATCTATGTATTAACTTAGTGCCAGAAACAATTCTCAAGTAACATTTAAGAGTTGATATTACTCTCTGAAGGCAAAAGAATTCAAAGATTTACCTGACACTTTTTCCTTTCCCTAAATCTTGTTATTATGCCCGAGGATTACCTAATGCGTTAGTTGAATGTTCAGACAAGAATGCCAAACAACATTTTAGACAAAGATTCCCAATTTCAAGCAGCACTTCTGCTTAATAACACTCCTTATGCCTCAAGTCGTATGTATTTCTTTCAACCTGTTTGTGAGCCAACTCCTTCTGGGTTGTGAGTAGTGATTTCTGTCTCCTCTCTCGTCATGGCACAGCTCTAGAGCAAGGCTTTAGCTTTGCATTTCAAACTTCTAAAAAGACAGAAAGTTTTTTGTTGTTAAGTGGGAATGAGATAACATTATTGTAAATTCAGCAAGGATTTTGCTTTCTCTCAAGACAGCTGAACCTAGCTGTAACATTTATCAGGGGGACCATTTGGTGCAGAGGATAGAGCACTTGACTGGGGGCCAGAAGAGCTGAGTCCTAGTTCTGCTCTGTCACTCACATGTTGGATGCCATCACAAATTACATCTGATGGCACATTGCACTTGTGGGGTTTTTTTTTCTTGTTTGGATTAGGAATTTGTGAGGGAGACAGGAATTCTTGCAAACATTACATTTGTACATTATAGCATTGTCCTGTGTTGTCCCAACACAGGATACAGACCCAAATTCAGAGCCGCTTTTATATATTGAAGGGAATTCACAGCAATCTTTATGGTAGCAGACTCTGCTTTGGAAATATTCTTAATTGTATGCCTGACTCCACAAGTGTCGCTAAGTCTTTAAATATTCAAGGTTTCCTGGTTGCAGGCAGTGATCAGGTGATTATATGAGGCTCTTCGGATAAAAAAAAAAGAAGTCCAAGTTTGTTTAAAAAAAAAAAAGAGAGATTACTCCTGTCTTTTAAATTAAATACCTGTTTAAGTAGCTTCTTAAATCTGGATCTTAGTCCCTAATATCTTTAATTTTCTTGGATTTTTCTCTCTCAAAAATATATAAAGCAATTATCCCTGGGCTCAAACATTTCATTTTCATTAAATACTATCTAGTAGACATACAGACTAAAGTAAGGTCTGTAGGTCTGCACCTTTGTAAAAGGAAAGAAAGAGATAACATCTAAAATGTTTATTTTTCCATTTGCAACCTATGACTTTTTCTATATGCAATCTATAATCTAAAATATTTCATACACGGAAAAGGAATTATTTGGATTGTCATTTGGTACTATATAAGTATTATATAGAGGGGAAAAAGTGGGTTCATGAACCAGACTCAATGCTAACAAATCAATAGATAATGAACACTTACAGTAAGTGTAATTCCCATTGAGCATCCAAGTCAGGTCYTAGGTAACCTACTATGCAAAATTTCTTCATCCTTTTCCAAAAGGCAAACTAGACGGCTTTTGTTCTATACAGTAAGCCCTCTCAGCCTGCTATCTAAAAACCTCTCCTTAGGGAGAAATCCTTGCCCTATTCAATTCATGGCAGACAGGATTTCAGTCTTTATATTTGGATTCAAAGCAGTGGGGAATTGCATAAAGAAAATGCTAGCATGCGGGGCATTCTCATTTGTTAAGCCCATTCATCTATTGGCTTGTAAAACAGCTGTTTCTGGTGATACTGGTCCATCTTCTAAAGGCTTTTTTTTGTTGCCTTTTGCAGAATGCTGAGCAGAGCAGTTCTCATTTCCTCCTGTTGTTTTTGGATGTGGAGTAAAGCTCTGAAATGTGAACTGAAAAGTTTTTACTCTAAAAATAAATATACACAATATACTTTTATCTTTTCCATTAGATACTGGACTCAGCTCATCTTTCAGCAGTCATGAGACTGAGATCTTGACCTCTTCCACATCGGTGGTATTATATAAAATCTGGGAATAATCATTTTTCTAATTGAAGGTAATTGGTATAAGAGGGGAGATTTTAGAATTAAGGCTTGTTGGAACAAGTCACCAAGGGGTGGATTCTCTTCTCTTGAAAGGCTTCTAATCAAGGTAAAATAGCTTTTTCCCTGTGATATTGTTACTGAAGCTGAAGTTAGGATCTGATCCAGGCAGTACTGCTTCAGATTCTTTGTTAGGAAGAATTCTCAGTTCCTTGGAAGTTTCCTTTCCAAGTAACACAGATATGAGGAGTGCCTCGATCCCCCACTTTCTTCCTTGAGGCTACTAATCATTTTGGGTTTGAACTCCATAGAGTTGTGCAATAACATGCTGCATGTTTTTCTAAATAGGTAGTATTTCTTTGAACTACTGCCTAGTGTTAATATGTGCTGATTAAAAAAAAAAAAACAAAAAAACCCGAAATTACCAAATGGAAATGCCCACTCATTCAATAGTAAAGGAAACTTGTTCTGTTACGTACCTCACAAGGAAGACATAAGGAAAATTACTATGTTTATTAGATGCCACCATCAACATATACAATACAAAGTGGTCARTCATTGCTTCCCAGCATAAATTAATCTGGAAACTTAAGTATTGAAATGAAAGTGCCTAAAACCAAAGTTGAAAAGCCAAAGACTGGGCAGCTTGTAAAGAAATGAAGTATGTTAAGGTGAGCAGGAAGTTTACAAATACTCCCTTCYCTGAAACTGTCAATCCCGTCAGCTGGAGTTCAGCCACTTGCTTCCAGCAATGGGAGTTGGAAAGCTGGCCACAGCAAGTAGGGAGCTCCTGGTAGCTGATGGCTGGCATTGTTCCCTAAATGTCACTGAGGGAAAAGTCTTCTCCCTCACACTAGCGTAAAGCTGACCTAACAGCCCAGCACAGCGCATGCCCTGCTCTCCCCATCACAGGACATGATCCTGCAGATAAAAGGTGTGTTTCCACGTGGTTTGCGTTGACATGAAGGCATAGGCGCTTCAGRGTAGGGTCTAGTTGCAAATTTGTATTTACACATGAGCCCAGCTCTCGAGCCACTTCAAAGTGGAACTAGACCCTTGGAGCATGCTAGCACTGGGACCACGATCATTGCTACTGCCAGCATTGCACATTAGCTCTGCCTGGATCATAAGGCTGATCCCACCAGAGGTTTCTCTGGTTTTGGTACTAATAACGTTCTTCTTCGCTCTCAGACTGGCCTGGAATCAGCAGCAAGCCTAAGGCTCCTCTCAAAGGTGGAATGACTTGAAAAAGCTCAATTAAAGAAATAACAGCATTTGCTACAAAATAATGAAATAATAATCTTTCAATGAAAATCCCCTTGAAATCTTGAAATAAGAACATCGACATAAGGAAAAAGCATTTTAAAAAATGGATATCAATATGAAACGTTACTTTGTCAAATACAGAAAGTGCAGATCTGGGATAAAAATGAGAGATATCCCCATTTTCAGAGAGGGAATTAAAGGCATGGAGAAATTAAAAACAATACCATGAGGCAAATGCATACATTAATTCTGCTAACAAGAGCACTCTCTCTAAGACTGAGCTGACAATTTAATTTCTACTTAGTTTCTCAGCAAGGGAACTGATATACCAAGCAGAACTAAAAACTATATAGCAGATCTCTGTCTCTCTTCAATGCTATTAAAGTATTCTGTAGCTTTCAGTTATATACTTTACTTTCCTGAAGCATTTTTTTCCCTTGAACCCCTGATACTAGGGTTTTTTAAATCATCTCTAGGCTCTTACAAAATACTTACACAGTTAGTGATGCAAGCCTTCTGTCCCTCTGGCATTATTATGGCACCGTGTGTGCATCCCATGATCCGAATTTTGGCCTTTTCCATCTCTGCCAGTGAGTTCCGTATTGAGTCATGTGCAAGAGACGCATTTCTACTGCAGCACTGGAGGAATTTCAAGAGACAAGAGCTGTTGCCCCCCCACAGTGCTTGTGTATGGTCAAAACATGTATCACTATGGACTGGAGTCGATGCAGTACTTGAGCAGTGGGACTGAACTGACTAGAAAACACCCATCAGTGGAAAGTCACTCTGCCAGTGGTTAATGGCTGCTACGAAGGAAATTGGAAGGTATGATGTAAAAACTCTGACTATGGCAGAGCTAAGGGAGAACATGATCATGGGAATATGGAGTGGGGTGGTAAAGCAGGTAGTCACTTAAGTACAGAATCTGGAGTATTTCTTTAGAAATCTTCCTGTTTTCTGGAGCCCTGTGAAAGGTGATGCGTATAGACTTGTCTGCCAGGTAAGGCTGGGCATTGACTTGAAGAGGTTTCTTCCTCCAACCTATATATCTTACTCTCAATAAATTAGTTTAGATTTAACAACCGTGAGTTTCTAAAGGGCAAAGGGATTGATTCGGTCTCATTTATGTAAGTATTGTTGTGGTCATTCGGCACTGATCCTGTCCAGGCAAGTGATGTGCCACAATTCAGTAGTGTGCTGTCTGGAGTGCGGCTCCCTTATAGTGACTGATGAATTAAGGTACCACAAGTAAAATTAAATTTACGGAATAGAAAATGACTGCTGACTGTTAAGTGAATTTTTCCTATGAAGATACGATAAAGAAAAGAGGAGGGAATTAGGACACCAGAGGATATGTTTCTGCTGTTGGACATGTTGGACATTATGCTGTTTTCATATGTTGGACACTGCCTAGCATTAGTGCAGTTGTCACACTGAGTTCTTACTGCCCTCACCTGTGGAAAAGGGAGAACATGATAGCTAGCAAAGGAAAACCTGACATAAAACATTTTGGCACTTTAGTTAGCCTTCCTGAATGCTCACTAGCTATAGATTGTTAACTCTTTTCAAGATACTGTCATGTAGTAGCAAAATATTTATCTTATCAAGGAAATAAATTGTTCAGCCAGGAGCTGACATCTCTCTTTCTGTCTAATGGTAGTTTCTTAAAATTCCCTTAGGCTTTGGGAGACTGCCTCTCAATTCTTGCTCTGAATCTTGTCTAGGACCCCTATCAATTCAACTYTTCCCTGGAAAAAATATACAAATATATGTATCTTTTTTTTTACTGTGAATGGTTCCCTGAAACTGAGGTCAGTGGAGTGACACTTGGAGCTGATAAAATAAGACTTTTATCTCTGCTGGCAATGCCTTCTTTGACATCAACTTGCCTTTCTAATCATTCATGCTCAGTAATATTGCTGTGGCACTTTTTTTTCCCCCTCTCTTTCCTAAGCATAAGTAAGGACTTTCCCTTTGCTTCCTTGTATTTCTTATCAGGAATGCAGCACTGCCAGCACGGCCATCATGAAATGTTCAAGCTTTTGAATTGCAGGGCTGTACTTGCCTGTCTCCATTAGAGATTTTTCAGTCTTTTGGAAAAAAAAACCTTGAGGCTCTTGGAGTGAAATATAACACACTCAAACAGACGAGGTTTAAATTACATCTCTAGATTTCCAGGTCAGGTCATCCCGGGACTGAAGGGCTACACGCACCTTATTTGACTTGTCATGCAAAGTTGCACGGGCACTCACAGAAAACTCTGAACCCCAGATGTGATCCAAATAATTAAAACCGTCCCTTGC
Source organism: Oceanodroma leucorhoa (assembly GCA_030449065.1). NCBI lineage: Eukaryota > Metazoa > Chordata > Aves > Procellariiformes > Oceanodroma > Oceanodroma leucorhoa. Next base: position 254,381 of record JASVER010000003.1, on the reverse strand, counting down.
TCAGACAGTCAGTGCCAGGCCTATGCTCTGCCTTGGTAGAACTTAATTTCTGTTTTGGGGACTTGGATGATAGGTCTCACATTGCCTTTTTTTGTCTGTACACTGGTCACTATGACTTGTAGCTTTACAGGAATTTATCCACTTGTCATCTACAAGCAGAGTCAGTCGACAGCTCTTTTTTTTTTTTGATTTATAATGCATGTAGCACAGGAACTCCAGCTCCTCAGCACAGGTATTAATACTGGCACTGCCTACAACACAAATCTCCCAGGACAATTCTGGGGCCTTTGGCCCTTTTTTCCTCTGAGAACTTTGAAAAAATGGACTTTGGTCTTCCCTGGATTGGAACCAGATTTCAAAACAAGGRAGAAAGTAATTCTTACCAACCTTGGTTTTCAGCCAGGTTTAATCCTGTCTTGAATTATGTGTTATCTGTCTTTTCCGGCACCCATTTCTAAATGTAACAAGTAAATGATCAAGMGGTTTACCTCTGAGAAGTGACCTGTCAAGGGTGCAAGTGCTGCTTAGAGTAGGGACACTTGCTTTCTGTTGTTGCCAGCAAGTATTTGTTGCAGCTGTGAGTGGAGGCAAGCGCTAAAGACAGGCTGTCTTGTTTCAAAGAGCCTTCTCAGAAAAGGTGTATGTGTTCTTTTGAAAAACAAAGTAAAATATGAGCAGCTGCTTTTAAAATATGACACTTGTTGGAAGCACTTGCAAACTTCATACTAATTGCTCAGGGAACTTTAGAGAAAGTCCTAAAAATGTAGTGGAGCCTTATCCATTTCTTATTGTACGCTGGACAAATCCTCCTGCAGCTACCTAAGAGATGATGACAGTGGATGAATTTCACCAAAGCCCCTTTTTTTATCTGGTAGTTGAATTTTAGCAAGAAATTTCCCAGAGATTTGAGTGTTTCACACAACCCTGGCTTCATCACTGTGAAAATATAGCAAAGCCAAAACAAAGGAAAGGAGAAGGCACAAGCTTTGCAAGGGGTTCTTTCTTTCTCAGCTCAAAGGACATTTAAAGTAATATGAATAGTGTCAGATTTTTAAATATATTACATCAAAAAAGTTTTAATCCCAATGTAATTGTTTCTAATATGCCTAATGCACACTGAAAGAGAAAAGAAAAAAAAAAAACCACAAGCTGCCTATGGAGAGTTCCTGCCTATGAAGAGTTTGCTGCCTGTGGAGCAGCCTGTGGTTTCATTTCATGGACAAAAATGAATGAATATCTGGAAACGTGGAACATCTGTAGTGTCCATGGAAATAGAAATCATATTGTTCATTGGGTAGTATTCCCAGGAAATAGCTTCATGAAAGGCATGCATGAAATTTGCCTTGCATCTTAAATATCTCAGCTGAGATTTCTGAAGGTGCTATTGAACTTTAGTAGGACCTCTGCTCTCAAAATGCTTGGTGGTCTGTGAAGGGTAACTGGTCGGCACTCACAGGTTTATTTCAAGACCAGTGCAGAAGCAGCAGGTATTTTCTTAACATCTCTCCCAGGTTTTTATTTGTGGCTATAAATAACTGCAGATATGAATCCAGATTCAGTTGGGTGATCAGATGCTGAGAAGAGATCCAACTGAAAGTCCCTGAAAGTGCAGTCCTAGGAAAAGAGATTCTTCCAAATATTTCTTTTCAGCATTTTTCTCCATGTATAACTGGCAGTTACACCCAGGGCAGATAAAGTATGCTCCACTTCTTTTATAAAGTGTCTTCTTTTGTAAATTTTCATTTCTGTTGCTATCCATTTCATAAAGAACATTTGTTATTGATTTTCATAGATTTGTTTTTTTTCATTTAGGAAATAAGGATCAGCATTCTGTATGCTTTCAGTCTTATTCTTAGATCATTTCAATCAAATGCATCTTTTGGTGGAAAATAAGTAAATCAATAACATTTGAAAATATAAGTCAAGTCCCTCTATGATAAAATAAGTGTATGGAACTCCTTCAGGCTGAAGCTCTCCTGAGAACATTGTAGCTATGAAGATCAAGAGTCAACACATTCATGTGAGGGTATTTAAATGTAATTTCTGTGGCAGCTCACTTGATATCTCCTTTCTATTCCTGCAAGCAGTGTGAAAATCAGATTCTATTACTAATGTGCTGATGAACACATTCCCCTTACAGGTGCAAGGCACACAGCTAATGGTCATCTTAGTTGATACAACGAGTATCCTAAATTCACTGCAAATGTGGCACCCCTCAATCACAAGACATTTCTGAAGAACATGTGATCCTGCTTAGACGGGATGGCTGTAATTTTAAAGTAATTTTAAAGCTGTAATTTAAAAGCAATTTTAAAGCACAGCAGTAAGGTGCAGAATGCTGCCCTTGTAAAGATGGTTGAAACTCAGCTGTGGACTACACTATAGCATTAAATGACAGGAAATACATCATGCTCTGTATCAATAAATCTATATTACCAAACAAAAAAGATGTTTTGATGCCTGCTGTGAAGAAAGAGGATGTTTAAGTTATGAGGATGTTTAAGTGAATCAGTTTGATGCAATCAAAATAAGAAGGAAGTGCAGTAAAATCCCCATCTTTCTTTCAAAGACATCACCAACCCGAGTGATTTTAAAATAGAAGGGTTCAAATAAATTACTGATTTGCACAGAAGAATTAAAGGATATTCTGTTTTTCAGCTCTAAAGAGAGACCAGCTGTTGTTTGACTTTTATAAATGTGCTGTGATTTTCAAAGAATCAGATGTCAAAGATTTGTTGCCATTTATGTTACATTAGAAACTGAGTTGGACTTCAAATGGCAGAGGAGCTTCTAGATCTGAATTGATCTTTGACTGAATGGGAAATAGTTAAAATTGATCATGTTAGTCAAAAATAGTATTTTTTTCCAGCAAGATTCCGTCTGTAATGGTTAGACAAAAATACATATATTAAGARATGAAGTGGCTGAGTTCCTTCTTTCTCTAAATATATGCTAATGAGAGTGCAAGCTGAACTGTAAGTCATTAAAGGCCATTTCCTCATTATTGCTTATCAAAATTAACATTCAGTGACCTGTAAATTATTCACTAATTCCTTCCCTTTCTCCTCATGAACAATTCCTTTTCACTTTTCTTCTTGCACAGCAYAGAATGACAGTACTGGGCTATGACACTGGTGAGGTCATTCCTCGGGCTGCCCTCAGACTTACTTGCTTTGTCACCTCTAATGAGAGTACATTGGCACTTGCCGAGACCTACAGTCTGAAAGGTCCGAGCACCACTTTGTAAACAAGCCTGCTCAAGACATGGAATACATACTCCTGGCTCAGAGTCGTGCTGTTTTTGCAAATTTGTCTGTTGATAGAAGGGACAGAAGGGTTAATTAAAAGTGGGTAGATTATATGGTCCCCCCAAAATGAGGACATAAATAGAATAGGAAGCGTCCATCGGTATTCTCGGGTTGTCTCTGTAGCCACTCTTGGGCCAGCACTAGATCATCTAAAGTGCTTGGCTTAGAAAGAAAGGAGTAAGCAAGATTCAGAATTTGTTCTAAGGAAGAGTATTTTTTTTTTAATTTCATCTCAAGTTCTACCTTCCATGTTGTCATTAAGCAAGAAGCTGTTCCTCATCTAAACCTGATCATTCTCCTCCCGTTCTTCAAAGAACTTGAGTTCATGTTTATTTATCCTGTGCTGTTGTTTTGAGTTGTTTCTGAGGTTTCATCCTGGTGATTACAGCATGTTTGTTTGATTTGGCTGTACAATATTAAATATATCCCTCTGGAGGAACAATATGTTTTCTTGTTGGCATARATTTTTTTTCCTTTTAGAATTCATCATTTTTGTGTGGTTAATGCTTATTAGCTGTAAGGTGCCAGGTTTGTTCAAGAAACTTATAAAATCTTGGAACAGCATGTTTCCAGCTATAAAGGGCATATAGGGATAACACAGAAAAACTGTCTAGAAAAGAAGAAAAGTTTGAGCAACACTGTTAAGTTCATTGATCAAGGATGTTAGAGGACGTTGGAGATCATCCAAGTTCAAAGTTAATATTAGCAAGAGGTTTGATATTGGAAACAAAACTGTGTGTGAAGGAGGGGGATAAAGGGAAACAGTTGCAAATTCCCTTTGTCTTCATATAGAGGATCAAGTCAGGAAAACACAGCTCACAAACAATATTTATAAGAACACCTTTAATTCAGGCGTGGAGGGTTGTACTGGGGTGCAGTAGCTCTTCGGCAGGTGTTCAGAAATTCTGTTGAAGGGTCCTTTCTTTCATCAGGTGTGTATGTCTATTTGCATGCAGCAGCCACTGCCTTCTTGAATCTAGTCTGAGTTATACAACTGGTTGTTGATGCTAGTGTGTGCTGGTGGCCTTGTCCAGATTTGGCTGACTCTTGGTGTGCTGAATTTATCAGTTCCTGGGGATTCAGCAAGAATACTTGCTTCCAGAGCTGATCAGTTCTTGGGAAAATTTCACAACCTACTGTCTCAGCTCATACTTCTCCTCTTTTCAGCTTGCTGCCTGCTGGTAACCGTTTCTCCATCCAAACCTGTATATAAAACCTATATAAAACTCATTCACACTTTCTCATGTGGAAGAGGCCTTTATGGCATGGCCTCATAAAAGGTGCAATGCCTGATTATAGGCAAAAGGGAGCAGACAGACAGTGAGTTAATTGATTTTAASTCTTTGAGCAAGGCCATATCTACCTCAGTCTTTGTGTGTTGCCTGGTTGAGTACAGCTGTGAGCATGGAGGACCACAAAGCATCACAAGAACATAGATACTGGGCTGGCAGGCAATAGAAGGAGACAGGGGAACATGGAAGCCACAGGGAAGCACAGAGCTGGGCAGGCAGCTGAGGGAGGTGAGAGCTTTCACGAGAAATGGAGACGTTAGATGTGAGGGGACCAGAGGAAGAGATCACACCGCACAATGTATCATTATTTTGTTTTCTCTTTCCCCTTAGATCCCAGTAAGGGTTTACCTCTTCTCACCCCTAGGACAAGTAGGGAAGAAAAGGCTTTGAGTTATGGGGAGGGCTATTCTGGTTGCTTCTGCTAGTCTACAAACTCACAGTCTTTTCAGTGATCTGAGGCAGTATTTATTCTGGAGCCAAGTATTTTTGCTGCAGGATGCCCCAGGAGGCACTTCCCTGCCTTGGAGTACGCATTCTCCCCACCTTGTAAACCGCATGCACGCCTTGCTACTGGCAGCTTACWGCTGAGAGAGAGACATCCAAAGCTTCCCCCAAGCCTCAGTTTCCAGAATCACAGTGCTGCTGTTATCCGGACCAACTTTATTTTTCTGTTTGGATCTTGCATTAATTTAAAACCCACCAACAATCAAAATCAAACTCACCCTCCTCAAATGTGTGTGGGCAAGAAACAGAGGGGTGTGAAACGTATGGCACAATTCCACAACCCCTTTTCTCCCTGGGTTCATTTTTCCTGACACTACAGCATCACTTCCTGACCGTACTTGCAAATAAACAATTATTGAAAGAACATGGCTGGACCACACATGCGTATTTTCCACTCTCGTGGAGAAAAGCTGTGTGYTGGCTGGTGGTTATTTATTTTCACAAGAGGCGGTTGGGTTTGTTGTYATGTCTTTAGGGCACCATCTCTCGAGGTGCTGAGCCTTCTCAGCTTGCAGAGGCTGCAGGAAGAATTGAGGGTGGGAACCAGCTGCGCCCCACAAGTCTCGGGCCTCTGTTGGTGTTATTACTTCTAAAAGTTTTCCAGTGTTGATATTTACTGCGTGATCTGGAGAAGTCAATAGAAAAGGACAGCAAGGGGTCTACCCAAGGGAAGGAACACTTTCCTTAACCAAACCATGTGATGTTTCTTTAAAATTGGAGTTGGAGTCGTTAAACTATCAGTTAGAAGTGTGACGTTTAGAGAGAGAAGAAGGTAAATTGAAACACACGCAGAGAAACTTCAGCTTTTTGGCTTGCTACAGATAATGCAGTGAGAGCTGATTTTCCTATGAATTTAAGTGATTCTCCTTAGAAAGGTAAAGGGGCCATGTTTTGTATCTCTTGCTACATATAAAATGGGAAAAGTGGCATTCACCTGGCGGTCTTTGCCTTCACAGCTAGGCACCGCGCATCACGGAGGATCTTCCACTGTGCCGGCTGCCAGCGTGTGCTGGGGCACTGGAAGGGCTGACAGCACCCTGTCTCTGCCACCCCCCTACCTCCCCAGCAGCAGACCCAGCCAGGGGACACCGGCCCCCAGCTTTGTACTGGCTTAAACAGCTGCTGACTGCAGGGTGCAGGTTAGGGGCTGAGGGCTGTGCTTCGTGAACCACCTCCTGGCTTTTGCTGCAATGGCTGAGCAGACGACGGCTGCATCCCCCCTCCCTCTGTGGCTGGAATATAACAGAGGTGTGAACCAGGCCTTCAGGGGTTCTTTTTGTGGGTTGTCTTTTGAAACCTCTGAGGTTTTCATATTCTTTCAGASGTCCTGGACTCAGGGCTACATGTAGTTATTTTGCAGAAACACTCTTCCAACCCTGACGTTCTGCTGCCCCCCCAGCAACTGAACCTTTGGTACCTTTTGCCTTTATGAAACCTCTGCCCTTCAAGCTTTCTGGGAGAGAGATTTGAGGACTGAGAAAGGACTTTAAAAATCAACCCTTTCTCAAGCTCGAGTGGCTCCTTTATGACCTTCTCATTGTGTGATGCCTATGTGTTATTTATGAGCACTTGGCCGCTCGTTTCCACAAAAAAAAGATAACATTGTTGAAGCTGAAATGCAATTAGTTATGTGGTACTGCAAAGAGGGAGGAAGGGGACAGATGAGAACTGTTGCACCGGGTTAGGCAGTTGCTAGGGTCAGAGATGCAAGGCAGAAAAGATAAGTCATTTGAAGAAATGGAAAGAAAACAGGATGAAATGTAAGTCGGTTTTTTTTCACCAGGTCAAGGAAACCACCTCACTGTGCACGAGGTGAATATCTGGCTCTGAGCATCTCGTAGCTCCACACCACATCCAGCCCTTCAGGAATCCATTGGCTGCTCCAGGATTTGTTTCACTAACAGCAGGATTTGCCTCCAGCYTTTGAACAAAACACTTTCCCTGTGAGGGGGGAGATAAATGAATAAAAATAGTTCAGTAAGAGCTGGGCTAAAGTGGATGTCTTCTAAACAAATATACAACTTATTTTCCATCTGCTCGTTCCCAGTCCTTGGTTGCTGTGAGAGAGAAAGAGCAGCACTGCTGCGTTTCAGGAGAACCAGGATGTGCCTCCCAGGGTGCTGATCTGAAGGGTGGCATCCATGAACCTGGCATTTTTGTGGATAGGAGTAATATAGTAACTGCTAAAATTGATCCTAATGAATGAGGGCTTTCCTTTGCATTTCTAAATGTTATATCTGATAAATTCCCCAGATAATTCTTCTGGGCATCCCATCCCTATGTAAAGACTAAGGCTAAGTGGCTTAATAGGATAAGTGCTTTATAAAGCAGCTCTGTAATATTTTAGTTGTCTTCTTTCATTTCAGTAACAAGCATAAGGGAAGCTAATGTCCCAGTACACAGGGATTTGCAATCACCATTAATGGAAATAATTCCCCTCATGGGAAACAATATAAAATACCATCGCAAGAGCTAGAACACTTTTCTAGCTTTTCTTTGTAATCGCAACAGATTGGGTCTCTCTTGCTGAATTTCTTTGTGCTGTAGAGGAGAAAATAAATCTAGCAAAGAGAAGTAATTTTAAATCCTTAAGATAAACTCTTGATGGGGGGGCAATAAAGGAGTGATTCTGAGTGTCCCAAGACAGCATCTATATGATTGAGGAAAATGAAATAAAATCATGGCAGCTATTAGCAGTTTAGTGAGTTTTAAATGAGTCCTGAACGATGGCAGAATTAGGAAGAGTTTTTACCTTTTTCACATTATCAWCACCAACAGGAGAGGTCTCACCTGCTGTTTATTCTATTTTGATGGTAAATCCTGTTTTAACAAATATGCAGACAAGCTGCAAAAGAGCAACTGACTTCAATTGCATGGCAWGTCTATCATATTCTGTAGGGATAGATCTCAGTCTACTGCAAAGCAGTTGGAGTCATTTTATGGCTGAGAAAACCAGGTCCCAGAGCAGTGATGTGATTTGCCAGAGCTCAGACTGCTGCCCCAGCATGAAGAAAAGTTCTGTTTGAGTCCCACTTCATGCCAAATCCACTGGGCACCCTTTCTTATGGGAGATCAATGGACAGTACTTTTTCAGAGATTTTCCTGCCATCTTTATGGTGGTACAATTCAAAATGTCATTTGTGTGCATCTTGTCTTCCCCGCCTTCAGTTTGGTCTGAATTAGTGGGCCAAATTTACCTGTTTTCATTATTCAAGCTCTAGTTAGGCCAAACCTTCACAGGCAGGGTTTGCATTTCTGTTTTGAGAGAGAAATTTTGCCCATTTCAGGAAGGATCAGATAGCCACCCTATCTGGAAACAAATTATCTGCTCAAAGAATGTTAGTGTCCATGTATTTAGGATCCATTAAAAGCTAAAGGTAAGCCACAAAATTATTTCTGGATCCAAATGCTTATTTTCCCAAGATCATAGTCATTCCAGGCTGGAATTTCAACTTGGCAGTTTTSTTAAGCATCTGATTTTAGTGGCAAATAAGATTAATTTAGTTTAAAGCCTAATTTTATTAAGGAGTGATTCAGCTTTCTGTAACTGGGCCTGAGCAGCTATGGAAGCAACTAGCAGCAAGGTTAACAAGCCAGGAGAAGAAAGTGTTCCTACTGAATCTTGAGCAACTGATGGGAGGCTTGACATCCCATGCCAGTGACACAACATGTGACCCATACAGCAAAAATTAGAAGTAGATTTTCTATTTTGCTTTGTTGGAGGAGGGGCCATGAACAGTGAATCAGATTGTGTTTAATATAGTCAATGATAGACAATGAACTGTGAGGGGGTGTTTTAAATACATGTTGGAGTTTTTCATCAAGACAGAATTTCATGTGAAATTTCTTGCCTTACTGCTTGAGACAGAGCAGAGGTCGTGCTCTTACCTGCATTTACCTGTGTGAAGAGCAAATCACTTTAGCTGTCAGGTTTGTAGGGGCTGCCAGCCACCATCGCTCCACCACAGGGGCTGAAAGAGAATCACTTGCCATATCCTACTTTTTTTTCCAGGTACTTTATGTCCTTAAGAAAGCACTGGGCAAGGCTTCCTTTGACACTTTGGAGATTTAAGCAGAAGTCTATAAGTCTATCAAGAACCTTTTGTTCCTGGAAGCATTTTTGAGTTGGGAAAAAAAAACACCTCCCTGGGGCTGAATGCCAGGTTACAAACTAATGTGCTGTAAGAATGAGAGCATGCAAAGGAAGGAGAAGCCTTTAAAAAGCCGATTTAATGTTATTTCTTCTTTCTTTTCAAAATGCGGAAACAGCTTGCGGTGCTCAGAAGCTCTTAGAATCTGTTTTTCATGTCTTTAAAATATACAGCAGTGGAGATTAATACATTGGTTTGTTTTTTAATGAAGTGAATCTTGGAACTGGATTTGAACATTTGCTGCAAACTCTTTTATTTAAATGCTTTCTTATTTATGGAGCCATGCTTGGAATGTTATACATAGCATTATCTGACTATTAACTCTTACAACAAGATGGATTTTAGGATTAAATAAATTGTGAGCATTCCTTTTAAATTGCTGGAGCTGAAAGGAGTATTAGATTATCCAGCTGCAGCCATCCCCCTGCATAGCCCAGTGGCACGTTACAGGGGCCGCGGTGGCTGAGCAGGAAGGAAGAAGTCGCTGGAAGCAGCAATCGGATGTGGAGCTTGAATTGCGCATYCTCTACCCACCACATAGGGTAGGTGACCAAACTGTTTCGCGAGCAGCAGGCAGAGAGAGGGAATGGAATGGTAGCCTTGATGCAGCACGATATAAGCTCCGTGCTGGGCATATATTTATTGTCCTTTGAAGTCAGTCAGATTTGAACCTTTTGTGCTTTGTTTGCTAAGTTGTGGTCAGTATGCCAAGTTACTTTTTTGCATTGCCACGTTAGAGCCAGCATTATGAGCTGCTGTAATGTGCTAACGCAAGTGATTATTCCAGCAGCTGTTTGAGGGGCGGCATGTTTCCATTGTGTGACTGGTCACAGTTATCTTTTTGGTGCAGAAAAATAGATGTTTTCTCTTTTCATCGACTGCAATACAACAAATACAGAACTCATGTAAAAGTGTTGTGTAAAAGTGCACATATGAGCTGTCTGGATTCAGCTGCCCACCGCACCTGTGTGTTCCCACCTCCACTTTTGGAAACCAGTTATGAGTCCAGGCCAAACTCTGTCCCTTCTAAGCGTGTGGGGACTGACTTTAGTGGGACCTGAATTTATCTCTCCTCTCAAGCAGGTTATTGCTTTGAACCTTCACACTTGAAACTGGAGAGTTTTATGAGCCTGATAGTGGCTTTGAGCCAACACTAATCTTTCAGTCAGGCAAGGAAGAGTCATGTTTTTAGATTCAAAGATTAAACATTTCCTTCCTGCTGTCACACCTGTTTCCATTGAAGACTGCTAATTGCATAAAGAGTTGCTACCATTTACAGTCAGCCGTTCCTTGGAACAAGTCATCTGTACACTCCTCTCCAGCTTCCGCTAAAGTGTGTTCTTGGGTGATTAAGCCTTATGCAAACAAACTCTTGACTGGGTGATCATTTCCTTACCTGATCTCTCATATTCATGTGTTATTCTCCTGTCTGCTGCATAGTGTGCAGTGGTTTACTCCATCTTCAGTTTTTTGAAGAAAAAAATGAAATTTCCTATCCTTCATTTCTCCATACATCTAGGGTGTAAGATTCAATCTCTTTGTTACCAGGAACTTTATTTACTGATGCTGACTAGTCAATAAAGTGCTTTAGTCCCACCATCTAGTTTTGATTTCATTCAGTGATTTGGCTGGATGAAATGGCTGGCACAGTTACTCAGGTCAGTATGGCTTGGTTGTACCTGCAGGCAGGGATTTTTTTGTCACAAAGTGTAATCAGGCAAAGATATATGGTTTATCTTATTTTATTGACTTCAGATACAGCAGAAATCAATATCAACTTAAATGTCATGTTGAGTAAGGCTATTGTGTTAATGGGAAAAGAAAAGGAACAGGAGGAGGAAGGACAGTAAATAATGAGTTGCTCAGTTCCACAGAAATTACAAGAAGAGATGTGAATTTTAGTAAGAGAGAACTAGCAGGAGGAGGAGAAGGTATCACATGAAACTGCCTCTTACATCAGTAGATAAATTGGGCATGTTTCAGCAAAATGGGCAATGGGAACAAGTGATATTGTGACTTTCTGGTCTGTTCTGTAGACTTGAACAGTAATGTGACTGTTTTGTCTGAGATTACCTGTAAAATGGAGAGCACAGGGTACTTGTGACAGCCTTTTGTTGGTATTTTGCAAAGATCAGAAACACTGTCAGGCAGTGTGACTGGGTAACAAGAGGTGGGAATGAGGAATCAAGCCTATAGAGCAAAAGGTGGGGAGCAGGAGAATGGGAACAGCAATAAAGCTTAGATGCTGAGGTGGGGAAAAGAGCTGGGAGTGAGGGCATGTGGAACAGCCCCAAGCAGTGGATGGGAGCCCCTCACAGAGCAGAGGGGTGGGCAAAGCCCCACCAGGTCCACAGCCCTCTGGGAGACTGSCTGTGCCCAGGTGGCCAAATGTGTCTCGCTTGCCTGAGAGGAGCCTGGTGAGAGCAACCCATGGCAAGGGGCCCGCTGTGACCTGATTGTCCGGCTGCAGCTCAAGAGGAATTGGACACCCTCCAAAGATACCAGGGAGCCTGTTGGCTGGGATTCCTTCTCTAGAAATGAGACGGTATCACTTAAAGATGCGTTTTGTGCTGTTGTGCTAATGTCTTTCACAGAAGAGTAGGAGAAACGGTTGGAATACTGATTTTTGGAGTAGGCTCCTTGCAAGCAAATTACAGACCATGAGTAATGAATGCATTTGACAGCAGAGCTTTTGATTTTACAACACATTCATAACACCTTGGAGCACTTAGTACCTTGTTAACCCAATTAGCATACACTAAAACTGCCAAAGCAATCTGAACAGCTATTAATCACATGCCAAACTGTCCAAGATCATGCTTTGTTATTACTGCAGAGGCAGCTAAGAGCAGATTGGGAAAGAAGCATCTTTAAATGTCGAAAAGCACAGACAATTGGTTACAGTAAAGCCAAAGAATACTGAATCAGAAACTGATACAATAAAACAAGCCATCATACCACAGACTCTCTTGCCTCATAGGCAGCGAAAGAGCTATAGTAGTGTATAAGTGGAAATCGCTTATCCTGAAGCTGTAAAAAGAGCCCTAAATGATTTGTGCTGGGCACTCACTGACAGTACTGTTCAATCCCGTAAGCTGCACAGGTTGTTTCTAGCATGTTGCAGAAAAAGGAAGCATTAATGACACATGACCGCAGTGTGCAAGCAAACAGACGTGCACCTATGCTTGCACTTACGTACTTGTATTGAGCAACTTCAGATTATACCCATCGTGACTCATGATCAGTCTCTAAGGTTCATGGCTAACATTAAAGTACAGTTCAGCTGTCAGGCACAGGTGATCCTTGACCTCTGTTGCAAGACAGCTTTTAAAGTTGTTAATGTAATGGGACCATTTGGTCCTGTCTAGAAGGAACGGGACAAGGGATCTATGTCACAAATAGGCTGCATTAGCGTGTCCATTAGGGAGTTGCTTTCCAATTTCCGTTCAGGTTCCCATAGCAGAGTCTCTTATGCTAGAAGAATTGTCTAACCTACAGTAGTCAAAACTGATATGGTTTCTAATGACATAGTAATGGGTACCTGTGTTCCTGCATGAGATATAAATAATACAAAAGATCCTGAGAAACCTTCAGAAATTGCATTTGACCTAAAAATGAAACATAAGTGTCAAATCTTTCCACTTCACCTGTGACTTGATGAAGAGATTGCTGTTCTCAAAATCTGCTACGCCTCATTTTTAGTTAATACAACTGAATTGCAAACCTGGTATATTGGCTCCAGGAATATCAATGAAACTACAAATAAAGAGCATGAGTTAACGATGGATTAAATCTGGTTCATGCAAGTAATGCCAGTTAGCACCTGTTTATAGAAAATAAAATTAAACTAGCTTGGTATTTTTTTTTATGAGGTTATAATTTATCTAATAGAGGAAATAGTGTCTCAGTGATAGACTTTTGTGGGCGTTTGATTTGGGCCACATGATATTTTTACTAACAAAGCAGAACAATAGAAAATAAACATGGCTTGTATTAAATAGATTGAAACCTGGCTAGTTGACAGATATAGATATAAATAGAATTATTATAGGGCAGGCAAGTTTGTAGAGAAATCCTGAAGAGATTTGTCCTTACCCTTGTGATAGGAGAAAGTTTTTAACTTAATTATCTAAGGAAACAAGGTTTTCTTTCATGTTTTCCACATCTGTTTGTGCTCTGCCCTCTAATAACTTCTGTACCCATTGGACAAATTTCAAGCAAATTGACAGAAGCTTCTGATCTCAAAAATAATTTCTATGGAGATCAGCATAAGGATAGGGAGAGAAACCCAGAAGCTGCTCTAATTAGGAGAAATGCAGTAGTATGAACACATGTATTTATGGACACATGCATTACTAGAGAATCCACATGGCTGAGAGACCTCATAGATAATTGACCCTCAGAAAAAGCTTCCACTGTAGCTGGAGACTGACCACACAGCCTGGATGTGTGGGGAGCTGGCCTGCACTAGTTCTGCTCCATGGGGACTACTAGTTATCCGTGAGAAGCTGAAAAAATAAAAGTATGCCACTAATGCCTGCAGCTGGGTGAGCAGTCAGGAGCAAAAAGAACAGCCCACTGATCCAAATAGCTTGGTAAGCTTGACGTAGGTGAACAGGACAAGTCCTAATACGTGCAGATCTCATTGTCATGGAGGGAAGAATACCAGCCTTCTGGTAGGCGCAGGGGTTAGCAATGGTGTTGAGGAGACTGGTGATTTCACCAAAGTTGTGGTGGTTTTTCCCTTGCTAGAAATCTGCTAATCCAAACTGCATGTTTCTTTCAAAAAATAACCATTAGTTCAAATGCAAGCTTGTACTYGGTCTCATGAAAAGGTGACTGGCACTATCCCTGTTTCCAAGACACAGAAGGGATATAGGAGAGTGAAGCAGTCCAAGTTAAACATTGGACAAGAAGCAGGGTTGGAGTTAAAACCAAGATCATCTATGTCCCAAGCAGTGGCCTTCTACTGGGTTATTTTAGCTTCCATATCTGTATGTTCCCATCTTTAAGCGGCAAACCCATCCATGCCAACATAAAAAAAGCACCTTTCTTATATGAAAGTTCATAACAGCTTGGGGCATTCAGCACACTTGAGACATAATTATGCTCTGCTCTGTTGCTAACTCTTTAAGATTTTAATTATTTTGAAAACACATCTGTAACAGCATATACCAGAGCAACAGGGTAACAATAACAATAAAGTTGTGTTGTGTTCTTGGTATAAACTCTTTGGTTTGGGGTTTACGATTTATGCGTTCAGGAACTGGATTATTGCCTCATAAAACAATGCAGCAGCCTTTTCTCATTTAGTTAGCCATCCGTTTTTATTAGGGTGCTCTATAGAATGCCTGCAATAATATTATAAAGGTGCAGAAGGTTCATTATTTCACAACAAGCGGCTCGCCAAGACCATTATTATTTTTACAACAGCCGGGCTTGCTATTGAAATATAGTTTTGATTATAACCTTTTTTTCTTCCTCCCTCTTTCTCTTTTCTCTACCAAAAGCAGAGATGTGCAATTGTTCCTTTTCAGATTGCTTTTCCACTGCCCCACAAACATGTCATTTTCAGTGAAATGGATGGATTATAATGGGAACAGATCAGTGATAATGCATTACTGGAATACAGCCATCCCCAAGAGAGTTTATAATAATATCCAGTCTTCCTAAGCTTTAAGATCTGCAGTTTGGACAGCCTATAGCTCTAATATAGAATCTAGTTCTGAATTTTCCCTGCACTTACAGTTTTTTGATGCTCAATTATTGTTTGGGTTCTCCCCTCCCCGTCACGTTGCCATGACAACTGCCTTGCATAAAATCCAGTGCTCAGACAATACAGCCACTGCTTTAGAGAGAGGCTTCAGGCTCATAAAAGTTGAAATTGTTGCTCAAAGAGATTACTGAAGATTAATGATTCTGCTCTGAGCACCGCGGAGCACATTTCTGAAAATCATGGTAATTAAATAAAAAATATGTGCGTGCGATGTGTTTCCGAGTCAGGAGCGTTGACACCTTCTGGGAGTGGTGGAGTTACTGTAAATCTGTAGTAAAAACATCTGTAGGTATTATTCCTGCATATAGTTTATGCTAAATAGCTACGATGTTTAATTAGCTGTGGTGGTTTTCCTTCGCCTGTTCTCTGGTTGTAAATTGAACGTATTGACTGGGGCTCGCCACTGGGGC
This sequence comes from Oceanodroma leucorhoa, assembly GCA_030449065.1. Classification (NCBI taxonomy): domain Eukaryota; kingdom Metazoa; phylum Chordata; class Aves; order Procellariiformes; genus Oceanodroma; species Oceanodroma leucorhoa. The sequence continues at coordinate 238,940 of JASVER010000003.1, read as the reverse complement.
TGGAGCGGGTTGGCTTGTCCTGGGCTGGTGCTGTGTGCCGTGCTTGTTCCGCCTAATGGCCCTGTTGACGAGACCACTGCTCCGTTTCTTGCCACCGGCCTGTTGTAATTTTGTGGGCACATTACTGGTCATAAGGAAGATGAATACAGAGCAGCAAATTGCTTCTACTGAATCATAAACTAGGACTTGTTTCATGAGCCTATTAAGCACATGCCCCTAATGTTAAGCATATGCTGTGTTCTGCTCAATAGGAATAGTTAGCACTGGCTTGAGGTTAAGTGTATGTTTTTAAGTCCTGCACTGGTGTGAAGGTCTTAAGAGTTGTGAACCTCACTGGGACAATGAATTAAATACATTGATTATATTTGCAAAAGTGCTAGCTATTTTCATATTCAGTAATCACATCTTTAATATTACATGCCACATTAGTTGTAACCAGCTGTCATGCAGCAGGATTTAAAATGATCTTAACGGGAGTCAAAGAAAGGCATTTTGTCTTCCCCAAAGACAATAGTACACAGTGGGTTTAGAGTTTGCTTCCCTCTGAAGGTGAGCAGTACTCCTTGGGATAGGCTCCAAAATCACATCTGTTCGAGAGCAGAATATTACAACCTTATGTTCCTAAAATCAGAAGAAACATATGTACTAGGAAAAGCCTAGCTTAGGAAAAAATCTCGTGTATTCTAAGGGGATAAAAATATTAACTCAAACCAGATGCTTAAAGGCTAGGGCCATCTTTGTTCACTACAGCAGATCTTTCAAAATCTGTTTCATATCAGGGCTGTCTGCCATATAAGATCTCTGTGCCCATCGAGAAACCTGCAAGTACGAGGAATTCATGAAAAACTCGGGAAGTGTCCACGCTGCCAAGCAAAGAAGAAATACATGCAGTCTAAAAGGGAAAAATAATTTATTTTGAGATCYAAACCTGTTTTTAGGTTAGCTGTTTGTATGTTAACTTCCTCAAATCAGAAGCTTAGCCATCTGTTTCAGTTAATTACTTAGCCTTTGGCTGAAGTTTAATCATTGTAGGAACAAAAGCTAGGGGAATCGGTAGTCCTAGAGGCTTCACAGGGACTGTGCCCACGAGACTGAATTTAACGTCTGGCCCCAGTGCTTAAATAAAGAGCGAATTTGTGTTGCTGCCCAGGGTAAAATCCCTGCTGGGGCCAGCATGGCAGTAAGGCTGGTGGGGATGCACAGCTGTAGTGAAATGTGTTTTATTGCTCCTTGAAGCTTCTTTGGTTTTGTTTCCATATCCAGGACATGATCCTCTTTGAGGACTGCTGGGTTCTCTTTTGATGCAGTGAGAATAGCAATAATAATAATAAATAAATTTGGACCTGCGAATTTGCTAACCTGGTGCTCATGGCCAAACTAGTCCGGCCTTCTCCTGTTTTGGTGAGCTGTAGGCCTGGGGTAAATCGTAGCAAAAACCTACGAAGTGTTCAGGCAGCTGGGCCAGCCTTTTCCATCGGGGTTATTTCATGTCAATTGCTGCAAGTTAGACACATAAAATTTATAAAGTGTGGGTGCCTGTGCACAGAAATTTACCTTCCTCAGTATTTACAGAATATAAAACAGTCCTCCTCGTTTAAGGCTAGGATGAATGTGTCTGTCACATTAGGAAGGCAACCTTATTTCATTCTGCATCTTCTATTTAAACACTACGAGATGTCTTTTTAATCTTAGGCAAAGTTCAAAACGAGATGTTTCAAACATCTGCTAGCTATTATGGGCCATGCCTGCTAGTAGAGGTAATAAATTATAGCCAAGAAGAGAATCAAATGTCTTAATAGTGTTTTTGTTCATTACTTCAAAGTTTGTCCTCTTTCAGTGTTATCTGTTCTCTTTTTTAGCATGGTAGTCAACATGCCTGCAAAGAAGATTGTGCTGTGGGTGAGGTGGGCGGGATCGCAGTGGGATGAGGATGACACCCGCTATTTTAAGTCAGGGGAAAAACAACAAACAACTTGGCTTCTCTTTTCCAGAGCAGTGAGAAAGCTAAATCAATCACAAAAACGCACCCTCTGTGCTACGTGCCAAAAACAAGATGGGTGGTTCTAGCAGAATATGGGAGAGAGGGCATTTCAGTTTCCTCCAAAGGGGAGATAACAGATCGGCTTTCTCGTTTGTCATGGAAACCTTTTGTCAACCCAGTAACAATGACGTCAAGGTGGCAGTGGCACRGAGACAGGGTTAGTTAATGTAGCACACACCTGTTGAACTGCCAGAGGGGAAGGTATGTTGGCTTTTACATTTTCCATCCCTGATTCTAAACAACTTTGGGTGAAGGTWTAGAAAGTGTTATTCAAGTCCCAGGGCAGTTTTCCTGAGCTGTAGCAGATTCATACTGTGAGCAGGTGGTGCTGGAGCTTTCATGCACAAAGAAATCCAGCTAAGAGGCATTTGCTCAAGCAATATCGTTCTACAAACCCTCCTATTTTGGGTATCCTTTTGGAGGGTGCTGAGAGCAGACTTGTACCTCAAAAGAAGAGCACCAAATTCCTTCAGTGTGTTTGCTTTGCTTAAGAGTAAAGGTTTTGCTAGTGTTTGCCAAAGGAGCTTTTTAGAAACACTTCTATAAATAGGGAAAACCAAACCTATATTTATTACGCCACGTCTATAGCTGTAGATGTATAGCAATAAGCTGTAGCCCATTTTTGGAATGACTGTTTTCCCGCCAATTTTTTACTGTAATGCTTTCRTGTTTAGTGTTGTTGACTGGCTATGATTTCTTTCTGTAAAGTGAGATTAGATCACTTTTTCACTTCATTCAGTCTTGCTTTTGTGACTACCTTCCCATTTTTAGTAATTAAAAAATGCTTTAACAGTTCCTTTARAAATAAGCTTACTTCTTTTCATAAGAAAAATGTGTTAGCAGGGAAAGCAGTCCATTTTTGCTGGACTGTTCATGTTTACTAGCAAAATCATAGATGACGTGTTTGCAGAAGATTTTGAATCAGTTCAAGAATTGCACTGTGTCAATAGTTGATGCAGTTTCTGTTACCATGGCTAAAACATGAATTTACATTAGTTGCATTTCTTGTCTATGGTAACACATGGTAATTCTAATACATTAAAGTGCGCCCTTGTTATTGCTAAACAATATGCCTGAAACTGAATATTTCCGATCATATAGTTTTTAAGAGGAGAAGAAAAGCCTATGATATGGATGATGATTCAAATTATATTGGGTTGCAAAGTGGAATTAAGACTGAGAAAAAGAGTGACATAAAATGACACACAGTGATCAGAAAATGAAAATTGAGTCAGCTAATGTAAATGCCATTTACTATACAAATAGAAACCAAATGTATGTAGTGGAGCCAGCGACTTGTAGAAATCTTTGCAAGAGAGATCCATCTGGGATTGTAATTTTCCAAATAGCCAATGAATTAAGATAAGTGTTCAGYTGATAACCCATGGCATCCTAATAGAGATGGATGATGTCAAATGGCTGCCAAGTTTCAAGGAGGTAAAAAAAAAAMCTGAGTGGTAAACATTTTGTTTTCTGTAGATGAAATTGTCCTTCATATGAAAGAAATAAGGTTTAGCTACATTAGTACTGTTGCCATTGYGGTGAGTATGTGTAAATACTCTGGAAATATCTATGAAGAACTATAATTCTCTTTGGCTTCAGTGTGGAAAATGTACACTCCTCTGCATTTTTTTTTTAACTCCTTACTGGTAATTTCAGCCTGACAGAAAGATACTTTGTGTTATCTAAAGTCTCTGTAGTATCATTTACTTTTATTTGGGGACTTTGTGGCTGGAAGGCAAGAAAAAGGCTTCACAGACATTCTTGAAACAAGACTCAGTTTTCTTACTGCTACTGATAGGGAAACTGAGACATGGCAAAATGCATGGTCTAGTTTTGAAGGTGCTCCTTTTGCCTTCATCATTGATATCTGAGAGACGTTGGCTCTGGTCTCTATAATGAAGTTGCCATGTGCTCAGTGTAACACAGAGAGAATAAATAGAAACTGGGGAATGGAATCAAGTCTTTTATTTCTCAGTGACACACATCCCTCTCTCCAGACATAAAATAGCATCCCACCCATACAGATACTGCAGAATTATGTGATCAAATGGTCTCACCACGTACTTAAATGCTTCTCCGTTTTTATGGACTGCTTCTTGTTTTGTCCTGATTGYAAGTATTCACATCAGTCCTGACTCACAAAAGAACACAATTTACAATTTAAGTCCTATTGATTCTTACTGAGTTTATGCATACGTGTTGGGTGCTCTCCTGAATTAGGCCTACAGTGGGTGCCTCTGGCATCAAATTCTGTAAATTCGAGGTGGAGCGTGAAAGAGACATTTGTTAGGGTACTGAAATGTCCATTTGTCCCTCTACTTTTCTTTAAAGCTTTCTGTGCCAAACTGTCTCTTCAAATCCTGCAATTTATGTTTTTTTTAAAAAAGGAGAAAAATTTTGACAAAAAACATTATCCTGATTTTTTTCTCAGTCATCTCCTTTTCTTTAAAGCCCATTTAGCTGGAAAGTGGATGGAAAGGCTGTACTGCTCCAGCTGACAGAGCACTCTTCACTTTTTGAGACCAGCAAACTCCAGGAGTTTTTTAAAACTTTCAGGATTTAGCCTTTTGGTTGTTATTTACCCTATCCAACATCAGGCATCRGAAGCAGGTTACCCGCAGTGCCGGGGACGGGGCCTGTCTCAGAGGACCGCCGCGTCTCCRGCTCCCTATCCCCGAGAGCCGCAGCCCAGCTCTCGGGGCATGGGAACCGCAACTGTCCCCCCTTGCCCCTGCCCTCSGTGGGGAGCAGCCCGGCTGCCCCAGCCGGAGCAGGGCAGTGGGGCAGGCTCTCCCCGGGGAGCCCAGGAGCTGCTCACCACAGGAGGGGAGGAGATGGCTTGCTGCTGCAGCTGGGCAGTGGTACGGCAGCGGCCAACAACCTCTGTCTGTCTGCCAAGAACGGGCCTGCCTCTGAATACTGTTTCCCCTGAGTTCCTCTGTTTTCTGCTGGGACTTTTCAGACTCTCTTTGCGTTTTTCCCATGCCTCGATGGTGCATATTACAAATGAAAATACCTTTAATATAGAAAAGAGGTGAATTCATTTATCTGCACCTTGGATCAATCCAGACATTAGTTATGGGACAATACGGAGCAGTGTGATAAAGAGTCCCTTCTTTGCTGAAGGGACAGAAAGGGGAACCAGAAAGAAGAGAAGGAAACAGTGCAGGCTGTGATAAGTTATGTACATTCTTTTAATAGGGTCTCTACTTGTTAAGGCCGTGCGTGCGAACCCTGAGAAAGAAAGAAAGATGTTTTACATTGTGTTTTCATCATTTTCTTGCAGAAATTTATCATTGAAAGAGCCACCATCTCATAATTATAGTATTATGAGTGGTGATGCAACAGTAAAATCCCTTTTCATGCAGTAAAGGCTAAGCTCATTCTCTTTTAGTTCAAGCACGTTTTCCCTCCACTTAGGACTCATTCTGGCAACCAGAGCATGTCAGCAGGTTTTTTTCTTTAGATTGGGTAGGGGTTAATGAGGTTTGGACAGACAGCTCTGCTACTGTATTGCCTGGGATAGAGGAAGTTGCTTGCTTACTTATTATTTATCATTATAATTCTTGTCCAAAATGTGCTTGCATTTTATGAAAGGAAACAGATGCTTATGCCAGAAATCTTACAGCATAGATGAAGAAATAATGAATTAGTGAAATGAAATTTATTAAGGGAACACAATTCTGTGACTGGAAAAGGAGATATTCAGCCAAGGAAGTGTCCTGTTGGCTATTCAGGTTAAGTAGGTGGAATTAAYATAATGTTAATACTGTACAAACACATGTAGGGAGGATGGGCTGTGGATGTTAAGAGTAATAGTAAGTGGAGTTTAAGAAAAGGTTAAGCATTTCTTTCTTCGTTCTAGGATTCCCCAATGTGCAGTTTGGGAAACTTACCTCAAAGTGAATCAAGGTTTTGTGTGGGAATTGCTTGGTTTCATTACAAGTGCTGATCAGCACTGAGGGCTGTTTATCGACCTGTTAGTTACCGCTGCTGGAATTCACCATCTTCCTTTGTCCACCCCCAGGCCCTCATTTTGTCATCTGTCCTCCATCTCTGCAACCCCAGTTCTACCACAGCCCCGTGCTTTTCCCATGCCTCCGCTCCGTGCATGGGCTCTGGTTGTCCTTCTCGTCTGCAGCCAGGATGTCACGAAATCCCTTGCTGTTCCAGCTGAAACAAAGCAAGTCAGACCCGCTGTCAAACTCTATGGATTCACTGTCTTTCTGCAATAGGATTTCTTACACAGTTTATCTTTATTTCCCAGTTACTAGCAAAAAACCAAATGTAGTTCCCCTGAGCACAAATCTTTATATCTGCCAATTAAGGATAAGGTAGAGATTTAGCCTAGGATTTTCAAAAGAAACCCAAAGGAAGTAAATGTTCGATTCACACTGAACTTCACTGACTTCAGGCTCTATCCCTCCTCTGTGCCTCTGAAATCCCCAACAGTAGCTGTCTAATTGAGCTGCCCTGAACATGTCCTCCACATGGCTTTAGAGACCCACTGAATATGGTAACGTCAAACTTTAAGTGCACTTGGATCTCATGCTGAGAATTTTACACTCGGCTACCAAAATCTTGTGTTTATCCTGGACACTGTTGCATTTCACGTTGAAAAATACCCTGAGCATGTTTAAAGCTCAGTTCATAGCACCTTCCTCTGCATGTGTTGTATGCAAAAGAGAAATGTGGTTTTGGGGAACAAAAGAACACATGCATGAGTATTGTGGGTAAACATAGACATCTGTCTTTGAAAATTGAGGCCTCTGTATTGATCGAACTGAGTCTAGCAAGAACAGAAATGAACATATTCGTCCGGGAACCATTTGCGTGTAACAGTGATTGCACAGGGCAGAATATTTTATCTGAAGTGTCGTCAGTGAAAGAAATGAAGCAGGAGCTGGGAATGTGCTTATCAATAGACCTTATTATTCTGCTCATCCTTTGATAAATGAACATAGCAAGTTCTTTCATGCTCCCCTCAATCTTCTACTTGTTTGTACTGGACTTCATTGATCCATATTTAGCCCTCCCTAATAATGTGACATGACAGCGAATGTAAATGGCAAAGTCAATGAGCATTTCCTTTCAGTTGAAACAAAGCAAGTCAGATCAACTATCAAACTCTTCGGATTTATATTCTTGTTTGAAATAGAATTTATTACCTTGTTAGAAACTAAAACAAAACACAAAAAAAGTGTGCAACCATTTTTTGTTATTGTAGTTAAAGGAGAACAATTTTATGGGAGGGGTGTCCTCTGRGCATGCTCCAGTCAACTCTATCAATCAGAGAGGCCAAGAATGATAAAATTCAAACCCTGCAGCTGCTGGTTCCTTTGGGAGTCACATTACAGTAGTACAAGCAACAGTCTTTCATTTTAAAAAGGGAAGCATATAACTGCAGCCAAAGGGCTTTCAGCGCTATTTTAGGTAAGCTGATCTGCATAAAGGCCATTGTAATCTCTTGTGCTGCTCAGGTTTTAGACGATATTTTTGTTTCATAATGCTGTTCCTATGTCCACTGAAAACATCTGCTTAGATGTGCCAGGCTCGATCGTGCACCCTGTTACATCACTTGGCAAATGAGGTCACCTCAAGTAAATAGCAGTATTATGGAGAGGAGAGTGAAAGCCCCGGGATTTAACTGTTAGGACTCAAGCTGCAACCCTGGCTGAAAATGATGCAGCAATGCTGAAAAGGCTCAGTGGCTGCAGTGGATAAGGCAAGCAATAGGGAGGACTCAAACACAAGTAATCATGTCCCTCGAGCTCCTTTTTCCATGGTGCCAAACACTGACCGAGGGCATGGGCATGCAATCGTTGTGCAAACTCTCCTGCTCAGAGTCGGCATTGCTTCACACGGAGTTCATCCGTGCAGCCTATTTGTAGCAGCAGGAGTGTATTTTCACATGGTGATTAATTCACATGGTGATTCACTAAGCTGCAGCATATCGTTAAGATGAGACTTTAATATAACAACAAGCAAACTACAGGCGTTAGGGAAAACAGCTTGGGAGAGAGGGAGAAGGGTCTGTGGGATTGCCTGGCTGCCTCCAACCGCTACCAGACTAACTGCAACCACCCCACCCAAACAGGGTCCAGAGCTTGCATTGCAGCCCCAGTCTCCTACAGCATGATTAAAATTTACYGGAAGGATTTTTGCTCTCAACTGATGAAAATTCATGGGCTGTATTGGGTGCGATAGAAGTAGGCACTAGACGGCCAGACTATGCCAAGCCCAGCCGTGTGCCCAATGTGGTGCTGGGGCAGGGTGATGCCCTCAGCCATCACACGTKCATTCAGCCTGAGGCCTGCCTGGCACCCAACGCCGTCTAACAGACATGTCGGTAACATGTCCTGGGTTTTCTAGTATGTAATAAATCCCTTTGAAAATTCCTGCTCTGCAGTGTGGCACCTGCAAGGGGGAAAAGGGGCAGGAAAATGTGCCAGCTGGGACCAGGTCTTCCTTCGGCAGCTTGGAGATGAACGCCCCTCACTGTCATCATTCCTCCCGATGAGTTTTCTGTCATCTCAAATCCACATTTTCCTTTATATTCTATTAGACGAACCTACTACTGAAAATTGTTAAAAGCAACTTATCCAGATCCACCTTTGAGTTAATTTTGGGCCTGAGGCCCTGATTTATAGTAACGGGACCTAGGGACCAACAATAAAAAAGAAAAATAGCAGCTATTAAATCTGTAAAAAGGAAACGACTTGGAAAGGAGAGGGATGCCAAGCTAGCCTCTCCAGCAATGGCAAAGGAGAGTCAGACTTACAAGACCGTATGGCTTAGACATAGTTTGAATAATCTCCTCCAATTAAAAATAAAGCCAGTTTTATATAAAACATCTGTTCTGTGAATTCAACAATTTGGGCAAAAAAAACCCCATCAGGGGATACTTTAAGTCCTTCATCGTGTTTTTGGTTTCTCTGTTCAGATCCTTACCCATTCTGAGGAGCTGAAGGCGGAGTGTTGTGGTTTCCTATGATGCTACCAAGCATCAGTGCAGGCGTTTGAATTTCTGTATGCTGGGCTCCCCATCCATGCTGCCTTCAGATATCCAGCCTTCATTGCAAGGGGGGGGGTGCTTTAGGAGAGCCCAGGACACCTGAGGCAGGTCAGCAAAGATCAGCAGAGGGTCTGCAGTGAAGGGGCAGYGCTGGAGCTGGGGTGGGCTGAGACACAGGAAGGCAGATCCTCCCGTCAGCCCTGTGCGCTGCCCTCAGAACAGTGCTGGGAGCTGGGCATGGCTGTCCACTGGGGAGAGTATCTGTCTAACATAGTCAGGCTCATACGTATCTAAAACACAGTGGTACTTAGCCACTATATCCTGATCCCTGCACGCTAGCAGAGGTAAAGAAGAGAGCACAAAATTATCCTTTTTCTGCCTTCACACACTCACTTCTTACAGCAGGACCATAACAGGAAAACATACCTTTGAAGCAATCTACAGCTTGTCTTGGAAATGTCTGGTTTTTATTTGACAAGGGGAAGGAGATCTGTTGCAGGTATTGTTTTAAATTATATCACTTTTCATAACTCCATTAAAAGTGTAACTGTGCAGACAGCAACATACCTGCCTAAAATAATTAGATTATAAAGGAAACATAATCTGGGGATATGYGTATCGAGCAAATTTGATCCAGTCCACAAACTGAGATTTGCTTTGTTGTAAAGCATCCCTAGGGTGATCTTATTGTGCTTTTCCTTCAAATATCATTTGCTTCCTTCTCAAGAGGACATCAGTCTGAGGTCTCTCCTCTGGTTGTTGTGAGCCATTGTTCTTAGTTCTTCGGGTAACTATTTTTATTTCAGCGTAATTTAAAAGCAGAGGTGGCTAATGAGGGACCTGTAGGTCCTAATCATTCCCTGACGTTGACATCAGGGAAGCTGTAGGTTCTCTGCTGACAAGCAAATAGTGGGGGTCATACTCAGCTGGGAACACTGTCTGAAGGGGGCACAGGGCTGCTGACACATTATTTGATTCCTCCCTTCTCAAAACTCTGGCCAGGGCCGAACGCCCCCATTAGATAAAGACATCTGTGCACGGTGCCCACCCTTTGCCCTTGCAAAGTGTGCTTGTCCCTTGTCTTTCTAAAGCTTCTGTCTAAAGCTCTCTCCTTCTCCAACAGTACCAGGTATGTGAYGCAGACAACTGGGTTTCTATTTTGAACACATCAGCTGTGTAGACCTTTTACTGTGCACACTTTGCCTGTGCTGTTTGTACCTGGGGATGTTTTACAAAGTTCCTGGCCAGAATACGTGATCCGGTTTTTGTACTTGCTATCAGTGTCTTGGGAATTGATGTCTGATGAATCATCTGTTGACTGAAACCCTTGACCTCCCAGGTCAAGATTGTCTGCTTGCTCAGACTGTGTTGGACATACGGAAGAAAGCAACTAGTCAGTATTCCCTGATTTCAGTCTATCCTTGTGCTTTTATTAACCCTGAGTGAGTTTAAAACATCCTGTGGCTGTGAAATATGGCAGGTGGGGGATTACTTTGGAGGGTTTCAGCCATCTGCCTTTCTCACCTTCTGCAACACTGGTAGCAAAGGGGTTTGGAGCCAGTTGTGCTAACTCTGTGTCACTGAGGAAACACAGATTATCTCTGCTCCATTTTGTGCTTCTCCGGGGAAGGGAATTTGGGTACCAGCTCTCTGAGCCAAATGCCATGAGAAAACCTTCAATCTTATAGGATCAAACACAGACTGATGCTCTGGTTCAATTTGTTGGGTGAAACAAAGTGAGTCTGGTCGTCTTTATCTTCAAAAGCATTTTTTATAGTTGGATGTGCTGTTTAATTTGGGTCGACTTTAGTCTTACTTTCTGGAAAAAAGGCTCCAGAAATAATTCAGACAGCTCCATTCAAGCTGTTCTGCAGATGTCAGCATATGCCGGAGTCCAAAATCCAGCACACTCAGGATATGGTTGTCTAACACGGACTCCAGCAAGAGATGCTGAACAGGAAAGGTATGTGCTATTTGAGACCATAACACCAGATTTCCTTTCCGTTAGCTTATTTATATGTCCCACGTGCCATTTCTGTCTCCTCTTCCCGCTGTGGAATAACTTACTGTGTCTTGATTTATAGAACGCTGCACATCCAGATGCCTCTGTTGTTATCTCCTTGCTGAGAGGAGCAAAGCTGGTACATTTGGGTTACAGGGCTGTCACCATGATCCCAGCCATGTGTTTAACTAATTGTTTAAATATAAAGAGACCTCCTGGCGAAGCTCAGGCAGTATTTCTCTTTGTTGGTCAGACAAAACAGAAAGGGTTAGAAGCACCAACTCCATCTTAAGGGAATATGGGTAGAGGGGCCTGAGGACCAAGAAAGACTCTGAGATGACCCAGGTATTCTCCACCAAATTTCTGATTCTGAACTCAATCTGGAGCAATTCTGCTGAYTAAAATAGGTTATCTCTGGTTCAGCTCATAGCTCCTGAAATAGTCCATCCCCACAGAAACACCTCTGTACCGATGCAACGAAGCATTCACCAGAATTGCCAGGGCTCTCAGCTCAGCATCCTTTAGAGCTGCAGAGGCTTTAGAGGGAGGAACGTGGGTGACTCAGTGTTCGCACTCCAAACAGAGCCTGTTACAAAGTAAGAAAACTAAAGCAATTCTTTAGTACTGAAATTCCTCGGAGGCTTCTTCTGAATCTGATCTCTCTAACCTCCCATTAAAAAGAAAATCTCTACAAAATTGCGGAAATTTTCACAAAGAACTCCACGAGGGATAAGATTTCTCATGCCTGTCCCCCAGCTAGAGTGACAGCTCCTGGATCTATTTCAGTGCAGACAGAATCAACGTCTAAGTGGTCTTATTCACTTTTTTTAATCTCTTGATAAAAATGCAAATGCCATTCTTGCTCCCACTGCCTCTCTCACCCTCTTGAAATAGGCTGTTTATGGTGACTAAATGCTTCTATCCAAAACTGGCTGTCATCCAAAACCAGATGGGCAGAAAGCCTAAGAGCAACAGAAAACTAGCAATTTATATTAGGACACAGTGCCGCACCACACAGAATGCTTTGTTTAAACTAGCAGAGCTCTGTGTCCTATTGAATATATGTAAATAACCAGCTAGTGTGGATTTCTACAACAATGTTGGTGTATTTCAAAATAAAATACTCTGAGCATCTCTTCTGACGCTGATAGTTTCATTCTCCGTTGCTGATTCTTTCACTGAAAATCAGATGTTGGCTTGAGATTTGTACTGGAGAGTAAACAACTTCTTACCTACCTGAAAGGTAAAACTGTAGGGTTTTACCTACATCTGCAGATGCTGTGCACTGCTGATTCTGCTTCTGAATATGTTGTTATGATTGAAAAATGTACTGAAGGGGAAATTGAGGCATTTCAGGAGCAGAAAAAGGAGGAGATAAATAAGAACAAATGATACAGCAATTTTAATAACAGAGTATGGTGGATAATTTAGTATAGTGAGTTGGGCTGGGCATGGTTCTTTACATTATAATCTATTTTTAAATAGCTTAATATTGCATGAGAAGATACTCATGTGTTATATACTGACAGAGCATCTTTGACAGTCRCGAGCCCTTAGGCCAGACAAATGTCAGTCTATAGGCTTTGGCAAAGGTATGGCAGCTTGAGCTTACTGTGTTTTCAGGCAGTGTGCTACTCAAAAGGAGTCAATGCAAAGGTTAGAGATAGGTATAATGCACTGACATTTATTCTCCTGTTCTCTGTTACTACTCAGTTGTGAGAAGGGTCTGACCAAACTACAGGCATATTTGGAAATGGGGAACCCCAGGTGTGACTGATCTGTGTACATCACTTGGCAGTGAGTGGCAGTGACTGGCAATGAGGTTGCCTGAGCTGTAGTCATTCCTCAGCATCCAGCCCAGGGATTCAAATACAGCACTGAGCCAAAAGAACCGCTCAGGTATATGCGGCATCTGTCCCAGGGCTGGCTGGGAGGAGACAGCAGCATCAAAACCCTGGCTGTGGTCCAGCTCACAGRGTCTCCCGTGAGCATCACATGTAGTTCCCTGAGAGAACAGGTAGCCAGGCCATCTCTGTTATGTGCCCTCACATTTCACAGACCACAACGTGGTTCATGAGCCTCTAACAAACTTAAGACCTTAATTACGAAAGGACTAAAACCTTAATTATGGCACTGTGCCACAGGTGGGAAGACCAAGCACACCAATATTTTGYACCCTTGTAGAAACAGGCAATTGAAATGCTGCTATATTTGCTGGGGCAGTTGGCATTTATTCACTTATGCTGATGCAAACACCACAGTATCACTATTACCAGTTCTCTGCTTCTCAGAGCTTGGGTTCACCTTTTAGAACCAGTGTGAGATCCATTGTGATTTGCAGGATAAACCATTTAGTTACCCATTTAAGAAGTGCCCAAGGAATCCTTGTCCAGACACACATCTCCCAAATCCCTGCTCACCCTGTTAGAGAGCTATTCATTCCCACTTATCTTTCAACTGGAGTGGATTTAGTACTCGTTAAGATCTATTTTAGCTGGAAGGAAGGACAGCCTGTGACCTGATAGGTCTTTTCCATCTGCAGTATAATGATAAATATGGCTCTGGTGTTCAGCCTTGCTTCCTCTGGCTGCTGCTTTGTGGCTGGAAACTAAACAGATGCAGCAGTGGCCAYGCACGCACACTGTGATTCAGGGAAGACCATCTCATGGTAATCCTGCACTAACTGGTACCTGCTGGTCCCTGGAGCCTGGATGCCCCTGCAGCAGGATGTGTCCATGCCTGGGATCATTTTGGTGGCTTGCACTTCACCCTCCCATAGCTGAYGGGCACTCGGTTGGGTGTTCCCAGAAGCAAAAAGGCTCATGTAAGTCATGACAAAACTCATTCACCAGAGTCAGTGTCTGACAGAAACTGCTCGCATCGATGCTCAGAGGTTAGTGAGCAATGTCCTGCCGTAGAGAGGGGAATTTTCAATTGCTCTGTGGCTGGGTCCCTGCCTGCCCTGGTGACATAGGGCAAGGCTCTATTCCTAGCTCAGGTTTGATCTGTTTTAGAACATCGTGATAAAAACACTTACACACTGAACGCACAATGATGCTTTCTAGCCCAGGCACAAGTGAGCGCAGAGGATGGGAGATGGTTTGCTGCTGGCAGGCAGCATGGAGAAAGGCTGGGGCTCCTGCTAGCTGCTTTCAGAACATACGGCACGTTTGCTCTGGACTGCTTGGGGCCCTCTTGCTTCCTCATTGCATTTTGCTAATTGCTTCTGCCATTTCCTTTTCTTCCTGATTTTAAGGCTAAGGCTATTGCTTTTTATGTAATTCATTAGATTTGTCCGTGTGTCAAATCTTTCAGTTATGCCTTGTGCTCTGCAAAGACATGTTGCATTGTTATTTTTATTTTAACGTCTCTCACCAATCTTGTTGTACTATACACAGGTTAGACTGCTGTCTGGGTTTTAAGTATATCCAGTCAGTGGCTTTTATGGTGGTTTTTATCACAGGAATAATAAAAGTGAACATAACATGTTAAAATATGAAGCCATTTACCTGTGAAGTTCAACCTTAAGGGCATTTTCTATTTTCTTTTTCTTTCCAAACCAAATGCAATATGTGTGAGAAACCAGCAGTCYGTCTGTATTCCAATTTGCATGCTCCAAGGTAGAGAGAAGCATGATGTACTTCTCTGAGATTGGGAAATTACTCTCTAAAAACAAATTAAGTAACTAATAGCCTGAGGGATCACTTCATAGGTGAAAGGATTTCTGTCATTGGGAATCAGATGTATTTGCATTATTCCTCAGTGGCTTACAATTTGTATACGTATTTGTATAATATGAGCTTTCTAGAGACATTACTTTGCTGTGGGTTAATTTAGTAAGTTAATGTTCTTTGTGGTGTGGTGGTACGTAAGACACAGAACAGGCACGGTAAGCACTTGCAATTCCTTGGCAAAAGGAAGGAGCTCCTTTTCTGTTCTTTGTGGCCAGCACCTGAAAATGATCTGTGAGCCCCCGAGCTAACTGCCTGCACCTACCACCTGCACCTGTAGAAGGGAACCTGCTTAATTCCTCCTGCCAGAGAGGGGGTCTTTCCCTGAAAATGTATTATTTTAGCATGGGCTCCTCCAGCAGTGAGTTGGAACATGGGGAAGCCCTGGTCCGTGTTTCCATCCAGAGGATGTTGGAGGAAGAGGTGATATAAATTCATACCGTTTCCAGGGAGCCAAGGGAGGTTAGCTCTCCCATTCAAACATCGAGGTAGGCTTCTAAAGCTGGGGGGGAGAATATCTCCCCTGCTGAGGAAGAGCTTGATCACAGCAGGTGCCAGCTCCTAGAGTGGATGATTGCTTCCAGTTCTCAGTGTATTAAATAGCTATTTTTAATGAACCAGAGAAAAGAGGAGCTCGGGGCTAGATGGTACCTGAGGGTCATGGAGCACACCTGCCTCCCCCGGGATAATGTTTACAGGTKTTGCCCTAATTGAAGCATCTGTTTGTATCACAGATGTTTAGTTATTTCAGGGGGGATTGACAAAGGCCYGCAATAGACTGATTTTAGGTTAGCTGCCCCTTAGGCCGCTGTGCGGAGGGCAGCATCGCAGGTGAGGAGTGAGGAGCTGCTTAGGGCAGCACTTCCCAGGCTGATGCTCCCTGGAAAGTACCTTGTTAGTCCCAAACTTTCTCAAGTGCTGTCTTCACCAAGCCTTTTTCCCTGGGATATTTCAGGGCTGTTTCACCTTTCCTGCTTAAGCAATAAAAATGATTTATTTTTCAAAAATCAACCCGAACTGTCTGAAGAAATTTTTTTAATGTTCTGGAACATCCTCTGCCCATATCATTGGAAACGATGGGTCTTGGGATCCTGTCTGAGCCGGCTCCTTCATGCCCAGACACGACACATCGTAATTAGATAAGCACTCTGAAGACAAGCGAGAGTTAATTCTTTATAACTTGCTGTGTGATGGCAAACACGGACACCTAGTGGAACTCGAGTGCAGGGCATGTAGATGCCTTAAATTTATCTCTGCAAGAGAAGTAGATAATTTGACTCTAGAAGTGTTTGTTCACATGTTTTCCCTTAAAAGAAGGAGAGATTTGATTATTTTCAGAGAAAGCATCATAGATAGCATAATGTGGGGGAAAGAAWATTTACTTGGCAAGGAGTAGTGAAAGAATTAGGGGCAAATCATCACAATTGGTAAGATTTGTCAGTGTATTTACTAAGAAGTAATCAGGTTTTTTTCTTGTGTCTTAAATATCTCATACCATAGCAGATCAGATACCATATTGGATCAGAAAGATTTTCTACTCCTAAATTAGTCCATAGCAAAGAAATCTCAGTAAATATTACAGCAATATCTTATTCTTACCATACCTGTGAATGTTTGTACTCCAGTTTTGGGGAGATTATGTCAGCATGATGAATGGTGGGTTTGCTGATAAACTGCATAGCTAGGTGCTAAACTGATCTCTTGTGCCCTTTCAACAACCCACTGAGCTCTTTCTGCCAGGATTAAYGCGAGCACTCTGTCTGAATGGCCTCGAACAGCTGCCATGGTTTGTTTTGTTTGTTTTTTCTATTTATTTACAAATAATCTTTCAGAGAAATATTTCCTTCTTCTTCCCCAAATCTAGCATTTCGTCTACGGCAGAGACACAGGACAGGTGAGAACCAGTCCTTGTCCACTGACCCCTTTCTGTAATTGTAAATATCACCTCTGTGAGTGGGATTTCTTTCACACCTGCATTAGACACACAAACCACTATGCCACTGAGTGGGGAGACAGGCTGGTCCTGTGGGGGTGTGCATTCAGGGCTGCTTGGGCTAAGATAAGGGATTTTGAGATTGTACCAGCTGAAGAGTGAAGTCTGTAGAGATGAGCRTGCTCTCCTCAAGGSCTYCCCCATTCAAGCTGATAAGCAGATCCCAGTTCTCACTGATTTCACAGAGATACTCAGCATCTTACAAGATTTCTCTCAATTCAGTTGGATTTAGAAGTTGTTCTTTTAAAAACATTTTCTAATACGCTTGGGTTTAGCTTCATATCCTAAGAAATAGGTTTATGGTATTACACTGKTTTGAATCAGCTTGTTTACTATTCTCATCTTAATAACTTTTGAATCAGTGGACTAATTTCTATCAAATTTGACTCTGGAATAAGGACCTCAAAGATTCCTGCATGCTTCAGGGAAGCAGGCAGCACGTAGAGGAGAAAGACCCAAAAGAGGGCCCCTAATGACAGGCAGACAGCAAAAAATCCACACTGCAGAGCATTAAGAAAGATCCCTCACACCAGAAAGACTTAGATTTGTGCTCACAGCTTTTTAGACACCAAGAATCAACCTCTGATATCCAAATCTGTAAGAAAACAAGCTTCATTAGCTCTGCTGCTTGTGCAATCACTTCTTCTGTTTTGTTCTGCTGTATACACAAGCACTTATATATCTGGTCTCTGGTTATATAGAGACTGTGATTAAACAGAGACCAGGATTGTTCATCGAGAGTYGCAGGGTGTGAGGCTGAAGGAAAGCAGCAGGTTGCCAGTGCTCAGTACGGAAGTAAGATGATACATTTATTCTTAGGTACAAATCCTGGAAGTCAGCATATAATCAATCACTCTACGTTTATATATTTACACCTCTGTTTTCCATCAGAGAGCATGGGAGAAGCTTTTCTGATCTGCCCGGTCAGGATTCCCCAGTCTCCCAAGAGGTCCCCAGAGCAAGTTTGGGAAGATGAGGGCATGTTTCTTGTCTTGAAAAAAAATTGTAGCTGTTTCCTCACTGCACTGGTGGCATGTGGGAATGTGTCTAGCTCATGCTGTAGAGGGGTGAGCTGGAATTTGTTCTGCCATGAGGGCACAGCGCCGAGGCAGCCTGGGCTATTGCCAGTCTAGAAAGTCACCCCAGAAACTAAAGCAGGAAAAAAAGCAAGGTTTCTGATGGACACCCACAGCTAGAAAATTCACAGATAGAAAATTCACCCACAGCTAGCATTCAAAAGGTTACTGGGTGGGTAGTTTTGATTTCTCACTTCAGCCCGGCAGAATCAATAAGAAGTAAAGGAAACCAAGGCCACAACATGTTGAACTTTGACAAAAGAAATTATTAACTTGGCTTCTAAGGAGTACAAATCCTGTCTTTGCCAGTGTAAATATGATGCAAAGATGATTGCCTTCATCCTGCCCTCTCTAACTTCTGTTCCTGTTCTTTTTTTTTTTTTTTCTGTTGAACCTGGGCAGTTGTCTGGAGGGTGTGAACTAACCGTGGTGCTCCAGGACTTCACAGCAGGCCACAGCAGCGAGCTGAGCATTCAGGTGGGGCAGACGGTGGAGCTGCTGGAGAGGCCAAGCGAAAGGCCAGGSTGGTGTTTGGTCCGGACCACGGAGCGGAGCCCGCCTCAGGAGGGTCTGGTCCCCAGCAGCGCTCTCTGCATTTCCCATTCCCGCAGCAGTGTGGAGATGGATTGCTTCTTCCCTTCAGGAAAAGGTAGGCAACAGTCCGGCAGGTTTAAGACTGTTTTGGATTTCCCCTTTTGTATCATGTAAGTGCAAAGCTGCTTGGGCTGCTCTTGCAGTCGGCGTGGGTAAAAGACTGTTTAGTCATTAGTGAGTTTTGTTACCAGATCTCTGTGAATTGGCACAGCACTTGCCTAACTCCATTTCCATGAATCAATGTTTGTACGTGTGCGTCTTTTGCTGTGTGGCAATCATTATCGTCTTGAAATTCTGGGTAAAAATAAGACCTTTAAACAACAAAGGGACTGGTTTTAGTGCCTAAAAGGCTAGAGGGAGGGAAAGTCGTGTTGTATATACACCCAGGATGCCCCAAATTGTGGATATGTTCCTTTATATGTGCCAAGGTGCACACTAGTGCATGGTCTTTTAGTGTATCCCTGCTGCCTGCCTATTATTGCAAACAAGCCACTGGTGAGTACTGGTACACTCTGTTGACTTGTGAACTGGAGACATTGTGTGTAAAGACACAGMACAATGGGGAAAGAATCCTTTACGACTAGTGTGCAGCAAAACACATCCCCGGTATTGTCCCGAGAGCTTGGGCTTCACCCGCAATGAATGGTGAAATATTGTTTGTCTCTGTGGTGTCTGTGGCCTATTAATTGATGTTCTGTTCTGAGCAATGTGTGTCCCGCATATAGCATCCATGCAACCAGGCATAGGAGACAATCCAGACTGATAGATCAGAACCGGTTCAGTTCAGCGTGGCCAGAGCAGGTCTCCTTTTGGCTGTGCCCAGGCTTTTGGCCACGCAGAACACAAGTAAGGTCCAGGGAGGAAAGGCTTTTGTCATCCCACTCCTGACTTTGAGCTCACAACCTGAACTGGCTTTTTAAAATTTTTTTTTTTTTCCTCTGCATTAAGGGAAATAGAATTTGATCTGTTCTTGTTTGAGCAAGTTAAGCTTGGTGGTTTTGTTTGGTTTGAGAAAAAGCATTGAAACCGGGCTGTAGTCTGTCCTCGCTCCCTGCCTGCACTCCCACTGCGGAGGCTGGGAGCGGGGCACAGTGCGGCAGGGCCAGGGTCTGCAACCAGTTTCCCTTCAAAAGCCGTCTGATCCAAACCTGGGGGGAGGAGRGCTCAGCTTTTCCTCTCAGATTTGATCCCCTCGGCAGGTCTCCCTCAGTTAGGTGCTTCCCCTTGCCCTGCTTTGCAAGAGCGAGGAGGTGAAGTCAGTGCTGGCTGTCAGCTCTGTCTGCCGTGCAAACTCCAAACTCGTCACGCGCTGCCTAGACCCGCTGCCGACTCTCCTCCTGCCTGACGCCCGGGGCCCTGCCCTGCTTCTGCTGCCACAGGAGCCTGTCCTGGTCCTCAGCTGTCCTCTGAGAAGCACTGCAGTTGCTTCCGTGCAAATTAWATCTGTGAATAAAGAGAAAGGTAAAGCTGAAAATCAGCCAGGTCTGCGTAAGAGCAGTCACTGCCTGACGTGACTCATAGGAAGCCAGAGGCGTGTCTGCTGGGTGCATGGTCCAGCAGTTGGGCTTGGGGCCTCTGCTGAAGGGTGCTGTGAGACACCACTCAAACCTCGTTCGAGTGCCCTAGGTTGAAGAGTTTCTCCTCAAACGAAGCAAAACAAAAAAATTGCAGGAGTAGGCTGTGGAAAGGGAGGCAGGAAATCCCRAGGAGGATGGAGACAGGGTGGTGCAGGGGCTGAGGGCTGGCAGGGGACAGGGGGACTCTGCTTTCTGCAGGATTGGGTGAGCTTCAGGGCACAATTGCACAGCAGGTACAGCACAAYGGGCTGCGGCTGGTGGACCAGAGCYGACTGATGTCTGGAAGCCACCAGGCARCATGAGCACAGCGCCAAGCCTGCGCTAGCACGCTTTGCCTGCCCGTGGGGCAGGTTATCTCACCTAACACGCTGCGACCGCTTCCAGGTTGGAGCTGGCTCTTGTCCCATCATCTCCCAAACAGGTGCAGAGTGAGTCTGGGGCCAGCTGGCWCCAGCCATGTATTCATGGCCTTTATTTCCTTGTATCTCTTTCCCCTTCAGCCTCAGTTTTCTTCCTGCACATACCAGAGCTGTATCAGGGAGCCTCAGTATTAATGGGATCTCCAGAAGTGCTGCTAGAAATAATAAAAATAACCACCCAATCCACAGTTTTGGCCAGAGTACAGCAAATAGGTTCTGTGTCTAATCWGTTCTCCCTCTATTAGGAAAACAGGAAATTGTTTAAACTGAATGAACAGATGTYGGGAATAAAGAAAGAGGAGTAAGTTTAAAGTTTAAAGGGGAAAATGCAGTAGCCACTGGAAGAGCCTGCTGACGTCATGAGGTGCGGGAAGGATTAGCATGATAAATGGATTCTGACTATTCAGATTCGTCTCCTTCTCTACTTCCAGTAGCTTTAGGCATGGGTTGGACTCGGAATCTCTTGGTCCAGGCTTCCAAAATTTCTGGCCTTTCTCTACAACCCAGAACAAAGGCTGGCAGATTTTATGTCAACATCAAATGGTGTCTCCTCTCTGTTTCAAGTATGTAAACATACACAGTTGCAGAAGAACAGGTTAATAGCTGAATTTTGCTTACAATTACCAAGACACATAATTCTTTGCTTTTACAAGCAGTGTAATTTCAAGAACAGAAAGTATCTATGCTCAAAACTTAACATTTCTAATAATAGAATTTGCCATCTATGACAGAAGCATGCAGAGTTTTGACAAGTATTAAAACGTAGTTACATCTGCTTAGTGGGAARTGGCAAATTATTGTGTTTGGTCCTATTATAAGTTATGGTGGACTATAAATGTAAATCATGTGGCTCACAGAAGCTACCTACCATCCGTAAAATGAAAGAGTAAAGAAAGTAATATGTCAGCCAACACCTGTATAGATGAAGGCTTGAAAGATTTGGTGGGATCACCAGAACATTTTGTAGAGCATCAATGCAAGTCCTCATCAAACAAAAAAATAAGCCTTTTTAGACAGCCTCACTGAAAGCCACTGGAAATGCAAACCCAAACTTCACAAATGAGCCTGTGCTCTGGCTCTTCCTCACTTTTTTATACTATTCCTTTGAAAATAGGTAATGAATTAACATAAAATATTGCAAAAGGAAAAACGTGGTGTGAATATAAGAGAACAAACCTGAAATAKAACACTTCCTACTTTTTGTAATGAAATATCTTTACAGCTTTCTCTTGTTGTTGATCAGTAAAAGTGCGGAGACTTTAAGGACTGGTCTCCCAGCCTTCCGTCTGACTGCTGGCACTGTTCCTTTCGAGGATATACGTTTGATTTTTTCATGACTTGACTACAGCTCAGAGCCCAAGTTTAGTCCTGCCTGTCCTTCCTTTCCAATCATCTGGCAGTGTTTGCAATTACCCTCTGTAAAAAGGCAAACAGGTTTCTGGGATTCACCTTTTGCAAGTGATTTCCAGATGACTGAGTAAAAAGAACTCATCTGCAGTCTCTGTTACTGTACTCAAGGATTTGTGGGATGGTTTTTTTTCTGATCAGGAAGGAAAAAGAAAGACCTGTCACACTAGGAATGAAGCTYTGTTTGAACTTTCCCACATGGCTAATTACAGGAAAGCTGTGACTTTTATTCCTGTCTCTTTTACCCTATAATTGAGCTGTAAGGTATTAAGATACAAATTTCAAATTAAGAGAGAAATCCACATGGATAGAAAGCAACTTAATGACCTGGCCAGTATTCATTAAGTGCACTGCGACAAGTATATTCCTGGTGTCAGCCTGTTAGCTTTGACTGAGTGATTCCCAATTTGAATTTGGCCCATGAAACTTTTCATCTGAAATCTTGATCTTATGACGCCTCACTCAGCATTTTTCTTGTAACATAAAAGTCACAGTATAATTCAAAGAATAACACAGAGTAGTTCTTGCAGTAATTTTAAGCAACCTCCATCACCAAAGGGAAAAGAAAGCATTAAAAAAAAAACAAAACAGGRGTTTATGGCACTTGTTTTGGACTGATGATATGCGAAAGGATCCTGTTCAGGGCCCCAAACCAGATCCTGCCTGCAGGATGCTTGTGTCTGGTACATATCTCTGGAGGAGATGAGGAATATATTTTATTAAGATGCTATGCAAACATCTTGCTGTGCAGGCAGATGGCCACTTAACAGCAGGGCTTTGGTGGCAGTGGTGGGTCCTTGTAACAGAGCAAACTGAGAAATAGTTGGGTCTCTTCCAGCTGAAGAGGGAACGTAGGTCTCGCAAGGTGTATGTTAGCAGGGTGAGCATCTCACTTGCACTTCCCAGCTGGGTCACATTGGCCCTGGTGCATCAGCTGGGAGCGCGCCAGACTTTGGGCAGGAGGGACAAGGGTTTCGGTGCTGCTCAGGTGACAGCTGGTACAATGAGGGGGTTGCCCACCTGATCCTACAGCCAGAGAGAGCCTGTGGCTGGTAGGTTCGATGGCAGGCTGGGCTGTGAAAGAAGGAAGCAGAATAAGGATTTAACAAGGCTGGCGAGAAGAAGAACGGTATCAATGAAAACGAGGTCATGCTGAGCCCTGTGTTTTTGTGACCACTCCTTGTGGGAAAGAGCAGATCATTTAATGGATTACTGTGCAAAGCCGGTGAGGCTAATCCGGCTCTTGTTGGGCTTGGAAGTCTCTTTCCTCCAGCCCCTGCTCTCAGAAGAGTKATCTATGTAGGGAAAAGCATATTTGTTTCTTCCCACGTCTCTGTTTTTAAGAACATCTTGGATTTTAGTGGGGGAAAAGAGTCTAGGCTGCTTTTATTGTGTCCCTGTTCCTGTTGAGTATTAAATTGCRATCTGCATTGGCTCACGCACTTTCTCTGTTGTGTTTTAAACAACCTCTGTTGCAAAACATTTTCGATGGTAATGATTCCTGATGTCCCAGGGGAGCTGTGTGAGGACGATTCAGAAGTTTTAGTGCACTGCATTAAACCTTCAGTTGTCCTTGTAGAGGCTGAGAAATTGTTTTTGGTTTTGAAAGTCTTAATTAAGAGCAGTCGATTAAAATGTTTGTAAGGCTCTGAACTAAAGGAAACATTTCATTAGGTAACACAGTTAATTTAACTGGCACGTAAACAGGTCATGGGGTTTCTATTAAGCAAACAATGTTCAGGCTCCCATTGTCAATATAAATATGCAGTATTTAAATAAAAAAACAAACCCTCACCTCTGTTCCTAATACTGTTCCAACAAGGGTGTTCAGAGTCAAAATTTCATAGTATAGACTGTCTTTCAGGAGAGGTCACGTGGACCCCTCCTGCTGGCATTTAGTGCCTCATGGCATCCTTGTTACAAGTTCAGGACATGGCTTATGTAGAAAAATCACATCAGGAAAGTTTTTGCTGCGTTTTCACTCCTTTTCAATTATGATAGAGCAGCTGGAAACAAGTCGGCTAACCAGCATGGTGTAACACGGCAGCTCTCCACGGACTGACACCAAGGGCTGCCGGGGCCCAGCTTGGGACTACTGCTCTACCTCAATATACAAGTGTGGCTCCATGCAGTCGTGAAAGGAATGGAAACAGAAAGATGAAAGAACTCAAAACTACTTTGCTATTTCAATCAGGTCACCCTTTCCCTTGTTTTTTCTCCGCTGTGTCTCCCTCCCCTCTCTCATCAAACAATGGCTGTTTGTCTTCACTTTCACAGCCCTTCACAGCTTCTCCCCACCGTATCGCTCCTTTCTACCTCAGTGGGCAATGTCTGCCCCGGTGCTGGAGAGCTGGTCATGCCTCGCTCCCCTACCTACTAGTATCTTTTGATCCCAGACCTCTGTGATTTCTCCTACTTCATAGTCACCCTGTGGAAGAACTCAGGTACCCATAAAGTGTCCATCCTTGGTTTTGTCCATGCTTACATCTTCTCCTGGACTTCGTTATCTCCAAAATAATAAAAAAAGAACAAATACTTAGCAACAGTTGGCAATATAGGTGTTGAGGTCTGATTTTTATCGTTTCTAAGAGGTAAGCCATGTCAAGCCTGAGAGGATGAGCAATACCTGTGATGGAGTATTCATATCACTATGACTGTAGCTCTACCAGGGATTTTACCTGTTGGGTACATCAGTACATCAAGCAGACAACACTATGCTGACAAATTCTTGCACAGTCAAGCCCTAGAGGCAGCGTCAGTCCGGGCACCGCCTGAGTAACTAGATAAGCTAGACCCAGCCTGGCGAAGCATGGCAAATACTTGTCCTAGACGGTAAGTCACAGCAGCCACAAGTCGTGGACGCAGATTGTGTGCAGACTGTTGGAGCCATGTTCTGATGGCTTGTGAATACCCATATTTCTCTGATTTGGTGTTTCTATTTCATTATTTTTTCTTATTTTCAGTATGGCATCACTAGATATTTAAAGATAAACTCATAGAATCATAGAATCATAGAATCATTAAGGTTGGAAAAGACCTCTAAGATCATCGAGTCCAACCATCAACCCAGTACCCATTCCCACTAAACCATGTCCCGAAGCACCTCATCCACACGTTTTTTGAACACCTCCAGGGATGGTGACTCCACCACTTCCCTGAGCAGCCTGTTCCAATGCCTGACTACCCTTTCAGTGAAAAAATTTTTCCTAATATCCAATCTAAACCTCCCYTGGCGCAACTTGAGGCCATTTCCTCTCGTCCTATCACTTGTTACTTGGGAGAAGAGACCAGCACCCATCTCTCTACAGCCTCCTTTCAGATAGTTGTAGAGAGCGATAAGGTCTCCCCTCAGCCTCCTCTTCTCTAGGCTGAACAACCCCAGCTCCCTCAGCCGCTCCTCATAAGACCTGTTCTCTAGACCCTTCACCAGCCTCGTCGCCCTTCTCTGGACACGCTCCAGCACCTCAATGTCCTTCTTGTAGTGAGGGGCCCAAAACTGAACACAGTATTCTCAGCCATGTAGACTTGTTTAGGACATATCAGGTACCAGTAAAGTCAATTATACTTATTGCTTCAGCTGCTCTGTTATCTAATCGAAGCAAAAGGCCTCCAGTACTCTACCTGGAACCTTATTTTTGTGGAGAAGTACAATTTTAATGAATGCTTTGATAAAACAGGAAAGGCTATTTTGGGGGAAGTTGCTTTGCTTTTGTACAGTGGATTTTTATTATTTTAAACACAGGAGTCTTTGTTTAAAAGAGAGAAGGCCTGCAAATTTTCTTGTTTACTTTGCCTTTGCTTCCCCTTCTGACAGGGGGTAAAACTTTATCCACCTAGTCCCCTGTCAGCTTAACCCCAAGTTTCACTGTACAGTGGGCGTGCTGTTTTTCTCACTGAAAAAGATAAAAAAAAAAGAGGAGGGAAATTAAAATGCTGTGGCCAGCTGAGCTCATCAAGAATGCCAAAGTGTTCAGCAGCTGGTGTGGCAGTGAAACTGGGGAGAAACTCAGCAGTGGGACACACAGTGCTATAATCCACACGTACTGTGATGGCAAATGATCTGATCAGGATTAGACCATTGATGCTGTAATGTTTGGATACGTCACCATTTGTTGGGCCTGATTCCCCTTATTAATGTGTGACCTGTCTACTCAATTTTCCTGCTGCTTCTTCCATCGTTTTCATAGGTCACCCTCGCCACATGTGTACCAGGAGCAACTTGGGGAGTGCAGCAAATAGGGAGAGCACAGGATAAAACTGGGCAGAATTCAGTAGCTGATATTGCATAAAGGTCAGGGCATCTGAGCTAAAGGTCCCTTCTGGCATTACAGTCTCTGACAGCTTTATTATTGTGCAACTCATGCTCAGTTTTCTAATGCGTAGCTTACAGCACCTCTGGGACCTTTRCTTAATTTGGCTGGGAGGCTTTCAGAGAATAGGGTTTCCTGGTAGCAGATATCATATTGATCACCTGTATCTTGTCATTAACATTCTGGCACCAGCATCCCAGGCTGTGACTGAATATGGGATAGAATTGCTGCCTATCGAGATAATAAATCATACCGGTTTTAGCATCAGATTAGTCAAGGCCAGCTAAAAAAAAAGAGGAAAACTGGCAGAAACACCCTAACAGTCGTCAAATGGGAAAGCATCAGCAAAAATGTAGTGCAGGATGCTTCCAAACTCTGTGTGGATCTGTAAGAGGACAGAAACATTCACATTTCAGAAGGGTTAAATGCTAGTCTCTGCGGAAGGAAGTGACGACCATTGTGTATCGCTGCTACGCAGGCTCCTGTCAACACTGCACAGAGTGGTGCTCATGAGATGTCTGTTTCCAAAATAAAGAATCTTCTCTCTCAAGATAAAGGGTCATTTGTTTCCTTTAGATATGCTTGTGGGTTTCTTGGAGAGGCAGTTTTTGGAAGAGGGTAGAGTTACTTATTGCAGCACTTGTTTTGTGGAGAGATGGTGGTACAGCTGGCCGGGCAGACTGGGTCTTCCCGTCAAGGACTGGAGCTGTAGGGAGTGAGGGGAAGGTAGAGAGGGAACGCAGCTCTAAAGAGGCTTTCTCCTATGGCCTCCCTTGACCTGTTTCCTCTCTTCACTTGCCTTATTTCTGTGTGTGATGTGTTGAGAGCAACACTCAGGGAGACGTGGTTAAGCATTTTAAGATGAGAAAGGAGAATTGAGTCGCCAAGACATAGCCATGCATTCTCCCAACTCTTTGATGTTTCTCTAAGACCCTCACATCCTGCTGAAGTTTGCTTGTAAAGTCATTGTTAGAAGGCATGTTCATGCTTCCCCACAGGAAAAAGTAAAGGTAACGCGGAGTCCCTCTCTGCATTAGGCTCAGGACCGCATTTCCTCCCACAGCTTCTGTGGAAGACCAGGGTCATAAATTCTCCATGCCCTCCTGGCTCTCCTGCCTGCCTTCCCAGCCTTCTTTGCTAGGGCCAGCCCATGCTTTCCAGGGCCAGGTTAAGCCAACCAAGATATTCAGSGCTCTGTGCAATGGGACAGGGTTGTGCTCCTCAACACAGGTGTTGAGAAGCCCCAGAGCACCCCTTTGCCTATCCTGCAGAGAAGCAAGAGCCTCCCTCCTCGGCTGCAGCTCACTCACAGACAAAGGGGAGGTCCCAGCCAGTCCCTGCTGGCAGGACCTGGCTGCTTAGGTAGGGGGTGGGTGGGTGGCCACAGCCCTCTCCTGGCCCCACAAGCCATCTGAGAGTGGACAGTCTGAGAGGACTTCAGCTGTGCATACCTGGACAAACAAGATTGCACTGGTCCTATTTTCCCAACTTGTCTTCAAAGACATGCTGGAAAAGGAGTCTTTAATTTTTATTGCTCACATATTGATGTCCCAACTGTTGAACATCGCAAAGGCCAAGGACAGTTCTACTGAGTAAATACTATACTTTTAATTCATTAAGTGATATAGTTTCCTGGAGTAATGTGGACTGTGCAGCATCCCATATGGCCTGGGGAAGATCAGTGGCATCTTCCATACAAAGGACCCTAAGCCAGGAGAGGCCTGTCCTGCCCAGTCCCCAGCTCTCCCAGTGATCCCAGCACATGTCCCTTCACAAAATGGCTGAGCTCAGCCTTCCCTTGTGTTAGCAGGGTCAGAGCAGAGAGAGGGGCCTTTGAAGTGACTCCACAAAAAGTGCTGATTGAGTCTGAGCAATGGTGGTTGTACTGAGAAAGGACTCGGGCTCCTGCTGTTGGTACTGAGGTTCAAGAGACCAGGTCAGGTCAGGTACTGCCCAAGGCGCTCTGCACAGTTATCCAGGGGAAGCACCTACTGAAAATGGTCTGAATGTAATGCCTGTTTCTTTTTATTAACTGCATAGGAACCTTACAGATGCCTTCTGTTTCTTCTCCTCCTTGGAGCTGTGGTACCTCGGTGCATTGCAGACACCAGAGCAAGCAGGCGGAGTAGAGAGTTCAGTCTGTAGCAGGAGGTTTTATACTAGCTCTGACCTGAAGCCAGCAGCCATAACATCTCCACGCCTCTGCCCCACTAGTGAAAAACAAGCAGCCTGGAGGAAGGGTATAAAAATAGCTCCTTGAGTAAAACCTATTTCCTCTGTATTTAGTCGTATGTCTTGAGATACATGTAGCGTGGTGGGGAGGGGGGGAGTTGTTCTGTAGCGCTTGGCCCATCGAGCTAACAGGAAGGTCATCCTGAAAGAGCGACGGGAGCATGTGGATGGCTTGTGTCTTGTGTTTCCTCAGAGGCCAGACTAAATTTAGCAGATTCACAGATGGACATCGGACCGTAATCCATCTGGGACTGCAGGGGGAAGAGTGGRATCTGGGTTGTTTGCCTAGGCTTTTTGCTGTGTAACCAGCTTCAGTGAGCCACCATTCATTATTACGTTCCTCGTGGTTTTCTGCCTTGCTGAATATGCTGTAACTTACTGCCTGATCCTTTTCCCTGAAATGTTTAAACTTTAAGCATGAAGGAAAAATAAACTGCTGGTTCTGGGTTCATGCCTGACATCCCTACTAACTTAATGTCAAACCGTGGATGTACTTTTTAATGGCATCATCACAAAGGTTGAGCCTATAACTGGTATTTGCAAGAATTGCAGTAACACAAATACTAATGATTGATGATTTTGGCTTCCCCAAAATGTTGCCTCCTCACTCTTTCAGCTTCCAGACAGTTAAAGGGACTAATCCTAAATGCAGTATTTGCATCCTGCAAGGCCTGTASACTGCTGGGTTGGTCCTTCCGTTGCTAATCTTAAACAAATATTTTATGAGTATGTTTTGAAGTGAACTAGCTCTGCTAAAAATCCCATTTCCCTAACCAGTCTGAGCCGGAGATAGGCAAACTGCAATGCAAAGCACATATGTATTAAATAATGTATTTCAAGTAATTGAAATTATGTTTCTGTATATCTGCTTCAATACACTGCACAGATTTGATATATTGATCTTGACACAAGAAGCCTGATTTTCTTGTCATTTACGCAAGCGTTTTGTCAGAGCAGTTATTCCCAGGTTACACATTTTGCAAAAGAGCC
This sequence comes from Oceanodroma leucorhoa, assembly GCA_030449065.1. Lineage (NCBI taxonomy): Eukaryota > Metazoa > Chordata > Aves > Procellariiformes > Oceanodroma > Oceanodroma leucorhoa. Next base: position 209,550 of record JASVER010000003.1, on the reverse strand, counting down.
TGAAGCAATCTCAACTTTGCTTAGTTCAGATTAATCCCAAATTCTGGAAAGTAGAGTTAATGTTATTGTCACTATGATGGTCTAAAAGTCTAGGGCAGGAGGTTATTTACATAAACACCAGTGTATTTTTTTCCATTCATATTAACTGGTCTCATAAAAGATATTATCTCTTCTTTCAAATGTTGCTTTTAACTCTAGAATTGCATTTTTCTTTTCTTTAAGGCAGAGTCCATATTTGACTATATTTTCCTTAAATCTGTTTAAATAAGTCTCTCTCAGTTCAGAACAGCTAAAGAACAGTTTCCTCTTTTATTATAAAAGGTTAAACCATTCTTGTCTTCGGTGATCCTGAGCATTTATTAAAAGGCATTATTTTACATATGTATCATGTATTCTTCATAAATGCACTGAATAATTATTRATTCTGCAGAATTGTAATGCAGTGAAATAAGTAATTTTTTTTCTTTCTAGAGTTTGCAAAATACAAATTRAATTTTACACAGCGTAAAAATAGAGATAACTGCTTGCATATTGCAGTAAAGGTTGGGACGGCCTCCAGTCTCTCTAAAGGTGTGCCTTCCAGCAGAAACAATAGTAATAATACACTATCAAACACTTCACATCATAGTAAAGCAGCCCTGACTTCTTATCTTAAGCAAGGCAATTCGTAGTTCATGTGTGTTGGTGACTCCTGTTTTCATGAAGTGAACCTGAGGTTCCATGTTTCTCACCAATAATGTTAAACTGCCTGATGCCAAACTACAAGTTTTTATTGAACTTTGCTTTTGCAAGCCAAAGAGATTACAAGTTAAATAGTAGCACCCACTGTTCATAATTCAAGGGCATTTTTCCATTTTCTAGACTAGGGATGAACACTGAAATCTTTCAACTCAAGATACACTTTAAAAAAGTATTTTTAGGTCTTCATACATTTCAGCTTTACTCCTTCCAGACTGTACCTTGCTCTTTATTTTCTCTGCAGATTTCCTGTATCTTCAGAATTTTAAGTTAATAGCTGCATTTTGCCAAGGAATATATGCCCAGTTTCCTTGGAAATCTATGGGAATTGCATTTAGGTATCAGAGAACAGATTCTGGCCTTAAGAACCAAATGGCATTCTTCAGAAAAGCACTGAAGAATTTATTAACTCTGCAGGACTCTTACTCAGTGAAATAAGTACATTTTTCCTTCCACTGACTGCAAAAGTCAAATTAAATTTCATGCAGTGTGAAGGAATCAGGGTGCTCGTGCTGCGCAGAAAGGCTATTCCAACCCGTGAAAAAGCTTAGCAAAAAAAAGTTTTGTGCGTGGATGGCAGGGGAAGGTAGTTCAAGCTTTACACCCCAGTAGTCTTCATGGCCATTGCACATCTGTTCAGACAGATCTGCTGCAGCTGTGCTATGCGTACACRGTGCCGCTCCACAGGACAACTGCTTTGTACATAGGCTTTACCTGGGAGCTATACACGTTCTGCAGTGTTCAATCTGCTACAGCCTTATTTCGAAGGTGCGTCTTCCTGCACGTAAAGATGCAAAAATGCACGTTCCACTCCCCATCAGCTTGCTGATTGCCATCATAAAACATGCCGTGGGACATGCAGGCACAACAGAGATGGGCCGGATCCCAGCAGCACTGGGGGTGGGTGCTTCTCTCTGCTGAGCAAAAGACAGTCRGCCAGATGGCAGTACCCTTTTTGTCTCACACGGGGAGGCTGAACCTCTTTGCGTATCAGATATGTGTCCTGTGCCTACCCGAGCAGCCAGGGTCTACCACAGTAGGTGGGATCACTAAGACCAGTGCAACAGTACAGGTGATGCAACAGTCATATACCTTGAAGCTTTTGCAGTAAAACCTGAACAATAATGACAGGAGAACCAAGGCAGATCAAGGAACCGATCTGGGCTAAAATGAACTTTTTTTCCGTCCTAAGTTAATTTTAACCTGGATCCGTTTGCGGATCAGATTCACTGTGAGGCTGCACAAACATTTCTGTTGGCACAGGAAGGAGCAGGCACCTGGGAGAGACAGAAAAGCCAACAAAGGGTTTTGGCAGGGCTGTTGGCTCTTGACAACTCAAAGTGCTCATGGAACTATCATGTAATGTGGAGCTGTTAGATACCAAGAGATCGGCTGAACATAGGAATTAAAAAATACTCCATGACATCATGTACTTGCCCCTCTCACAGGAAGACAAAAGCTTTTTCTGTCTTGCGGTGACTGGAAATGCCGATGTGTAGAAGTCCAGCTTTTGGCAATGTCTGATGGTACCAAGCAGAAGGCGGATTTCTAGAGTACTTGGTGCTAGACTAGCAATCGCTCACTGACGTTCCCAGGAGCAGCATTTCTGTACAGGACATCGGCAGAAATCCTGCCTCTCAGACAGCTAGCATCCTAAAAATGTCATTATAGTCTGTGGACACTAAAGAATGAAAGCGGGCAGAGGTGCTCCACACTGATAAAAGCAGAGGGGCTGTTTTCTAGACAGTCATCCCACCACCTAATAAAAATAGCCTTAAAACTATTTTTTTTTAAATTCTCCACACAGCAGGCTGCCTGTTATGTGTGCCCTTGTTATTTATACTTTCCGTAAGTTTCAGTACCAGCTTTACAGATTCTTTTATGCTTGTCTTAGATCTGGTATTGTAAATCAGAAAGTTTTGCCATCCTAAACATTGCTTGGTAAGAACTCCTCTGCRTTCTCTTTTTACCCTAGAAAAAAAGGGAAGTGGAAAATACAGTTAATGCAATAATTTGGCCAAATAAATAAATACTTTTACAATATTGACATTGAATTTTATTGTAATTCCGGTCCAATTCCTCCAGACTGGCCAAACAGAGAAAATTTTCTCTCTAACTAGCAAATGGTGTGTGCCAGTTTTTTAATTTTTCTTTTAGCTTGCCTTGAACCATAATTGTGCTGGATACTGGGTGTGGGATAGGTCATGAACAGAACTTGCAATTTTCTGCAAAACATCTCAGGAAAATAGTCTAAATACTCTTCTGGAAAAAAAAAAACCACCAAAAAACACGAACCAAAACAAAAAAAACCACCCAAACCAAAAAAAAAAAAAAAAAAAAAAATTTAGCAACTTACTCTAAGGAAGGAGAAATGCCATTTAAAGAGAAAATTAGCTGTGGTTTCTACCATCCAAATAGAACAACCTCAGGCAAGTTGAGACAGGCAGGTCAGGAATACTTTTGTTACACTATTAGTCTGTAGTTGCTAAAACAACAACTCACCTTTGTCATGCACAAGTGGGTGAGGCTCCTGTTTGTCTTGGAAAGCAGACCAGGATGGGCTGAGATAGGCTCATGATTTCCCCACTGAGGCCCAACACAGTAAGACAGGAGCCAAAACATGTCCAAAAGGCAGCGCTTTAATGCTTTGTGTCTTTCATCATTGGGTATGGCAGTAACTCCCAAAGATACGTCTCTGCTCTAATGGAGATAAGTGCTTCAGGAAATGAACACAAAACCTGCTTTAAATTTTCATTTCACTCTTTTTTGCTGAAGGCTTGGGGTTTTTGTTCTGACCAGTAGCTTGTTCAGGATGTGTCCACCATCCAGCGTCATTCTCCAGCAACCAATCAATACTGTACTGACATAATGTGGTACGTGGCTCCACTTACTGGACCTCTTACGTTAAACTGGTTTGTGAGGTGAGGCTCTTTGCTGCAGCCTGAGTGTAACACATCTGGTGGTACTGCTGGCGGGTCAGACATGTCCTCTCTGCTCACACAAGACCTTGCTGAAGCAGCAGAGCCAGTCCATAGGCAGGTGAACCTGCGCTGAGGTCTTGGAGGAAGGTAGCGGGACAGGACTGTACGGCAGCTTCTAACTGTTTTCTTAATCAACTCACTGTCAGCAAATGGGTACTGCTTAGGAAGAAGCCATACATATAGTGGAATTGGTCCTGTGCCCTGGAAACCAGAGGAACTGGACAACGTAGGAGTCTGTTCTGAGGTTTCTGAGAGGCCAAGTTAGGCTGGAGGTTGAAGGGGCACATTTGATCTGCAGGTCTGTTCTGCTCCCGAGAGTGGGTGAAACTCTCCTAGATTATACCTGCGTGAGTATTTTGGGGGCAACTCTAAGTTCCCTTGAAACAGACTGAATCACATGAAAGCAAGTGTATGTATCTTATTCTGCAGTGTGCTCTACAGCCATCCACCTCACGCTGTTTACTTGATGATCTTTTTAAGATACTTTTGGGGATAAGTCTCCAAGCAACTTCTCTTTTTTTCATAGGCTTTTCCTTCTTTATAGGATGCAGAGAAAGAAAAAAGGTGGGTTGTAAACCAGGAAGGGAAGTTAGGCTAGTGTCAGTAGGGCACTTCTGATGTTTGGGAGAGGTGGGTTGTGCAGTACATAAAGGTGAGGTCCATCTCAGCAGAGCAGACAGGTCTGGCTGTGGCCTTTAAGGCTTTACAGTAGAGTTGGTGGGCCAGGATGCTGCTTGGTCATGGCAACTCTTCTAAGTTGCCACAAACCCATCCCGTGTTGACGTCTACAGCAGAGGAATCAGGAATGATATATTCTAACATTTGCTGAACATATGCCTACATTGCAGTTCAATGTGGAGTTTATGCTGGACTGACTATATTTCTTCTTAATTTGTTTGTTTTAGCTAGTTGAGAATGTTCTTTTTCTACCTACCACTGTGCTGAACTGAGGAGCCAAAAACCTCTCCTTGGAGTTGTGCTCCCTTGCGCCAGGAGGGAATATGACTCTATTTATTTATTTATTTTTAATTTATTTGATCTGTTTTAATACCCAATGAAGTTGCTGTTTTTTCCAACTGGCACAACAAGGCTCTGGCTATTTTTAAAGAATGTGGTTCATTTGATTTAATCTAATGAATGTTTAGTGCTGTTGAAAATAGCTGGAGCCAGAGCCAAGAATAATGTACTGAAATGTGCTGGTTGAGCAAGGACTGCTTCACTCTGCCAATCTGCTTTCCCTCCAAGTGTTCAGATTTACCTGGTTTTGAGAGTAGCATTTGCAGGCAAGACATATTGATCGAGGTGCTTTTTAATACTAAAAATCTAAAGGCTGATAATGTCAGACCCATATTTTGCCACGCTCATTTCAAGACGCATCAAACAGTAACAACTCTTCTTGTTCAGTGTAGGATGTCTAATCTCTGTTTCAGACCACTTTAAAGGGAACATGAAATGCTAATATCCTTTTATTGCACACAGGAAAATTGAGGCATGAAATGGTCATTTTTCCCCCTAAAGTCACCCAGAAAGCAAGTGGGAGAATCAGTCATGAAACTAGTCAGCTAGCATCTGCTGGGCTCCTTAAACTGCTGTGTAACTCTTGATTTCTCCGTGAACTGAAACAAGACCATAATCAGAAAAACAGTTCTGCTAAGTCCTTGTTCCTAGTGTTTCTCACTGACTGGTTCTCGGCACGTCCGTTTACTGTCCTGCCTGCACCATCTGAATTGCTCTGCAGAGGTACCTAACTCTGCCTATTAACAAAGCTTAAATTTCATGCATGTCCTTGCAATATGTCTCTGCAAGTCATATCACATATTTAAATGATGTATTTAAAACTGTATGAATCCATCTTCCTTTTGCCATCCATGAGTAATTTGTTAGATTCCTGGTTTCCTATTCCTTCCTAAGAAATGAGTAACTAATACTTAAGCTTCATTGGATTAAAAAAATAAATCAGCCATAATACATCTTACTCCGTGATAGTGGTGCCCATAGGGATGGATTTTCTGCAGAGATCACTTTACACCCTAAAGCACAATGTACGATTGACTTGCATAAGTAATGAACAGATGCTCCTGACGGCTATTACATTATTCATCTCTCTCTATATGCGATGGAGGGAAGGAAACAGCACCTGTTACTGTGGCAGAAACGTTGTCGCTGCAGTTCTGCATGACAGACCTCCAAGGCAATCTGGGCCAGGCGTATTTCACTGCATTTCTGTTGACCCAAATGAAGCCAGGCCAGTTTACATCCAGTAGTTATTTTGTCCTGCGTTTCCCTCAGATAGGTCCCTCAGTTTATAACCTAAGAAAATGAAATAGCTGCTGCAGGTATGAGGGAGCACTGGCGACAGTGTAAAAATTGGTATGTTCCATCTTTCACCCCAAAATTTGCACAAGAGGACTGGGTAAAAGTATTAGAACTTATTTCCCCTCTACAGCAAAAGTAATTTCTACAGACTCTCTCAGATTTCATATGAAAGCAACTCATATGCCTGGGGACTTTCTGAAGGTGTATTTAAGAGCAGACAGAACTAATTTCCTCATCACCCCGACATTAGACTGAGATTACYTCCCTTCCATCGTCTGCGTTGCACAGGGCAGCACACTTGGCCTGTGGTGCAGGCACACTGCTAATAGCCTTAGCTTCGGGTGCCGCAAGTCAGGACCCTAAAATTTTCTCAGCCACTCCATTGCAGATAACAGCAATTGTGTTTGGAGTGTGGTGCCGGGAGATGTTTCCTTGAAGAATTCAGGCATAGGTTAGAGCAAGGGCAGGGATGTTTTCTTTGCCAGGGAACATACAGATTATTCAGGGACCGCAGAGTCACACATTAATGCACCCTGTCCAGTAATAACATGAAAAATATAATGTGAACATAGGAAGTGAGGTTAAGGATCCTTTCCAGTCCCAGGCAAGCACCTCCTCACCCCTCACCTAGGGCAGGTGGGCTGTGCAGATTCTCCCCCTCTCCCCCCGGTGTGATCTCTGCAACACTTTTWCTTCCCAAAGGCCAAACTCCCCACTGGAAGCTAAAGGCTCAACCCAGTTGGCAGCATAGTTCCCACTGATGCCGATGACAGAAGTCTCCCTCAGCCGGGGCTGAAGCTGAGCTAGGCTGTGCTCACAGCATGTCTCCTCTTCTGCTTTATAGGAGCTAATTGATATGATGTGATTATTAAGAATATGTCTCAGTCTTTTTTGTGAAATATTTATCGCATGTATAATTCATCAGTGAGTATGCATAGATACCYGTGTTTTTAAAGAATAACTTTTCAGATATAACCTTCACAATATTGCTAGAACTGTAGATTGGGGAGGGTGGGGGGAGGAAGCCTGCTTCCCCCCACAGTAATGACTTCAATTCTGTTTTAATTAAGCAAACAGTTCTTCAGAGCTGAGATTGCACCTTAATTATGCTTTAAAGTTTGGCTGCAATTACAAGAGCTACAAACTTGCCTCAAAAACCCTCCCGAGACCCTCAAACTTCGCTGCCCAAGCACTGTTTCGTTGAAACGTCACCCCCGAGCCCCGTTGCGTTGCTGTGCCTCGGGCGTAAGGCSCGGCACGTGGCTCGGGCGCGAGCGGCCGAGCCCCTCCCCGCCCCCCGCCGCGGGCCGGCTCCGCTCCCGCGGTGCCGCGTGCGGCCGCTAGGTGTCGCCGCCAGCCCCCCGCTGCCGCCGCCCGGGCGGGTCCGCGTCGCGGCGGGCTCGTCCGAGGGGCGCGGGGATTTGGGGTGAAACGCTGCTTTTAGGATGTTTCCTAGTTTCTCAAATGAGGAGCCTTAAAGATTTTCTTACGATGACTTTTGAAACCCAAGCGAGAGCAGGGCTCCGGCGTACTAGGCACTATATAGGGGCTGCTCCTGCCTGCGGGCGTTAAACCACGACACTGCCTCGGAGCCCAYAGAGCCCATCCAGGCAGATGCCACATGACCAGCAAGATGCCAGTGAAGAGCATGTTCATCTTACCCTTTTTTTCTGTTTGCACGAAGCAGGCTGAGTTCAGGTGCAGCCAACCCGTAGGGTAGAAGGTGGATGTGGTATGAGAGAGTGGATTAGAAAAGAGAGAGATGCRGTATGAAGCAGAAAGCAGAAGAGAAGCAAAGAGCTGCCTTCTCAAAGGAGCCCTGCTACAAGTTTCCTGAATCACTCAGAGGCCCTAAGCTGGTGTCTTCTTACTGCCTGGCACTTCAGATAGCCAAAATAGCCACCTGAAGAGCTGCTACCTGGGTCGCCRTGGCAGGCACAAATGGTCTATAGGGAAAGGGAGAGGCGCAGAAGGGTGGGGGTGTCCTAGCTGGTTGCCAGCCCACCTCTTCCTTCTCCGGCTGCAGCTGTGGTTTCTGCTTCCAGTGAGACGTATTATCTCCCTGCTACAGGCACAAGAGCCCTGAGTGCACCCCCAAGACATTCCCTTGCATCTCCCAGATAGGCAAAGTCCCAAGTCAAAGAAAGACACAACACACAGCAAAATGGAAACAGTTCCCTTCATTCTTAYGTATTGAAAAGCACCTTGGTGCTCAAGGGCATTGGCAGGAAAATTTTGCGCGTTCCAGGCTTGTTATGAGGTTGCCAATACTTCCAGTGAGGCTGTAGTCGAAGAACAGTTCCTACAGTGCAGCCAGAAGCAGAAGTGAAGCAGGAAGGTTTCATATTTGCCATTGTGGTGGAGGGAGTCTCTCAGGGAGGGCCTCTGGCACTCTCCTGGCACCAGGTACTGGGGTCCTTCTGCCAGGGTGGCTCTAGGGTCCGCAGGATCCCACCTGGCAGCTACATGAAATCACCCAGCACAGGCCTCCCCCGGGCCAACAGCACCCACTACGTAGGTGCAACCCAAGGTGGGTTTGTGAATACTGTGCTGAAGCCGCAGCCCTCATCTCCTGTCCAGAAACGGCCCTTGGTCCCACAGGAGTGTCGCTTACTCCTGAGCCATTACACAGCACATCAAAAGCCACAGTCCAGATCACCAGTCTGTGGCATCAGTACAACCATGCCTGCTCAGGCTGAACTCCTGGCACACAGAGGCACAAAGCACAGCACATCTCCCCTCTGCTGTTCCCTCTCAATATGTATTTATGCCTGGGAGAAGCAGCTTGTTGGGTTTGTTCAGCTTTCGATGCAAGAGTGCAAAACTATGATGCTGCCGCTCTGGAATCCTGCCCGACCTCTCCTACCAGCTGCCTCCAGCAAGGTTCAGGATGTTTTTGGCACCTCCAGCTTTTCATGCTTTAGGTGGGAAATCCTAACACAACAGGCTGGCACCTTCCGGAGCAAGTTGTGCTTCTGGATCTCAGGCAAGGTTTTGGTCCGTGTGTCAGAAGGGTAAGCATTTACCCTACAGTGCTTCAGGCAGGTCTCCTACTGCAGAAAACAGACAGGCAGAGCAGTTGGGATCACAACAGACTGGTTAGGGTTTTCAAGTAGTTGTAAAAAGTTCTAGCGGTCAGTTGCTTAAGCTAAGGAATGGCACTGGGAAAAAAAAAAAAAAAGTTGTGAACTTTAAAAAAACCCACAGCAATACAAGTTTTGCCTTTTAAAGACTTTGAAGGAACCCCCCTCCGCAACATATCGGAGCTTTAGCAAACTTCCTCCCAGGCAGGTTTTCTTTCTCGCTACCGACTTCGGATGCCGCCCGCACGGCCGCGGCCGCCTGCCTGAGCGCAGACACGGCATTTTTCCCCCTGAAAACTCGTTTTCCTTCCAGACCGAGGCGGGAGGAGCCCTGTCTCGCCGCAGGCCCCCTCCCTCCCTCCCTCCCGACCCGGCCGGCCGCGGGTGCGGGCGCTGCGCGGCCGCGCAGGGCGCTCCGCCCGCCGCCGCCCCGTTGCATAAGGCGGCGCGGTGGCCGCGGGCCGCGCTCCGCCCCGCTCCGCCCCGGAGGTGCGCGGCGGGCACGGCGGGGACAGCGGCTGGTGGGCGCCGCGGCCGCGAGCGGCTCGGCCGCTTATCACGGCTATTTTTAAGTATCTTTTTGGCTTTAGGGCGCTTTTTTTWAAAATTTATTTATTTATTGCCATTTGTTGTTTTTCCCAAGCGGGCCGGTGGCTCCTTGCCATGAGCAGCCCGAAGGCAGCATGAAAGCGGGCAGGCGCGGCTATCCCGCCCGCTCCGGTGTAGGATGGCTCTTGGCGAAGTGCTGCTGCTGCTGCTCCTGCAAAGGTCGGTGGGGCCCGGGGTGCGGGGAGCGGTCCCCCGGGGGGGCTGGGGCAGGCGCCGGGGAGCCGGGGGCTCAGCGGTGCCCTCGGCAGGGCAGCATCCCCCCGCCGCCTGCCCGCTCTGCCCTGGGGACGAGCGGAGGGAAGGGGCAGGTGAAGGCGGAGAGCAGCCGGGCTCGGCGCCCCGCAGCCCGCTCGGCAGCGCGGCTGCGGCCGGGACCCCCCGGCGCGGCCGGAGCCCCCTCGGCAGAGAGCCGCGGGGCCGCTGTCCGGAGGGGCGGGTGAGCCGGCCACGGGCATTGGGGGGGAGAGGGCTAAAGTTGACAGGATACATTTTATCGTTGCTGGTAGGAAACACCCTGGGACTGTAAGGTCAATAGGGCGGGGAGAAATATTTGTTTAAATGAGATTTCTTTTTTTTTTTTTCCTTCCCTTTCTAGTCTTTCTTGGGCTTGGGTAGGAGCAAAATGCTTTGAGAACATCTGTTTCTCACAGTTCACAAATCTCTGAATGGCGATGTGGGAAGGTCTGGCTGAGCTGAAACGCTGAGAGAGATGTGGGAAAGCCACGGCAGCTAGAGCGCCTTGTAAAAATAAAATACAAATCTGGCTTTTACAAGGAACAGTGCAGCTCAGATGCATTGACTGAAGATTTCCCAGCCTGCAGTCTTTATGCTGTGRTATGGCTCTTGAACTTGTTCTGTGTAATGTGAGTTTTCTGAAGATGTGTGTGTGGTATTTCAGTGTTTCCTGTTCTCTGAATGGCCAAGCAAAAATGTCCCAAACAAAACTTGCCTTTTCTTTTGTTTTGGGTCCTTTTTTTAAAACTACAGCTTTTAAATGCAGTTTTTTGGTAATCATGGAACCCATTCGTACATACCCAGATAAAGATGACTTTGAGGACGGGTGGGTTTACTAATTTCCTGAGCCACACATTTGCAGTGCAGGAGCCCTGTTTCCCCGGTTATTGAACTAGAGTCACGCTTATGTGGTGACAGCAGCAAACTAGTTGGTGGTGGAGTTTGCCATGATCTCGTAAGACGTTGATCTTTTTCAGCCTGGGGAGAACACACTACTTCATGCCAAAGAAGTGACTCTTGAGGTCAATGCACAAAACCCCGCCGTTCTGCATCTTTTAAGAAGGAACGTGTAACCTGGTTGTAGGGGTCGGGCTGCTAACAGAAAGGTTGTGGTACTAAGTTACTGTAAGATAGCCAAGTCTCTCGGACAGCCTGTGCTTTAATGTGTTGGCCTCTGCAGCAGGTTGGAGCAGTATTCAAGCTCTCTGACATGGCTCTGGTCTTTAAAATGTTGATTCTAACAGATTAAAATCTCCCTGCTGCCTGTCCTGCCTGYAAACGTCTTTAGAAGGGGGAAGGGGAAACAGCTGGCTCTTCTCTCTCCTTTTGAAATGTTAACTGTGTTTGCAGTTCTAGTTTACCGGGTTAGTAACAAAAGGTGTTTTGTGATACCGATTGCTTTACTTCTTTCATGTCCTTGGTAGTGAACTTTGGGCAAAAAGTTGTAAAAGGCTATCTGTAATGCTGTATTTATTAAAGAAAACCAGAGGTAGTCAGATGGTGGAAATACTCCCTGAATATAAGCAGGTACCAAACTTGACATTTGATGAGGGATTTGGGTGCCCCTGACCACAGCATCAGTGTGCTGTTGTTGGYAGCCTCTGCCATTAAGCTTGGAGATGCTTTAATGTGGCAACCAGACCTTTGAAGCTCTGACTTCATGTATTCTGCATTGTCAGTGGGCATCTTTGCTTCTGGGGGGACACTGTTCGTCCCAGGGCTTCTCACTGATCTCAGACTTGCAGTGCAAATAGGTGACTGTAGTTTGTATTTAAGATTGATGTGAAGCACCTTGGAGCTGTTCTCACTGCTGCTCCATAAATGACCTTCCCTTTGCCTTTGGAAATGCAGCTCTGCTTTTTCCTGGTGACAGATGCCTGATGTATCTTGATCTTTTGCAACAACTGAGTAGCTTTTGTTGTGCCAATAAGAACTGTCCGGTGAGAGAAATTGAGAAGATGAGCGTGCAGCCTATGCTCAAACAAAGGTTGTGTCGGTACAAGCTGTGTCGATGCTTTTTGCGATATGGAGCTTGGAAGTGATGTGGATGCTTGATCTAAATAGCAACAATGATGCAGAGCTGAAAAAACCCAAACCCTAGGTCCCCAGTGTATCCTGAAATATGTAAATTTTGTGTAACTGGGCATTTCTCTGAAGGATTTTGATGGATAACACAAACTACTCTTTTGCATCAATCTTATCCTGTCTATTGCAGCAGTAGAGACCTTGACACTGCTTTTTTGCTTGTTTCCCTTGGTGAGTTTCTGATCTTGTTGTCTTTGCCCATGTACAAAGCTATTGGGAACCATCCAGAGAAAGCAGCTGATACTTAGTACCATTTGCAGTTTTGCTCTGACCCCGACAATCCTCTGCATGAACTAAATAAGGACTACTTGTCTGTTCTGAAGTATAGAGAGACATGAATCCTAATATAGGAGTGTCTCAGAGCAAGAGTCTGTCACTTGCTTTCAGCCATAAAAAGGGGTAGTTAAGAGCAGTAGACTTGCACAGCCTTCCAGCTAATGGCCTTAATCAGCCAAGAGCGGGCAAGCAAGGCTTTTTGCAGTATCTGCTAAATGCACAAATGCAAAGTGACCTAGTGTAATGGGGTGCTTCTAGTGCTGCAAAACTGGCCCTGAAAGCAGACTGATAAGAGGGTTCAAATTCTGATGGTCTTCTGATAACTAGAAAGTCATTGAACTCTTCTTAGAAATCAGTCCAGGATTTGCAATCAAATATACTTTATTTTCTTTTAACATGGAGTCCATCTCCTCGATTATCTATGTGGTTCAGATTAGAGGCTCCTTTAAAAGGGTTGTGATGAGGGAAAGCGAAGAAATTGGAGGGATTACTGCTTTGTGAAATGTCTTTTCTAAAGCAAATGATCAGCTGCATGCCTTGAATGTGACATGGTCAAAACTTTATTGTCTTTAAACACAGAGCAAAGTCCAGCGGGTGAGTGCCATTACTCTGCACTACCTTCAGCGCAGAGCTCTGAAGCCCAGCTGTGGGTGCACGGAGCTTGGGTCAGGTGGRGACTGAACTCCAGGCTCTGATGCACGGGGGGCTGTAAAGACTAGCCAGTGACTCAGATTTAACCTAGAAGTTAAATTCTGTGTGCTGTTTTATACCCAGGGCCTTATTTGGAGGACATTTCTTTGTAGTAGTTCAGCTCATTCAGTTCTAGCCCTACCTGGAGCACCCTGGGGTCTCATTGCCCTAAGGGGCACCAGGAGGGTGGAAAGCACTAACAAGGTGTAGGAAATGCTTTTCTTCRAGCACAAGGAGAGAGACGTTCCCATCTACAGGACTTGAGAAGCTAGCTACGAGTGCATCAGGTACAGCCCAAAGAAAAGGGTCTGTGGTTAAAAGTAGTTTATTGTCAGCATAACTTTACAGTGCAACACCTTACACCCCGTTCTAGGTAATATTACGTGGCTGCAGAGTGGCTTCAGGTGAGAATATAAAACACTTTTTACTTGAGGTAGTCAGAAACAGGGAAGACGGATTTAAAGGGATGCGTCATATCGGCTTCAATAAAGAACATGTCCCTCTACCTCCTTGAACAGTTGCTCTTCTGAGCAGGCTGCCGGTCGTATCCAAACTTTCCGTTTCAGAACAAAAGAAACAATCTGAATGTCAAACCTTTAATCTCAGTGTGTTAAGAATGAAAGCTTGAGTGGGTTTGTGTCTGTGCCAACCTCCTGGTAAAGCTCTTATTTAAATTTCCCATCCCTCCGGCGTCTCCTCTCTCCTATCTCCTACAGTTTTGCTCTTCCTTCTGCATTTTTTTGTTTACTGTCCTCTTTTTCTTTCTTTCCTTCCTTTTCCTCTTCTTGCTATCCTTCCCTGAGTCTTTGATTTGTTACTGGCTCAGTCTGGTGAACCTCTTTGCTGTAAGATTAACAAAGTAAGCTTCTCTTGACAGAGTGATGGTGACTAATGTGCAGTGAAGGGAGTTCAGCCAGCCACCTTGTACATCTTTGCTAGCTGGTCAGAAACAGAGCCTTAACTGGAAGTTAGGCAGACCGGCATCATTACAAGGGCTGTCAACAGCATGTTAATAAAAGTTATTTCTTCATTAGGTAAAAAGTGAGATCTGATGGTGCTTTTTATAGAAGGTGCTGACACTGTGTTACAGYGAGCTGCAGAGCTTTGCTAAGGAAACTGGTACCTTTGTGCTGAGTGGTAGCAAGAGAGTGATCTGCAGTAATATATTCAAGCCCATAACATTTCCTAATTTGAACATATTTTATTTAGTGTTTCAGGCTGAGCCATGGTTACACTGTGTAAAGCGTAATGGAATGCATRGCCAAAGCAGTTCTGTCAAAATTGAGGCAGAGGAGAAAACAATAGTAAAATTAAGGGTGTCAACCAAAGCTCACTTAGTTTCCTGGTCCTTCCTGAATRAGAAATATGAGGAAACTGTTACCTTCCTCAAATATACTCCTTGGGTGAAGTCCATCTGTTGCTCATTAGTTGCATCTCAGTAAAGKCAAGAGGATCAAGTGTACTGGTCTTCTGTGGGCAGTCTCACTCTCACGCCAGAGATGTGCTCAGCTCTTTCTCCTGGCAGGTTCACAAGCAAATGGCTGTGGTGAGGTTTGGGAGAGCTGTTGTTATTTTCTTCCAGTTCTATTAAGAGAAAACTGGTAAGCCCATGACAGGAACATCTCTTCCAAGTCCTGTGTTTTCCCACCTCTGCAGGCTGAGTCAGGAGTCAGAGCAGGTCATGGCAGATAGTTATTGGAAGGGCCAAAACAGTCGATGAAAATGCTGCTCAGTTGAGCAAGCAGGATTAACATGACAAGGTGAATACTGTTAGCAAAAAAATTGCTCTTTTTGTTAGTGTGGAAATGTGCTTTCCCACACCTGCTCTACACCCTCATGACAGATAGTCCTGAGTTAAGCGTGTCCCAAAAGCGTGCCTGACAGTCCCCATGCCAGTCTTTTGGGGTRAATAAAGACTCACTGGTCTGAACCTGTTAGTATGTGTGTGCGTGGGCATATCCTCCCTTGAACGTGGCAATGAGACGTAGGAGTATTTCAGAAAAAGATTGATAAGCAATCTCTGAACATGGGCAGTTGAAGGAGAAGCATGGCCACTGCTCTGTTGGCAGGCTGGGGGAACAGTGAGCTCTTTTTAGGATTATTTAGTTTTAAGTGTTGTTAAATCTTACCTCTTCGCAGGAGGGTTTTTTGAGGGTAGAAACCTTGCTCATGGATACAGCAGGTCAAGTTTTCAGTGGGTCTGTGTTACTGCAAAATATAATGTGTCCAAGAGCATGGGAGGTTTGAGGTTTTTCAAAGTGCTGGTTGCTGCATGTGACTCTGCTCACCGCTCTCATCTTCCGCCACCCACTTTCTGTAAATCTGATGTTTATCGTATCAGTGCCAGTTCGGGATGCTTTAACAACTTCCTCTCAGTTCCCAAGATGCAGGTAATACTAGCGTTATTTTTTTCTTTTTTTGAAACTTACACAGACTGCTAGACAACTCTTAACTCTCCCAACACAAGCTAGCCCCTCATTCTCCGGCTTTGTGTCTCCCTTTTGTGACTGATCTTGCAGCCTTATCTTTTGAGATGTGGTTATACACAGAATGTAACAAACATTGTACAGAAAATAAACTTTCAGATCTTAATTCATATGTGTAACATAGATAGCAAGGGCTTCTATAAAGATCAGCTTTCATTACTAGTCTGGAGGGGGAATGTGTGGTGGGGATCCTTATTAGTCAGATTGCTGCATTGTTTTCAACTTTCATAAATTCATCCAGCTTTCAAGAAACATGGGGTTTGCTTTTATGCAGGCAAAGCTCCTAAACRTCCCATTTGCTCCAAGAAGCATATAAGAATTCACAAGGCTTTATTCATCTTGTCAAAAGCCTGAAGAAGGGAGACTTTATTCTAAGGGAAAGAGAACAGATAATTGTGAAAAATATAGYTTGGGTAACTCCCTGTTCACTGCAAAGAACATGGGGTAACTAAACATGCTGCTTTCCTATAAAATAAGTGCCAGATAGATGTATTGTTCAGGAATTCAATGCACGGATGCTGAAATAAGATCTATCCATTTTTAAGTGAAACAAAAAGGGCAGTTATTTCACATGACCCTAGAAGGATTTGGGTTTTTTTGCAAAACGTTATGTTTCAGCATACACCTTGTTAAAACTTGTGTATGTATTAAGAAAACTAATCTATCATTTTAAAGTCAAAAAAMCCCAAACCTCAAAACGTTTCAGTCTAAAAATACCATCAAGATACTTCTCAAACACACCAGAACACTGTTACTTTCAGTATAATTCTTGTCTGTTAACAGGCTTCATGAAAACATTTTCATCTTTGGCAAAAGTTGCAATTTCTTTTCAAAAGAGAAGAATTGGTTGGACAATTAGTGATTACAGCAGGGATCTACAGATGTGGKTTTCAATTCAATAAGGAAATCCAGTTGTCTGCCAGTTTAGCCACTGCATATCAGTTGGTATTGCAGAGCAGTTCAATTGCTAATATTGCATCACGCAATTCAATGTCATGTAAAGGTATTTTTTAAAACAACTACAGAAGCACATCTGGCTGCTTTCTTAAAAAAGATCTGTAGATCATAAGTAGGACTTCAGCACATATAAAGAATTATTAGAAAATACCTAACGAGATATGCTCGAAAACATCTCCCTTGGCTAATGTTCTTTCCCATTAGAAAACCACAAACCAAAAATTAACCTGTTTGCTTTTAGTTCATAATGTTTGATGTGGCTGATTATGCTGAAACACAAACCATTCCTTGGATTAAAGGTAGTTAGTGCATCCCATCGGCTCTCCTGTCAAGTTTGATGTGCCTCTCAATCCATCAGTCTCTGTCCTGGACCAGCCCTGCAGTCCTCTCCCCGGCAGGCTGAGAACATGGAAATCACACACGTCACCTGGGCTCCTTTCAGGTAATTAGGACAAAATATGAACATTTCACCAGTGAAGTCCTAATGAGATGAGAAATAGAACCTGCAAACTGAATTACAGCAGTTAATAATAGAACAGCCATGGGGGTTTCTTCTCTTTGATGGGGAGAGAGCCATTATATACACTTTAGTTTACGTACTTGTCATTTGGTTTTCTGTAATGTAGCATGCATAACATCACGTTGCAGAAAGCCCAGTATAGCTCTAGCGGGTTTCTTACTTCCTCACCTCTCAGCACTTCCCAGTGCTTACAGGTGCTCCTCTACTGTACAGGAACTGTGGTTGCTCAGCACTTTTGGAAAATGGAAAAAATACATCTCCCGTTCTGTGTGTTGCCACACGAGGAGTTAATTGCTATTCTGTTGCCCTTATTGCACCCCAATGCACTTGGTTGTTCCATGTGTTACGGCCATTGCTAGTCCTGGTATAGCTCAACAACTTTGAAATCTTGGATCCCTGCAAAATTATCTTCCAGGCTGTGCAAGGCTGTAAAGCTGCACAAAGGGGTGAAGCCAGGGAGCCAGACCTGCTGGTAACCCATTAGCAAATGTGGTCCTGAGTAACCAGTAGGTGGTTTCTGGTGGAGATTTTTATCTTTTGTATTGGAAGGCTGTAAATTAAACATGGAAATTTAGTGTCACTCTATACAGGAAAGCACAAGTACAGTCAGTTTTGAGCAAAGATCCCTTGTTCACTAGCACAAGACAGCACTGAAGTAACCATTTAGGAACAAGACGGACTCTTACCTGTGATAAGAAGGGACTGGATTTAGCAACCCTGGAGGTGTCTCCACTGTTACGTTTTCCGGGCATTTTTCTATGTTCAGATTTCACATGGATCAGGCAGCTCTGAGCACAGAAGGAGAACTGGGAGTGGCACATCCCCAGCTACAGCTAAATCCACTGAGGACACTTTTTCACRCAGTTTAGGCTTGCTGCCAATTACAGCTACAGAGTATAGCAGCCGAGGATGTGCCCTGTTATGCTGTGTTGGGTTTTTTTCCTCCTCSCTTCATATAATGCACATGCAGCTTTAGTGAACAGAAATCTCTTACATCCCCAARACGTGCAGTACAGTCTTAACCTATCTGAAAACACATTACCGTTCAGTGGGCGCTCTGAAACTTTCTTGAGGTCACATAGGAAATTGGTGACAAAATGAGCATCAAATAATCAGCAGTTATAGCTTCCAKATTTATATCTACCAGTTGATTTCAGCCTTTTTATAGGCCTGCATGTCCTAGGAAGCACATCACACACGTACCCGAGATCATCTTGTTCAGCGGCACCAGTTAACTGTGGCTAAAGCAACCCCCGCTGCGCAGCGGGGAGCAGCAGGGTTGGTTGCATTAGGGGTGAAGGCAGCACCTAGGTGGTTGTGAGGCAGAAAGCACGAAGCAGCATATGTGTTCCTTCTCGTCGGCTGGGGTTCRCTGCGGTCCCGAGTCAGATTTGCCCATGTGGAGCACCCCTGACAAACGAGGCCCCAGCTGTCTGCTGCCGCAGAAGCGTGCGCCAAGGCAGGCTATGAAAAGTGTTGCACAACCCGGTATAATTTAACCACATGCTGAATAAATACACTTTTGAGAACTCTTTTGAAGAGATGTTGCCTAATTAATCCTGCAGGGGGTATAATATGTATATTTTTGAAATCCAGTTTTAGCATCATGCAATTAGCTTTTATGGCCTAAGGATTCTGATTTAAGACATTCTTTAGTTACTAATGGTAATCTGTTTTAATTAGAAATGCAAATGTATTTTAGATCCAAATGTATCTGAGTGGTACAATGTAAAAAGATGATTCACAGCTAATACCATTGAAGTGCCTCAAGTCTGGTATTCTTTGTACCTTCTGTAGTTTGAACCCTGAGGATCAACATGGTATTCAAACATCACCCTCAGCTGAACCATGTGGAGGCTGAATAGATTTCTTTAGGAAATGGAAATCCAAGTATTAATCAACAGGGATCCTTTCTAGGGCAGCAGAAGGAAAACCATAGCTTTAGGCAAGAAGGAGGCAAAGACTTTGAATGTTACAGTAGTAACTTCAGTTCCACAATAGCAGAGCACAGCTCCTGCCAGGGTGCAGGTGCTGAGCAGAAAGCAGCATCTTAGTTGACTTTGTCTTAGTATCAGAGATATTACTTAGGCTTGAACACCCTGGGCTGCTCAGGGAGGGCTGCAGCTACTCAGAGCTGTGCTGCCATAAAATTTGGTCTGGCAATGTGTCTAAGAAAAACCTCAAGCAAAGCAAGCTCCAGACAAACATCTAAAGGCTAATGCTTGCTGAATATTCAGTGCAGTCGCTCGTCCTGGAGATACTGAACTATCGGGCAGGTGGATGTCTGTGATCAGACATCATACATTGCAGTAAGAGATCACCCGTATTCAACAAAGTCTTTCCAGAATCAAAGAGCCTCTGCTGCTAGACCAGTCCAGCCCTTGCTGTTATGTTTAAATGTGTTTCTTTTTCCTAATTAATTTGAAAGATGGGGCCGAAAGAAAGCAACTACTCTGCAAGTAAAGATGGCTTTTGTAATGATAACTGCTTATCAGACATGTTGCTTGGTAGAGCATTTTTACAGCTATTTGTAATTAGATGCAGTGATGCAGCTGGGAACGAAGGAGTGCAGTTTATGCAGTGCGCCTCTCCACATCCCTGCTAAGCTGGACATAGAATTTTTTCCGTGAGGAGGCTGCTGGTAAGGAACAATGGTGTAGGCACCGTAAAAGCTGTGGGAGGCTCCGTGTGGCCCTCCAGAAGTCAAAATCAATGAGTTTCTCTGGACTAGCCTTATTGGGAAGGCTGGTGGCTGGGTCAAGGCACTTGCACATCTTCAGAGGGCTGAGACCTCGGCAGGGTCCTGCAGAGAGCTGTCCTGTTCCCATGCAGCAGATGGTCTCTGAGACTTCTGCTGACGCAAATGGAGTGTAGTAGTGGTTTCGTCACCTGAAATTTGATAAACTTGTTGACCGGCACCACGGGGAAGGTTCCTCACAGATCTGCTCCCTGCCCTGGAGAGCTGTCAAACGAAAAACCAAGACGTAGATCGTGTGAGCCTGTTATATGGGACAGCAAGTGATGTTCTGATTTTCCTACTTAAGCTGAGTGAATTAAAGCTTCCCACAAGTCTAACTGATAGTCTTGAGTGTGCAGTTAAAAGTCTCCGAGCTGCTTAGCCATTTCCCTGTGCCATGTTCAAAGAGCGAAACATCACAAGCACCAAAAGTTCTTATCTGTGTGTTTTATTTCCAAACCGCTGTTTGCATTTACTTCATTCATTACTTCTTTTAATTCATCCCAACCAGTACCTTTGCTGTGAGCTTGTATTTTCCGCTAGTATTTCTGGAGGACAAGGGCGTGGAGGAAGCTGCTTTGGGCACCAGCCCTGGAGGCTCCAGCTGCAGTGTGTCTGTCGTCAAACACCCCAACCTCGTTGTTCTTGGTGGTTACGTGGTGTCCGCTCTTGCCCTGCACCACTTGCAACTTATTCTTATTCCGTTCTTTTCTTTTCAGGGGCTGTCAGAGCCTGAATAATTTAAGAGTGAACAAATCAGAGACGTTCATGGAGGACTCTGTTCTTACCTAGGCACAATTTGACAAGCATGTAGATTGCCTTGGGTTTCCACTGCACCTACCACAACTTTACTAAGAGAAAAGCCCCCTTTCCTAGACATCTGTGTCACTCTTGCTTAGTAAAGTTATTCAAGATCAGCGCCTTTGGAATTGGTTGGTAAATGGACAAAGACTTTCTCTTTGCCCGGAGCTCCTGACAGCCTCCAAGTACCAAAGAGAACTCCACAGCACTAGAAAGCAAGAGACAGCTGCTGAATGTTGGAAGCTACTGCATTTGGCAAAAGAAGCTGACGCTAAGATGCACACAGTTGTGTTTGTTTGTTCTGCTTGTTTTCTGTGCTTTCTGAGCCCTGTGTGTGCCTGGAAAGTTTAATGACCAATCCCTTCTTTCTCAACATGCAGTTTTTCTTCCTATCCCAAAAAGCTTTGGGTTCTGTTCTTGCTTTTTTTTCCAATTCCAATTTATTTTGTCACCGATACTCTTCTGTTGTTTCCATGAGGAATTGTTTGGGTACATAGCCACAGTTTCCTTTGAGGTAGGGAGACATAAATACGATATTCAAGTGTCGTCCTCCTCCCTCCTCTCCCCCCATTCAGCAGAGTGGTCCACCTTGTCGTAGAGGTTGCTGGCTTCAAGCGTAAAGCAGAGTTGACCTTAGCAATGATGTCATTTAACTGAGAAATTACTTCAAAATTCTTACAGTAGCTCAATTTGGGAGCTGCTGAATGAAGCTGACCCTTGACACTTCGCAAAAGAATAAGTCTTGTGTTGTACTAACAGCTGCTTGGAAACCATGTGTAATAAAGTTTGTTTTTGTGCCCACCACCAGGATAAAAGATGGTATTCGCCGACTCTGGTACCCTTACGCTCCCAGCAGAGCAAAACTGCTTAGATCAAAGTCAAAAAGTCTGCTTCTATGTGGGTGTCTAAGCATTTCACAGTTCCTTATGCTAAAAGTAACAGTGTACTTGCAAAGGCCAGCAAATGCTGCTCTTCTTTTTCAGCTTCAAACATGACATTTTCCCCCATCATCCCATATAGGTTTCCATAAAGGTTCAGGGTTAAAACTTTTTTATGGAACATGCATAGGTCTCCTATCAAAATATATCAAGGGGGATTTTTGCTTTGTGTTTGGGGCTTTGTTCTTTTTGCTGCTAGCGACACTTATTCTGGAAAATTCAGGGTCGGGGATTACTTTATTTTTGTCACAGAACGAGGACAGTGTAAATACAAAATGTAAAGTAGAACTTAGAGAAGTGCTTCAACAAGTTGTTTGACTAAATTGAAATAAATGTTGATTTGTTCAAAAAAAAAAAAAAGCATGCCCTTTCTGGATCTTGTTAGTCTTGACTTTTTATTTCCTTTCTTTGCTAAAGCAAAATGTGTGCCTCTTGACTTCAGAAATCTACTCTCCCAGCTGTGAGGCATTACGGGAAGGCTGCTCCGACGTGCGCTCCCAGCAGATGTGTTGGACTTGCTCTTGCTGTGTTCTGGGCTGGTCCGGGATGTGTGCTGGGCACAGACCCGAGGCAAGAGAATGGGTGAATGGGATCGAGTGTATAGAAATACTGCGTCTGGCCTCAAACTCTGCTGTGTGGAGCAACTGCTCTTTTTCTGAGCTTTTCCACACCCTTTTACTCAGTAAAAAACTATGGGGAGATAGGTGATGTTCCCTTGAAGGACTCAAGGCAGGACAATAACGTACCTATCTCGTAGTATTTTGGGATAGGAGCTGGCTAGGTGTATCTCACTTACCAATGTGTTGGTGGATTCACTCTGTGGATGTTTGTTCTCTTAACTCACAGCAGCTTATGTGAGGGATCAGATGGGACTCTGAAGCAGGATGAATTTGTCAGGCTGATATGGAGAGAAAAAGGCTCAAACCTCCCACCGGAGAAGTCGTAGATACCCATCACAGTTGTAAGCTGGTATATGGAAACACGTTTCTGCGCGGGACACCCAGAGAGGAGGACTGCAGATGTTTCGGCTGCTGTTCAAGTGCTTCCTGCCATGGGGTTGAGTTGCACACTTTCCTGAGAGTCTCTCCAGAGGCACAAGGACACGTTCTGCCTTCATGTGCAGCAGCTCCTCAGTTAAATGCTCGTCTGTGGGAAACAAGACCCTGCCCTGTATTCATCTGAGGACTCATCTTCCTCTTCGCCATGCCCTCCCTACAGTCACCTCTGACAATAGCGTTAGCAGCAGATACAATAGCGATGACTTCTGTAGCTGTTTCTCTCACTAGGCACTCTTGGACAGTAACAAAGTCATGTTTTATTTCAGCAGGCTCTCTCTCTGTGCCTTCCCCTTGTGCTGTTTCTCTCCCTGGAGACCCAACTCACTCATTCAGCACGCTCTCAGGATTTCAGTAACTTTTCTTGCAAGGTCTCTTGAGACCGCACGCCTCTGTGCTGTTTCTCCAGGCTTTTGGTTTTATCTCACTCTTTGAAACTTTCCCAGAACTGCAGTGACTTTTCTCTGACCTCCAGGAACTGGAGCTCTCGAGCCCTGACACTCCGACTGGCACAACCAAGACCTGGATACTACTTTGGGATGTCAGCTTTCCCAGCGCATGCTGGATGAAAGCCACATCTGAGCAACACCAGCTAAAAATAAAAGCTATTCAACTGAAGCTAATGGCGGGTTGCCATGAGTTATTGCTCATTAAAGTGAATTGTCAGATGCTTAACTTCAGCTAATCATTTCCTGCTGCGAGATCGGCCTGGTATGAAACATACTCAAATGTGGGAAGGGGATTCACAATAACTAAATTTAGCTAAGGGTGTAATTTCCTCGGACTCCCTCTGTAGTTAATGGAAAGAGAGAGGCTCCTACAGGGTGTGATTCCCGCTCTGCATCACCCTTGGGCAGAAGTGTGCACAGCTCCCTGACTGCGGAGAGCGTGAGGTGAGCTGCTGCCTGCCACAAAAATGAGCTGCTCTACGTGACGGTGTTTGCCCACCCCRGATAGGTGAGTGCTTCTTTTCCTCGGCTTAGGTTTCTACCTGGAAGTGATGATCAAGAAGTTGAATATTAAAACCAATGGATAGGTGACCATTTCCCAAGGGCAAAACCCATGTGCAAAATCCCCCAGGAGCATCCCCTGCTTTGCAGTGTAGCTAAAGGGAACTTTGCAGATCATCCTTTATCTCGAAGCAGCTCTTCTTTCCCATTTCAAAGAAATATGACCTGTTCAATAAAGAAACAGTGTGTTCTGAATGTTGTGTGATTRATTTAGTTTTTAGTCCTTTTTTTCCCCTGTTCTTTCTGGAAGTTAGTCTTGTATGCATGTTTGGCAGTGAAACAGAAAGTCAAATTTTGAGTTTTTACGTAACAGTGATTGGAAAGTTTGTCAAGTGCGTCTGCTTTTAGCAGCGTAGGCTACTTTCTCTATTGGACTAGAAACTTTTGCATAAAATATTTAACTCCATACCACTCTTCTTGAGTTTGGACAGAAGTCATTCCATCCACATAAATGGAATTGTGAGAATCCTGCCAGATTGATTTGTGCCTTTTGGTGTCACTTCCAGCTTGAAGCTTCAAATGATACTCCAAGACACAAACAGAAAATTCAGTTGAACCTTCTCAATTCTGCTCATTTCCAGGAGATCATAAAGTTGGGGAGAACATTTGAACCTGAATGCAAAATTTGCATTTAGATTTCCATGGCGTAGTTTGAACGTGTCTTTACCCTCTGGTGTGAAATTGGGTCCTACGTGGCCCCATCTCATTTTTCCCTCGAGCCGAAGCGCGGGGCAGGTCTGCGGTCGGATGCGGGTAGAGCGGCTGAGCAGAGCTGGGAGCGGATGGGGAGCCGTGGAGGACTCCAGGGCGAGTTTTGCAATTCCATTGCAAAAGTTTAACGTACTTCTAACCTAAAGGGCTTTTCAAGCCAGTTGTCCTCTATCTTTGTCTGACATGGGCACTGAAAATTTCCTCRTGTTCACTTACGTTCTTCGCTGGAGCCTTTTTCGGAGGCAGTGCCTGAGGAGACGGTTTATCTGTTGACATTAAAAGTTGTCAGATTCATTATTTACGTTGTTATGAACTAGTGTTTTCACTTGAGGAATAGCTGTAAAGTGACTTTGGATAGTACAAATGTTGCTACCTCCCAAATTTTTGCAAATCCATGCCAGGTTTTACAGGCAGAATAGGCTCTAACACTAAAACGGGGATCGGTACTGTCATCTGCCTAAGCCACAGAGTTTTGTAACCCTGACTCGTGCCAATAAAAATGTTTCACTGAGTGTGTTTTGGACATTTAATACAAAAGCACAGAAGAGACGAAAGAAGCAGTTTTCATACCTCGTTCTGCCATCTTTGCGTCTGTCGAGTAGAGCTTTAGCCCCGAAGCCCTCACCCGGATCCAAGGTGGCTCTCACAGCAGCGTTTCCCAAGGGAGAGYATAAAGCCTCAAGGGGCTGAGAGCTGTGAACTGGAGCCTGCAGCCTGTATGGTGAAGGAGATGCTCTTGTAAAGGGCAGGAGAGGGTGCATTTTGAGGTTTAGATGATTCTTGTTTGTTTAGTGTGTAATACTAACATAGAAGCTTTCTGCATAGGATGGGTCTAGATGACTCCTGCTTTCCAAGATTTTCTGGTACAGAGATTCCCGTTCTTCAGGAAATAATAGCTCGAGTAAAGACTGATTTAGTCTTTCACCCACATCTGATTCAATTCCATCTTTGTCAGAAATGTTATTTTACAGGAATCACTAAATATGGAAAATGGGCTCTGTCAAGCACAGCAGAGCTAATTTATGTGCTCATCGGTCAGATTGTCGTTATTGGCTTTCATTCACGAGTGGAATTATTTCTGCAAAAAAATTTTTGATTCAAATGCACATGCTAATAGGATTACAGAGTTCCCATTCTGGCTCATCTTCTTTGACTTCTGTGGAAAAATCCTTTTCTCTCAGGCTGTTTTTSTGGGGTGAGAAATGGAGGTGTACGTAAATCAGAAGAAGATTCACCTCTTTGCACCTAAAGCAAGACTGTGTCCTGCCATAGTCACCTGTCTTCGTAGCTATATTCTGTGTTAACTTCTGGTTAYGGAAGCATATTTGATCATATATGACCTGTGTTTAGTATGGATCAAAAAGAGAAGCCTGATGTTTTCTTCTGAGTTGCTCTGAAAAGCCTTTCCCTTTCCCTGTTAGAGATCTGAGTTCCTGCAGATGAGTCTGGTGCTGCATGAGCCTGATCAGACAGACCTCCCCTCCCACGTGTGCTCTGGGGAACAGGGAGGTAAAAGTAAAATCCCTTGTATTTATGTTCCAGCAGTAATTCCTACTGACTCAAATGGGAATACAACSGTGCCTCTAAAAYGGGTCTATGAGATTTTTGTTTTTCYGTTCACCCAAGGTTGCAGAGAACTGGAACTTTCCATTTTTCAAGTAAAAGAGCTGTGCTTTTATAGATGTCTGTCCATTTGAGCAACAACACCACATACTTCATGCCTCCAGCGGTGCAAAAGCTCTGAATGTTAAAGCTCTTCGGTCTGGCTAAGTATCTGTCACAGTCCTATTGCCAGAAGTTTTTTGGAGGTTTGCTTAGGGGTGTTTTGGAAACCATCATTTCTTCTGTCTGAATGAATGGTTTGGCCAGGAAATGAAGCTAGCCACACTAGTCTGCTGACCTCCCTACACCCATTTCGCTTCACCAAATACCTTTTTTTAGACGCATGTGTCCTGGGACATTGGTGGCAGGACAACTGCTCGCTGCAGCTCTCTGCTGAGCCCTGACGTTCCTGCAGACCCGCTGCAGTGCGAGGGCAGCCACTGCTTCGCTGGTCCTTGTGGGCAGCGGCGGCTGCCTGAATTACGATGCAATGTGCCGCTGCATCTTTTCCAAAGGGCTCTCTGGCTTTTCTTAAGCACATATGTGCTAGTGCTTTGCAAGAAGAGCACGGCAACATGTCCTCCTCTTCCGCTTGGTCCACCTGGTGTCTGGATCTCAGGCTAGTATCAAGTGTCATGATTAATGTGCTTGTAGCCGTACGTGCCGCAGAAGCAGTGGAGCTCACACAAGCACAGCTTAGGAGGTTGTCTCCAAAGTCTTTCCTGGCAGATTTTTCGTGTTGCATGTTTCTGTCTCTCATTTTGTGAGCTCTGCTCCTTGAGCTCCGGTCCTGCCTCTGTGRCCACGTCGAGGTGACCTGGTTTATGTGCAAAGGAAATGGTTCTCAGCAGGGCTGGCAAATGGCAAGTGTGACTTGCTCACAAACGTGTCCATATTTGCAGTTACTTTAAAAAAGAAAAGGAAAAAAAGTTATGAATGTTGTGTGTGGACTGTTGGTGTGGTTTTTGGGTAGTGCATGTTTGGCAATGGTGGGAAGTGGGACGATGAGATGGGGGAGCTTTGTACATGAGTAGGGTGCTGGGTAGAGTAAGCTCACCCCACCTTGAGGTGCTCTCATGGTGGCTGGGGAGCAGGGAGATTTATACCAGCCTTTCTCTTCCACCTCCCTGCCTACCCTCCAGCCAGCGGAGGCTACGTTACTATGTAAAGGCAAGATAAGGCCACGTTTCCAGTCTGGGGTTGCATGGGCCAAGGAAAGCCCGGGCACCGTCCCAGATGCCTTACAGTGGTCAGCCAGGGCACTTCAGCGGACAAGGAGAAAGAAGGAGACTTCATATCTGCCAGGGTTGCGTACAGCCTGGCACGACCGAGATTTAGTAACCCCTTGGTAAACAGACTTTTTCATCACCAAAGGCATGACCTTGAGYGTGAAAATCCAGAGCCTCGTTCAGGTGGGATGGTTGCACGGTTAACACACCTCCCTCTGGAAACCTTTGGGTTGGCTTTCATCATCGGGGCCTGATGTTTGGTTTGCAGAGGTTTCCCGGCTCTAGGTTAAACTTTGGACAAAATTCCTGCAAGCGGGCAGGGTGGGCTGTGGGCCARCTCGGGACTTGGGCTATTTCTGCCCACCTGCTCCCTTCCCTGGGRTGACAGGGGACAATGACTGACCATCGCTTCCCCGGGACAGCCTCGARCGAAGAGTGCCACAGTGCGGGAGGTGCTGTGTGGGTGGATGGGGTTGTTCCAGGCTCCATTTAGCTTCCTATCAGCTCCCTTCCCTTACTGAAGGTTAAATTGGCAAAGTGCCRTCAACTGGAGGTAGGGGTTTGGACCGTGTTACTTCCAAGCTGTAGTAAAAACCTCTCTATACATTAATCAACTGAGATGTGGGAAGATCAGCTTGTCCTCGGTTCTCCTCAACCTCCCCACGAGCCCAGTCCCCGGCAAAGGCAGTGTGTCCATGATACAGCTGCTTGCCCCAAATCATCCCTGACAGTGGCAGCCCCCACAGAGCGATCGCTTCCAGCATTTCTCCTTCCGTGACTGCAGCCCGGCCCCCTTTGCACCAGTAATTCCCAGTTAATCCTCCTGCAGCGGCAGTGGGAGCGCAGGCACCTGAGGGCACAGCCCCTTGGCGAGGAGCCCTCGTGCTTCCCCCGCCGCCGGCGGGGCTTTCGGTGCTGCTGGGGGACGGAGGGGCGAGGGCACTTGCAAAATCAAAATCACTGTCACGACACCCTGAATGTCGCTGACACAAGGTGCGCTGATAAACTCCCAGAGCATCACATGGAGCCTGCAAGAGGAGACTATCTAAAGCCTACTGAGTGGAAGATAAGCTGGCCACTGACAAATACGATCTTGCGCTAGTTGATTTAACRCCACTTCGTGTGCATGGAATAACATCAACGGGAGCTGGCTAGACCCAGGCCTTTTTGAGATAAGACTGCTACTTTACCCTTATGGAGGACTGTTGGAAAAACCCCAGCAGCTCCACCTGGGATCTGTCCTCCTCCCAGCCCCTCTCACGCTCACTCCTGTCATCAGAAGACAGATGATTTGGATTTTCTTCCTGTCTGGGAAATGAACTTTGACTTCCTCTAGCTTGTTACAATTATTTCCGTATGTTCTAAAAACCTAACTTTTGACCTCAGGTATGTAATAAATTATTGGTTCAACTTCTGACTGAGRCTGTCTATGGTTATAAATTATTATAACTCTCACGGTCTGCATTTTACAAGCTGGCAGACAAGCCAGGCTGCAATCTCTGCTCGGTGCATAGCTGGCTGTGAGCAGCAGCTCTGCCCAGCAGGGTGGGAGCTCTGCATGCAAGTAGGAAGAACTGGCTTCTAAAACAATATAGGTAACAATTATCTGGAGAGTAGCTCTCCCTCAGCATGTGTACTACCCAGTATCGCTAATGATATTTATTGCTGAACTGAGAATATCTGGATGTACCAGGCTATTTTCGTGTGTTGTAACTTATGTTTTTGTTTTCTGCTGGGGCGGATAAAATATTCAGAGATAACCATCTAAAAATGTTTAATAACATCAGCTGACTGCTTTCTGATGTACAGTCTGAGATGTGTCTTATAGGAGTGTGACAATTTCTGAATTCTGTAAAAAAAAAAAAATTCATCTCAAACTGTGTGGGATTAAACATCTTGGTCCCTGATTGCTCCTGGGAAGGGAGTTGCCTTGCCATGGTTTCAGAAAGGTGAAAGCTTGTTCCTAAAGGACAATTGAGAAATCTTCGAGCAACTTGTTTGCTTTGGTTTTAAAGACTTATTGACATTGGCACATCTTTGGTCTGTTGCTTTCAGGGGGAGTAAGGGAGGTTGCACCCATTTCTAAGGTGCTAGTCTGAACATGTCTATCAATAATTGCRGTTGGATACAGTTCAGCAGAATCTCCTGCTTGGATATAATGGAAATCTTTTTTAATTTTAAGCCTGCCTGGTATCTCCTTCTTGGGAGTTTCCTTGGGTTTGAACAATTTGTCATCTTTTGTAGTTGTTCATTCCAGTTTCTTAGTTCTAGAGAAGGTGTGAAGTCTTCTGATGAATTACTTTCAAGGGCAAAGGAGATAATTTTAAGGTGCTTCAAATAACCTTCAAAAGTTAATAAGTACTTTAACTAACAGTAATGTCATTGGGGTCTGGAAACAGCTGAGAAACATTTATGGAACCGCAACCTGACAAAGTGTTGGTGGCTGTCAGGTCTCCTGTAGTAATCTACTTTTTGTACTTATTTTCTTCCTGGCAATTCACAATGAAATCCGTGGGAAGAATCTGAGACATTCAGCACTTAGCATGAAATTCAGGCTTTCATCAAAAACTAGATAACTTTGCTGTCTGTGATCTTTCATAAGGACAGATAGTGTGGTAGGAAATGAGAGAAGTGTGTAAGATTGTGAAAAATGCCTGTTGCAGGGCATATTCCTCTCTGTGGTGTGCAATAAAGTTTACACAATGTCCGTAGGTCACAAACCTTTCATGGAGGCAGCTTGTATTTTCAYGCGTAGGACTGCCAAGCGCTTGATGTGCGCTAGGAAATAGAGGAGGTGCTGGTGTGATCTCTCACCTGCATTGTTTTCTTCCAGACGCATATTCAGTCTCTTCCAATGACAATGGGGGCAAGTCTGATTCAGTGGCCAACTTACAACCTCAGCCATCCCTCAACTCCATCCAGAGCTCTCCTGGCCCCAAGCGCTCGACCAACACCCTGAAGAAATGGTTGACTAGTCCTGTGCGCCGGCTGAACAGCGGGAAGACTGAGAGCAACATCAAGAAACAAAAGAAGGTGCG
The DNA here is from genome assembly GCA_030449065.1 of Oceanodroma leucorhoa. Classification (NCBI taxonomy): domain Eukaryota; kingdom Metazoa; phylum Chordata; class Aves; order Procellariiformes; genus Oceanodroma; species Oceanodroma leucorhoa. The sequence continues at coordinate 179,454 of JASVER010000003.1, read as the reverse complement.
AGATGGCAGGAAGAGCTTTGACCTCGGCTCACCAAAGACCGGAGATGAAACCACTCCTCAAGGAGACAGCGCAGATGAGGTGTGTGTTGGTGTTTGTTGCAGGAAAGACCATATCTCTGATAGTCTCTTCTGTGRTGTGTGATTCACGCTTGAGTAAATGCAGTTCCCTTAGGGTCTAGAGGGAACAGCGAAACATGTAAAATTGCATTGATTGAAGCTGTGTTGCAAACAGCATTGTCATCTGAAGAGCAATGGAATATATAGGGAACAGCATTTCAAAGTCTGCATATGTTATTGTCCTTTGACTAGATTTTTTTTAATAGCCTATTAGAAAGCTGCCAAGGATAGAAATGAAATTATTCTTGCGCAGCTGTTACCACTTTCTGCTGGGGTTCATATCACCTTTATCCTACCATGGCAGTGTAATTCCTTATTAAAGGAAAATACTCAGAGAAATAGCCATGTTTCTGTTAAATCTGCTACGTATTTGTAGCCACAGTTTCTCTGCAGGCATGTCCTTTGCCAGAATGGCTCTTTCCTGATAAAGTGAATAAGGAATTACAAGCCAAAAATGAAGAAGATACTAACTGAACACAAATAGAGGAACACATTTTAAAAATTGTACATTGAGCTGTTCTCATTTAAATTAAAAAATACTTTTCCATCAGCACACAGACAGCTGTAACTGCCTTAGCTGCTTGGGTGACCTATAAACTGTATTTCTGTAACTCTCAGAGTGGACCGGCAAAACCTTATGTCTTTATGGCTTCTCTTCCATGATGCTTAGCACTACCTGCAATACTCTCCACCCAACGCAATATTGTATTAACAGACTTAAAGCCTGGTGGTAGGGCTCAGATATCTAAAAAGATAAAAGAAACCCACCCCTGCTTCTAATTRTATAACTTTTCTTCAGAAGAGCAAGAAGGGTTGGGGAGAAGATGAAGCAGATGAAGAGTCTCACACACCTCTTCCTCCTCCTATGAAGATTTTTGACAATGATCCAACCCAAGATGAGATGGTAAGGCCTCCCCTACTATATCAGTTTGCTGTTTAAGTGCATTTCTCACATAGCCATCTCACAGTGGTTTCGTAGTGGTCTTCTAGTATCCAGGGCCTAGACTTGTGGTTATAAGAGACTCCTATACACAAATCATAATCTAATACCTTTCACTAACTGGATTTACAAATAGTGCTGGATAAGCAATTTAGCCCTGGCATCCCATTTCATGACAGGTCGATCGTGTGCTTGTGTTGTGTGTGGTCAGAAATTCCACTCAGGCTGACGTGTGTTCTCCACGTCTGTTTTAAAAGTGCCGTTGGTGTCTGGCAGTAGCAGCAGAAGTAGTAGCACTTGCCCAGGGAAGTGGTGGAGTCACCATCACTGGAGGCGTTCAAAAAACGTGGATGTGGCGCTTCGGGACATGGCTTAGTGGGCATGGGTACTGGGTTGATGGTGGGACTCGATGATCTTAAAGGTCTTTCCCAACCTTAATGATTCTATGATTCTATGATTCTATGATTCTATGATTCTATGAAATGGTATTTGGTGGGCAGTCTGGGCCCGAGGAGTGGGACAGATGCTGGAGTCTGCTTGAATCCAGAAATACCACCTTCACCAAGAGTTAGGTAGCTTGGGCTCTCCACTCAGGCTTTGTGTGTGATTGGGGTCCAGGAACATTGTCAGTCTGTACCCCACCATCCACCCTCCATTCTAAAGTGCTTTAAAACTTGCAGATGGAAAAGCCTACCCAGTGCTATCGTTTGGCATTTTTGGCATATGTGGCTGATCATCAYTGAATGGTCCATCAGCTCCAGTTAGTTCAGAAGCCCACAAGGTATCTGAAGTCCCTCTCAGGAGGGTGAGAAAGGCTTTGGTCTGCCCATCTTTGTGCACCATGCTGGTGGTGGTAGTTCTCTGCTGTTAGCTAGGGTCTCTTGAATGTTAAGTCAGAATTTGCTGTGGTAGATGGTGCAGTGGTTTGCAGAGTCCTTCAGTTGCTCTCTTGGACTTGGGGTGAGAATCTGTGAATATGGCTATGACAGTGGTTTGCATTCACTGTCAGTGCGGGTCCTGACTGCACGTGTCCTCCCCTACCCTTTCCTGGTGCTGCCGTCTCCCTTGTAGAAATCCATCCTCCTGTTTAGCTGTTTCCTGCTTTCCTGCTGGCATCTGTTTTTAGCACTGCCACTTCTGTATCTCTATCCTCTGATTGTAATTACTGCATGCAAAGAAGCAAGGATAGGGGAGATTAATAAATTGTCAGAAAAAAAACCAACCCAGAATGTTCTTGGGGAAGGTTCAGGCAGGAGTTTGGAAATACAGAGAGAGAAGGTCGCAAATATTTCTGGGAYTCAAGGAGCAGAATGATGGAGGAAAGGATTTGGGGGCTTGCTGCTAATCTGTCAGGAAATGTTATGACATTGTGGTGGCAGCAAGACCAGAAGGAAGCAGCTGGAGTCGTGGACTCTCGCCCTTTGAGTGTTGCGTGTGCTGCTGGCTGGCTGGCGAGGGGCAGAGGCAAAAGGTCGGCGTAGCAGAGCCGTGGTGGATCCATGCCCAGCACAATAGCAGTTGCTCCTGGCTTTTTCCTTGTGGTGTTTAGCTGAATGTTTTGGGGTTAGTTTGCTTTTTGGTTTTTGGGGGGTTTGTTTTGGGTTTTTTTTAAAGAAAAACAAAACTGCTTTAGTTGGGTCACTATTTTTGATTTTTAACATGCCATGTGATTTCGGTATTTCTTAAATACATTTCTGACAGCGCCAATGTTGTGGAATTAAACTGTTTTCCGCTCCAGATGTCTAAGCTTTATAGAGCGTTTTGGCATCCTGTTTCTTCACCCGCTCCTAAAAGAGAAGATTAAATAGAGCAAGATGCATCTGAAACCCTTTTTCTCTCTCTTTTTCTTCCTCTGCTCACTTTTTGTCATGGGGGAAAAAAAACTTAAGCTCACAAACATGGCTCCTGAATTCCCTGGCACAGGAGCACCACGTTAGCAATGTTTGAGTTATGCTGGAGCCAAAAGCTCTTTAACAGTGTTAATTTGGACAGAGGTCCCTGCTCATGTCCTACTACTGCTTACGGGCACGGGCTTAGGTTGGACCAGCAGCAGCGTGGGGAAGTAGCAGTGGTAGGTGTGAGATGTCTGCATGGTGCGGGGGGTGGCACCTTTCCCTGAGCCCGTGTGCAAGGCAGCAATAATTGTGCCTCGCTGCTCTGGAGGCTCCTATAAAGACAAATTGCAAGATATCTTCATATTAGAAATTTATAATTTACTTGCTGGGAAATAGCAATACTATTTTTCAATTTGTCCCACACAAACCAGACTCTCTTGTCARTCACAGAAGAGTTTTATTTTACTCTGAAAGACTTGTAGGCAGCAAATGTTTCCATGCTCCCTTCAAAATCCTGCAGTTATTTACTTTTCAGAGATATTGAGCAATTTCGGTTAAAAGAAGTGAGAGCAACAGCTGTTTAGTGCCTCCAAAAATTGGACAACAACTGCTAGAATGGTTATGTTTGACTGTTATCGTCTATGTATTTGTCCAGTATCTCTTCAAAGTCCCTATTTTCAGTCTTTTTTTTTCCTAGACACATCTGTCCGCATTGCAGGTGAAACAGGCTGTCTGAGCTTTTACATTTGTATGAGATTCCTGCATTACCAGCCTAATTCCTCAATTACCAGCCTGATTACCTGTAGTTTTTGTTGTTGTTGTAATTAAAACTGTTGATTAGATGTATTATTTGTGAAAGACAGACGATGAGTGGCAGGCTGTTCACGCTTGTGCTCTGTCACAAGGCTTCTGGTTGGGATTGGTCCCCTTTGCCTTTTTTTTCTTCTCCTGGGGCTGTGTCACTCCACGTGAGCAACCTCCCCAAAGGGCCGCGTAAGGAAGTGGCCAGCTGCCTAAYTCCTGCCATCACATTTCCACATCTCACTCCCAGCACTGTTTAATCTCAGATGCATGTTCTTTGGCACCTGCATGGCGACTTCACTGAGACAGGTGCTCTCCAGAAGACCTTTATTAAGCAGCTGAGAGATGAATAAGCTTTTTAATAATTTTAATGCAGAATTTATAAAAATTTAGCCATGCTTTAGTCCATGTCAGCCTGCCAAAAGCAGGTTATCAAAGGGCTTATAGTTTTAGTTAGTGCTTGTATTTCGTTCAGAAGAAATGTACGTACAGGTGAGCTAATAAATACCAATTCCCATAGCTATTGCATGAGTTTGGGTTTTCAAAGTGAGGTTTCTTAGGACAAAGACCAAGGGGTGAAGAGGCCCATATAGAGCAAAAAACTTAAAACTAAAACTGAATATTTGACACAGAGGCCAGTCTTCACAGCACCATGGGGGATGCTTGGGTAGCATATTGATGAGGTCTCGGTGTTTCTGGAGATTTGTAACAACCAGCAGCTATTAGCTGTGGCTACCTGAGTGTGGAGACATCCAAAGACATTGCATGATGTCAGGCACCTAAAATCGAATACCTGCGACCAACAGACAGGCATAGAGAAGCGAGACTGAAATTATTCTAACTAATGTCAATAGGGAAAAGTGGGCATCTCCAAAGAGTGTTTCTGCCCTCCTGTGCCAGGTACCTAGGATAGATGCGATATGTAGGGATGTTTTCTCTCCAGTGATTGCAGAGAAGAGAGAGAAAAGATACACATTTTAGATGGCTGAAGTTGCATGAATGGGAGGTGTCATCTGAATTCATTTGGAGTTGCAATTGAACAGTGGGGAAGGGAGGAGGAATGATTTGTTCCCCCCTGCCTCCCTCCCTCCCCTATTGCCTCTAATTCCATGTGTACCTTGTACTCAACTGCATTTATTAAATCTGTATGTATGGGGGAGGGCGTAATTTCTTACATCTGCAGTAAGAAGATCAATTTTCTGGTGCCTGTAAGACCGTAGATGTCCTTTGAAGGAGGAACGAACAGACATTAAGAGTATTGTAGCCTGGTTGCGAATGAACTTCAGTTCTTTGACACCGTTCCCTGGTTCCCAGCCTTGGAACTGCTGCAGGGGGATATGCAGCCAGAAGTGGATGGCAATTCCATGCTTGTCTGATACGGCGACACTCACTCACCTGACCATGCATGTGGTCCTCTAACCCTCCTGCTCCCCTTCCATGTTTGTTCTCCTGTCTCGGAAGCTGCTTCACTGACCCCTGGTTCCCTACTCCCTTCTCATCCTGCTAACCTGCTTTTCCTTTGCAACCTGGTGTCTTGCAGTCCTCTTCTTTGCTAGCTGCTCGGCAGAGCTCCTCCGATGTCCCAACTGCTGCGGACCTTGTCAGTGCAATAGAAAAGTTGGTCAAAAGTAAGCTGGTAAGTTTAGTGTTGTGAGAACTGTGTACACAACAGGCCTAATACGGTTCTAGAGAAGGGCTTTAAAGTCTACCTCTTGTTTATGGTTTCCTTGCTTTCCACCTTCATCTGCTATGCTTTTATTAATCCTATGTGCTCTGCTTCTCAGTAGAGTATCTAATATTTTTGCTCCCCACGTGAGATGAAGCCTACATCTCACGTTGCCGTGTGGGCTCTGCGCTGCATAGTCGAAAGGTGCTTTCAGAGCGGGCTTTGCAGAGTATGAGCTACTGTACTGTACTCTTTCTGGGGTCTTGCTGGTATTCTTTCAAATATTTTACACAGCGGGATGTTTTGTTTTGGTTTGGTTTTTTTTAAAGCTTGTTCTGAGGCACAGGAATTTTACTGCTCAACATGTGAATTTATTTAGTATTCTGGCTTCCCTGAAAAGACCCTCTAAAGAGTAGAACTGCTTGAAGTGTCACAGCTGTGCTTTAATTTTACAAAGATTCATGTGTTGCTTTTAATCTGCCTTGTCAACTCTATCTGACAGGGATTGGAATAAGCAATAAAAATGCTCTGGGTTTAATTTGTTCAAAAATTTCAGTATCGTGCACTCTCCCTGTCTGGTCCCATGTCTGCTGGACAAGGAGTAAATCCTGTTTCATATCTTGGCTYCTATTAAGTTTTCCCTGAAACAGTTCAGAATGTTAATATAAAAGCTAAACCTTTTTCTACATGTCCTAGGACCTCTAAACTTAGGTAAATGCTTGCTTTGAGCAATTAACTTCAACTTAATTAACAAGTCAGGATTAAAGCAAGGTTATGATGAGCCTAGAAAGGTTCATTTCCTTACGTATACTGGAAGGATGAAGAGAGTAAAAACAAACCAAAAAAACCCACAGTGATCATGACATTCCTGTAACTCTGTGCCAGCAGCTTTATCTAGCCGATCATTTCAGAGGGTTTTGGTATTGTCTTGGTTTGAGATGTTGGTACATGAAGGTAGTCTGCGTTCATAGGGTGCTTGATAAGGAGTAAGTGGTGAAGGAGCTCTTTGTGACATGGGAGACCGAGAAGGACATTCCCAGAAAATTTACTCAAAATAGTTTTATTCCATCGAGGGACTAACAAATTGAAAAGTATTTCATTAATCCAGTTAGATGTATTTTCAGAGGTTATTTTATTTTCTCTCCCCCGCATGCAGGCTGTTAGGTCACTAGCAATTACTTTCTAGGGATTTGGGGGAARCTTTAATTATTGTGGAATGTTACTATGTATCCATCTATTTCTGTTCCATTTTGTGTTTTACTTCACTACGAAGAATCCTCATTCCGTCTTTGGCAGAGAAACACTGACCACGTGTAGCCTAACACTGCTTCTGATTGAGACACCAGGATATTTTCAGGTTGTTTTGAAATAATTTGGAAAATTTTTCTCATCCTGGGGCTACTGGAACATATTTTTCCACCTTCTGGCAAAAAGACATCTCTGTTTCAATGCTTTTTTTGAGGGGGTCTTATATCAACTTAAAACTAGTTTGGTTGTGTTTCACTAAGTCCTGCAGGAAATTATTGCTGAGTACTCTGCTTGGTTTTAGATTTAGATTGCAGTGTTGATTGCAGAACTGACTGGAAACAGAAGATAACACTGGTGCTGGAGTTCAAGGATAATGTTTATTCTATCATTCTTTGGGTTTTTTTTAGACTCTTGAAGGAGGATCTTACCGAGGAAGCTTAAAAGATGCCACTGGCTGCTTAAATGAAGGAATGACGCCTTCAACTCCCCCACGAAACCTTGAAGAGGAACAAAAAGCCAAAGCAATGAGAGGCAGGATGTAAGTTGTCTTGATGGTTCTTCTTTCTGAAATATGCACCCAATGAGGACACATAGCTGCGCTAAAAGAATACTTTATAGTCAGTGAATGAGCACAGAACTGGGAGTAAAACTGTGTTGTGCTTTCTTCTGTTTTTTATTAACCTGTAAAAATCCTTTATAAAAGCACTTGCACACCCAGGAAGTTCATCATCAGTCCTTAAAATGTGCAGCAACATCTGTTGCTGTAAAAGCCTCTGAACAGCTAGACAAGTATGACTGAGATGTTTGCCTTGGTAATTACTGCATTGCTAGAGGTAAAATCAGCTCTCAAAGGGGGATACGTGGTTGGCCTTGTTTGCTACCTTCAAGGAAAAGAACAGAGAATCCCACTAGGATTTTTTGAATGAGAGAATTTTTTGCCTTAGCTATTAGCAAAGGAAGGGGCAGAATTCAGATGCATTTGTGGTGGAAACACACCACTGAAGAGAAAGTTTCGTTTGGGAAACCCTCATGTTCATGGTAATGGGAGAGGATAGAAATGCTGATAGGTCATGAAAGTTGTTTTTTAAAATTATCTGTACACTCCCATAAATGTAACAGAAATAACACCTGTGCCTTCAAAGCTTATCATGGTTAAAGTATTTCTTAAATGCATGGTTAGCTGAAGGACACAGAGGATTGGGGAAACGGAATCAAGAATTATATGAAAGAGAGCTCAGGTAGCTGTTTTCTTTATACTGCCTCTTACATGAACAACAGTAACTGCAATYATCTAATCAAATCATACATTGATGGGAAAAGTAACGGTCCATACAGGTCTCATTGGAGTGTGGTAAGGTGAGAGGTGGAAGAAGAGCAGCCCATTTGGGAAAGATGCCAAGCAGGGAAGGAAACCAAGTCAGGGGAGGACAAGGAGGTAGCTAAGTGTAGATGAGGAAGCAGAAGCAAACTGTCACAGGTCTGTTGACAGCCATCATTTGCTCCTGTAGTTTGTTGTAGGAAGCCAGAGAAGCAATACAGTGAGGGACTGGATCAACTCCCAGCAGCAGGCAGGGACATGACACTCCTGGATGTGTTTCTGAATGGGAGAAGTTTCTACTAGACAGCTGTCAGCCTTCCCGCAGGGAACATCTCTGCCCACTCCTGTCTCCTAAAAGCTCCTCAATATTGCAAGTTCTTAGGTTTCTCTGGTAGCAATTCATTAATTAGATAACTGGCAATTAACTGCAGGTTGCAGTTTTAGTGCAGAGACCTTTGCCACTGTAAGCATAGATAGAGTGACACTTTCTAGCGTGCGACGCTTCTGGCAGGGGGACTGGCCGTGTGTCACACGTAATTAGTGGGTGCCTCTGTCCAGATTTCCTAAACGCCAGGGTGTTTAGGAGCACCTGCTAGTGGCTTTCAGCACAAGACATCTGTCTCTCTCCAGCTCCTTTGTGTCTGTGTTCTGTATCTCTACGGCTCGCTGTGTTTAATTCCATAGCCATATGAGGCAGCTGAGCTCCAAACTTGAGCTTGACCCCCCCATTCCCCAGAAACCAGCAGCTGAATCCTTGCACAGGCACGGGCAGTAATTTCCTGTGTCCCTGGCAGCACGTGCATGCCAGCAGTTAGCCTTAGTGTTAGGAAACCCCTATTCCATCAGACTTGATTGCTGCATTTCTATGAACAATAAGGCAATTATCTCATCGAGTAGCATTGTTCCGTATAGATTTAATACAGAGTTACTGAGATATCCAGGTATTCAGACTTAYTCAGAAGTGAGGAAGCTCTATCCTTGTTCCAGTTCCTGCCCTTTTAAATACATCTGTGTAGTCAATACCTGCCGGTGACCAGGCAGGCACTTACCAAGCAACTGCCTGCCCTTGCTTCATGTTATTGGATGAGGAGATAAGCAAACTTGAATTTTTGGCAGCATGCCTCTTAGAAACCTTAAATTTGTGAGTACCTCTAAGGTCCTGTGTCAGGCAGGCTTCAGAGAACTAATACAGAGGGTCGAGGTTGATTTTTCGGCTTGCTAGGAAGAGGGGAGCTGGGGGAACACTGGTGCTRAGTTTAAGGTAAGCAGTGGAGATGCAGACCCTGGTTCCTAAAAGAGGTGTAAATTTGCAGGTTTAGTCTGTTCACCTGATAGACACCTGGTTGCTGCACTGATTTTTAATTCATACCCACCTGCCTGCATGTGCAGTAACATTAAGTACTGCAAGTACCAGCTGCTTCATTTTTAGATCAGGATTTGGCCAGATGTATCCTTGCAGTAACTCAAACCAAAGGAGTCTGGGTGTGGGAGAGGCAGYGGGCAGATGGGAGAGGTTCTCCCCATCTTTTCAGCAGCTCTCTGTGTTCGCGGGGAGCAATGCAGACGGCGGTGGTGCGAGCTGAAAAGTAACCTCCCAGCACGCCTCCCCGCACGGAGGAGACGTGGCAAGCCTTGCCCAAGGGCACGGTAGGTCAGCCAGCGAGMGGGGACTACACAGCGTACACTTGTTCAGGCCACCCGCTGCTGCTCTGTAAAAGAGCAGCCTTTTGCCCCGCGCGTGTTTACTACCCAGGCACGCAACTTGGCAGGGCGCTTCGGAGAGCACAAGCATCTGGCATCGCCGCTGCCAGCCCTGCCTTCTGCCAAGGGGGCTGGATTTCACTCTCAAATGAACAAGAAGCTGTTTTGACCTCTTCCTGCCACGTGTCTTAAGTATCTCCTCCGCTCTGTCTGAGCAAGGGACACGTTGGGAGCGCAGTGGGAGCAGGATTTATTTTCTCAGTAACATAACTGAGTCTCTCCTTGCAACATCAGTCTACTTTTTTTTCCCCTCTAGATATTTTCAACCAGGCTTTTATCTTAGCACTGTTTGCCCTCAGCCCTATCATTTCAAGTGGGTCAGTCTGCTGATTGATGTGAACGGAGTGATTTCAGACATGAAAGTACTCCTCTATCTTGTTAGCCTTGTTACTGCCATCGCGAACTTGAGCACAGATGGAGTTTATTTGTCATGTGCCAAATCTATGTATTGGCGTAATTGAGAGGCAAACTGTCTGCAGCAAGCTGTAACTTTTTTAAATTGTCCTCGAAAGAACATTATGTGATTAGTCAGTTTGACTGCCAAAGGTGGGGCTTTTTTTAGCTTGCTGTTGTTTGCATGCATCAGGCCTTCATTAGATGACTCTCCCACCCAGGATTATTAGCTCTGAAATCGGTSTAAACCATTTGACACCCACCCATAGGTTACCTAGTCTGAAAGATTAAGTTCTTGATTATGATGGGAGGGGGGGATTTGTTTTCCAAGTGTTTGAAACTTCCAAATTAAAACTTAATTGATGAATCTTGGGCAAAGCCAGAGGGACTGGGGCAAGAAATCCTCTCCTGCTTGCTGCAGAATGGGTCAGGACCTGTCTCCATCGCTATCAGGAGGGCTGCATGGGGGGTGGAGGGGAGGAGAGCAGGGAGGGGTAGTTCAAAGTCCAGGCAGCTCTTTGTGCTGCTGCTCTTGCACTGTCCTGGGATGTAGGGGGGAAGAGGGGTAGGAGGAAAGGGTGGTTAAGAGAATTGAAACTACCCTGACCCGAAATGTGACATTTTTGTCATTTACATTCCACTGAGCTGTAAGTGAGTGAAGAGTGAGTCGTGTTACGTGACCTGGAATGGCGGTGGGGTAATATGTGGTAAGAGGAACAAACAGTAACATCAAGGAATATGGTCAAATATGTTTGTGTTCTGTTTTAATTTAGGTTTGTCTTAAATGAACTGGTACAGACTGAAAAAGACTACGTCAAAGACTTGGGAACTGTTGTGGAGGTGAGCTTAAGCAAACCCTGCTATGCAAAATGTTTTTCCACTAAAAAGCACCATGCTGAAAAGTGACAACAAAAAATACAGCATGAGAAACAAAATGCTTTATTTTGCACTCTGCTTCCATGGTCCCCTTCTTATGTTGACAGAAACAAGAAGAAATGCCTTTGGAAACTATTTTTGTTTCCATCTAACAAATGTATTTTAGGTTTCAACTCCAGTATGCAAAGGTTTTTCTTGGCTACTCTGCTTGTGACAAACTCTTTCTGCTCTAATGCAGCCTTGAGGGCAGTGGTGAATAACTCCTGCTCCTACCACCTATTTCGTGCGTTTCTTGCTGTTATATTGAGGAACGGTAACACATACTTTGCTTGAGTTTGCACCTGGGCTAAAGTCCTGTGCCTTGAGTACCTTTCCAGAAGCTGGGTTTGAATCTGTGCTGAKGTGCGTGTGTGGCCCACGGATTATTGTTTTGCAAAAAGACTTGAGATAAAATGGAGGGCTTTTTTTTTTATTTGGCCCTTTGTTTTCAAAAACAGTTATAGTTTTTTAAGCTTCAGCTTGTAAAGACCTGGTTGATCCCTAGGGATCCCCTGTCAGAGCCAACTCGCATGCAGGTCCAGTTTTTTTCCTAGCGAGGACTCAGAACTGGAGGCACATGACTGAAGTGGGGTTTCGGCAATGCTCTTGGCATTCACTAGTCCAAGGAGAATTATCAGCCCATCTAACAGTGCTTTTCAACAGCTTCCAAATTTGAAGACCTTTGTGTTATCTTCTGTTTACATCATGCATCACTGGCAAACCTGACATGGCTGCAGTGCCACAAAGGCTTATAAAGAAACTCTCAGGAGGTGTGAGAAATCCTGTTCATGTGACTCTTTAAACTTACTGCTTGGCTTTGTGCTTCCACAAAATACTCATGGTGATGAATGGAAGAGCTCTGCCCAGAATCTGGCTTCTTTCTCTTACCAGAGAAGCCAAGAGCTTGATAAACTACTTTTGTTTAACTTTTATCTTCTAATTGCACTTGTCACTTCAATGACATCTAATAACAGTTTGTGTAAGTATTGTAGATATTCAGAATAAATCCTTTAAAGTTTTCTTTCAAGAAAACGGTAATTTAAAGTATCTAGATGGGTTTTTGGTTTTAAATTGTACAAAAGCATTTTCAATGTAAAAAATCCTGACATTAAACTTTTGCTTCTTTGAAATGAACACTTTGCTAATCACTGATCATTAATCCTAAAGGGCTTCATGAAGAGGATGGAAGAAAAAGGAGTTTCTGAAGATATGAAAGGGAAAGACAAGATTGTATTTGGCAATATTCATCAGATCTATGACTGGCACAAAGAGTAAGTTTTTGGTTTAGTTCCTTTTTAAGCACCTTTCTAACCGCTCATCCATAAAGGATTGGGGTATATGGTGTCTGTATGTCTAAGTTGCTTTTAATTGAACATCAGCAGGTCATTCAGGGCTGAACTTCCAAAGGACGTTGCCTCACTTTAAATGGTCTCTGTTGGTTTGTAAGTGCTGCTTAATAACTTCACAAATCATGGCTACCTTGAATCCTGAGAACATGTTCTAATTCATGTGCTTTTAGCCACAGTTTCACGATACACTAGTTCCTGATATAAGGCTTTGTCTACCCAGCCAAAAATGGCACAACCGCATGATGCAAAGCATCGGTCTTACATAAAATCATTTTTCCCAGTGAAAAAAAAGCTTTGGTGGGCTATAGCTTTGCACTGCCTGGCTTCATGGGAGGGTGTTTGTCATGCTGTCTCAGATCACAGATGGAGCTTTACGCTGGCTCAAACACCATGCCAGGAGTGCTGGTCAGTGTGACAGAAATGTTGCACGCAAGAATCTGCTCTGTGTCAGTGCTGTGCTGCCAACAGCTCTGCCACTCCTTGCTGGGGAGCCACAAGAGGCTCAATGGGAGATATCATTGTGGTCCATCCACAGCTCCTGAGCTGCTGCTCATAAGCAGTCCCAGCATGGCTCCCAGAGAGTTGCTGCTTGTGGGGTACTTGCTGGATCCTCAGAAAAGCTACTGAGGCTGCCATAATTGTGTTTCTTGGGTCACAGCTGTAGGCTCAATTCATCCCACTGACGAGCAGYAGCAATGCTGGAAAGTCATGGTTTCCTTCCCATGTCTTGTGGTTCTCAGCAACATGAACATCTTCACATGCAGCTGACAGGATCATGAAGGCTGACCATACCAGTAGTATTTGGCTAGTAGGGTGATAAAATGCAAATACCTTGAAGATCCTTCTCACATGAAAGCTCTGACATGCTTTGGTCTAGTTGATGCTTTTGACTCTGAGTTAGGAACTCTGTTCCTTGAAAATTTTATTCATACAAGTAGCTTTTGAAAAGCTGCTGGAGACACGGGGCTTATTTCAAACCCTGGGCCATTTCTGCTGTAATTTTATGAACAGCAGTGTCTTGCTTATAGACAATATGGTCATCATTTCAACTCTGCCACTCAGAAATACTCCACAGCTCCAGCTAACTAGAATTTGAGCATGCATGTGCAGACTTGAGCAATGGACACTGGGCTGGATCTTCCTTCAGCTCTGGACATTTCCCTCACCCAGGAAACACGGTATCCTTCCCATCATGTGTCCTGCAGGTGCTTATGTCATGGCCTGGGCCTGTCCTTATGTTCTGACAGGTGCCCTTGTAAGCACAAAAGAAAAAATGTCAGAAAAAGCTTCTCCATATATTAAGTTGATACCAGCAAYGGAGTGTTTTTACCAGTGCCATTCAATGTTTAAGTGTAATGATAGGAGTTTTCTGTAACACATAGGGAGGGATTCCCTATTTTTAGTTCTGCATATCTGGGTCAAGAAGTCTATTTAAATGCAGATGAATTTAACATTTATAKAGGACTGAGTTATAGAAGCAGCTGTATCTGATGGTAGCAGTAGTTGGGACAGCTGTCCAATATGCACCTTTTTTTGAGGTTCTGGGATTTCTTGGGACCAGACCATAGCAGGCATGTCCTCTCACCAAATCTGGCTACTGTAGCAAATCCGTGGAGGCATTTGAGACAGAAATCCTGCAGTGAAAAAGAGGAAGATCATGGAAAGGGAGATTGTCAGGATTTGCCTACCAGTTAGAAAAACCTACCAGTATTTCTAAAGTTTAGTTTAGCTGCTTTTACCTCACTTTTAGGCATCCCAGTATATTCTTGCTAAGGGAATTCAAGCTAGAAGAAATGACATCCCTAAAGCTGCAGGTCAAGATAGAGATGGTGTTTATGAATTACTATTACTATTATGAATTACAGTATATTACTAACAGTAATATACTGAAAAACAGAACATACCAAAACTCCACCAGCAAAACCATGTTGATTTGTTTATTCAATTGGAAACTTCTGCATCTCTTTCACGTTGACCAGTACTCCAAATCTGCTCATGCAACTGAGAACTCCTAGTAAAGCTTCAGCTGAGTTTTTACAAGCATTTTGGTATATGGAAAAGTTTTACTTTGGGAGTTCTCAGTGAAGRAAAGCAACTCTTGCAATTAGATATGAATTGGCACTTTTTAAAAATTGAAACCAGTGTAGTAGTAAAGAAGATCAGATAGTTTGCAAAACAAGACCTCCATATTTCACAACTATCATCTAATGTTTTAGAAATCCCACCATTAAGSGCTGAAGCCAAGCTTACCTTTTCATTTATTATTGAATACTATAGCTAAAATTGCACCGATATATCTGAAGGACGACTAGTTTGCTGCTGCTGGGATGATCTAAAGAAGTATTCTGAAATGTTGATATCCTTTCTTTCAGCTTTTTCCTGGCTGAACTGGAAAAATGTCTTCAAGAACCTGACCGTTTAGCACAGCTTTTTATTAAGCATGTAAGTTTTATTTTGTTACCCATCTCTAGTATAATTGTCATTTAGGCTATGATKACTCCTTTCCGAAAACATGTTTGTGTCAACTTGATACTTTTACACGTCTACATTTAATTTAAACATAAAGTAGCCCCATAGTTACTCATCTTCAGTGAGCAGCTGGATTSAACTAAAGCATTAGTCATTGCCTTCTTGCAGACTTCTTATTTTGGGGGCAAAATTGATGTGGCCAAGKACATCTGCCAAAATATAACTATGGCAGGTACTTGCCAACTGCTACGATTGACATGTTCATGTGATATTAGCCAGAGCACAACTCTATAGCAAATTTCAGACCTACCAGTGTGGGTACAACATCTCCAACTGGCTACCCCCATGGAAACCTCCCCTTGCCTAAGGTGCAGAAGTGGAGAACAGAACCAGTTGTCAATTTGCTTTCCAACTTCAGCAAACTAAGTCTTTGATTAAACAAAAAATAAGGAAGACCAAGCAAAACATCGTAGCAACTTTCTGCCAGCTTTTAATAGCAGAACAGAACGGTAGCCAACATCTCACCAGACTGCTGTGCCTCTTGCTTTCACAGGAGCGGCGATTACACATGTATGTGGTATATTGCCAAAACAAGCCACGATCTGAATATATAGTAGCTGAGTATGAGGCATACTTTGAGGTAAGCATTGCTTATTATACATTACTGCTATTTACAGCTGTGGGTCCTAGTCAAGTAGACTATTGTGTGACCTGTGGGGTTTATCTAAAATGAACTCTAGAAGATTTTGATACTGCACATGCTGCTAAAGTCTTYGCTATGGGGAAAAATTTTTAGTATTTCATTTATTTCAAATTCTCATGTTGTTAATTTCTAATAAATATTTAATCCAGTACTAACTGTCTGTGGCCCCCAGAGTGCCACAACTGCATTGATTTCTGTCCAAAATAAAATAAGACTTTTAATCTGTAGTCTACAAACAGGGGAGGAGGTAAAAGTCGTTGGAGCTGGGTGGTGCTCTCATAAATTCCCAATAAGTTTGTCTGTTTCAAGAAATCTTTGGGACTAGACACATTTAGATATTAATGTGAAAGAAGCTTGTTTAACAAGGCAAAGATGTTTCGTTTCACCCACSGGCATGAGGCATGCTCTGCAGGACTTGTTTGTGAGCTAATCCCCGCTGCASTGGAAGGAGTAGTCTCCAGACCTTGCAGCCCTGGGTCAGCTCAAAGGGGGAGGGGATCCTGTGCTTTCCAATGCCTTCCAGCGCGGTCATGACTTTTACCCAGTCCTTGCCTAAATAGGGTATGCCAGATTTTTAAATCCTCTAAAATTCCCTCTTGCAAACAAAAGATTAAGAACAGACCAACTTTCTGTGGACATAAGTCTCTGCTGAGACATTTTATCRTGTTCTCTGTCTTATCTGTGATTGTTTGCAATTGTTTTTAATCCTCAATTTTTAGGAGGTTCAACAGGAAATAAGCCAACGGCTAACCATCAGTGACTTTCTGATCAAACCCATTCAAAGAATAACTAAATATCAGCTTCTTCTCAAGGTGAGTGGAAAGATACATTTTGGACTAAACTGTAGTCTGCATCTTGCATTAGATGCTGTTATTTTAAATCAGACTTAGTTTTAACTGAGGAATAACTTCATCAGATGAAGAGGAAAGAGGAGTCTGCTTAACCATGGGCATACAATGACAGAGTCCCATGGAAAATGTCCAGAGAGCAGGAGGGCCACATCTGTGGGAACAGTTTGCAATTTAGGATAATAAAAAGATTTTTTCTTATTTTCTATTGGAATTTTTTTTATAGARGAGTAAACTTCAAATAGGAATTTTCTTCCTCTGAAGTTTCAGAGCAAGTTTCATTCAATTTTTTTAAATGTCAATAAAGACACACAAGTGTGTTAATAAAGCCTGTCTTTGGTGCTGAATGGCATGCTTCTAATAAATGCTATAGCCTCCATTTCTGAATATCTCTCTTCAAATTAGCATAAGAAACTTATTTCCAGAATATTCTGATGTCTTAAAATTTGGGGAGTGCACTGCAATTTTTTTCCCAAGGAGTCTGACCACTCTGGCTTCTGCTGACTTTATCCACAATGCCAATTACTCAGCGTTCCTGAAAAATCATCCCTTGGGGTCTCAAGCTAATATCTAAAATTAGGTGTGTCTGAACCCTACCCTGTAATCTCCAGCAGTACCAGGGCTCTGAGCTGGTTTCTTCTCTTTTTTGAACTAGTCTCAAGCAGGCTGCCATCAGCCCACAGTTTGGTAATTGCACACTAGTAAGAAGACAGCAGCGTGTTCCCTGAAATGCCAAAAGGAAAAGAAAAATCTTCAAGTGTGTGTGGTCTTGTGGCTTAAGACAGGGACCAAGTAAGCATTCCCAAGGGATAATCCCAGCTTTGCCTTTTTTCTGTGATGTTTTCAGCATCCATCCACACCCCTTTTCCATATCTATAAAGTGGTTATAACATTCAGCAATCTCTGAAGATGAATTTATTAATATTAGCAAGTTCCTTCTCAGAAAATCACATGCTGAATATGATTTTTCTTTTTCACACTGGCATCTTTTGTTGTCTCTTTCTGAAGTGCCTTAATGCAAACCTTTCTGCTTTCCCCAGGACTTCCTGAGGTACAGTGAAAAAGCTGGTCTGGAGTGCTCCGATATAGAGGTACATTTTCAGGTCCCGGACAATAGTGCTATGTTATCTAATGGGACTTTATATGGAGGAATGAAAACCCCAGTATTCCTTTGACAATAGCTGCCGATCCCACTGGTATTCTAAATGCGGTATTTCTCTTAGCTTAAGTCAAAAGTAAAAGATGAAGGCACAGTCCTGCATTGTAGGTGCACCATCCTTTTTTAGACATTACCGTACATCTTCAGTGCCTGAGGGCCTCACCATGAATAACTGCTAGCAGTGATYGCGCTATTGAAGTTTATTATTTGACACTTTGCTTTTAGGAACCCTCTGATTCTCTTGTAACAAAACAACATCCTTTCTCCTTAACAGAAAGCAGTTGAATTAATGTGCCTTGTACCGAAACGTTGCAATGATATGATGAACCTGGGTCGCCTCCAAGGCTTTGAGGTATGCATTTGCATTCTGCTTACAATAACAACCAGGCAAGGAAAAGTATTTTATCTTTCTATGATTGTCTATACATATGCCCTACTCCAGGCTGTTTATCTTGTTCTTCTCCAACGCTGAACTTCATGCTTTGGTGAGGTTTCAAAGGTGGGGTTGATACATCTGTCACTCTAAACTTGTGACAATCCATCTATTGTCTCTTCAAAATGTGAGGTCTATAAAAGCTTCTGCAAGCTTGAATTAGGCTTCTTATATCTATTGCCAGAGCAAAATAAGTGGTGAACCAGACTGCTCTCCCTATTAGTAAGGTCACCTAGCATTAATGTGTTAACAGCTCCCTCTGAGTTTGGCAACATCCAGGACGGAACTTGTGAGTTATAACCCCACAGGTTACAGCTTGTGGTTTGTAACTAAGCCAGTGTAGACTTTGGCAGTCCTGGTGAGATGTCTTATCTTGAAAATGAAATCAAGTTTGTCTCACCGTCTTATGCATCATAGCATTCCTGCAAACAGGTAGGTCCTGTTTTTTTGCACCTTCAGAGGTGCAACCTCTGACCACCTGGCTTAGGGGGTGATGGAAAGCTCATGACTAGAGGGAATCCAAGTCACTACAGTAACAAACTACATAATGGGAACAGTGTTTGAAATGAAGTATACAAAACAGTCTACTTGAGACCTTTTGCTTTTGGTTTTACAGGCACAATCAGTGGCAATAAAAACAAAGAAAACCTATGTTACTTTCCTTAAACTGAGCTCTTGATTTACAAGATTGCTGCTTTGAGAACTTAGAGGGGATATGTCTCACATGAATGCAGTGCTGCTTGGAAAACTTGGACTGCACGAAACATAGCAGATCATCTCRCGGGATCATGGTGGGTCAGGATCTGTAACGTTGGTGCTTTGTCTGCTTCTCAGGGCAAGCTGACAGCTCAAGGCAAGCTGCTGCAGCAGGACACCTTCTACGTGACGGAGCAGGATTCTGGAGTTCAGTCTCGACCGAAGGAGCGAAGGGTGTTTCTCTTTGAGCAAATAGTTATCTTCAGTGAACTCCTTAGAAAAGGATCGTTAACGCCAGGCTACATGTTCAAGAAAAGCATAAAGGTAAGAAATAGAGAGGGAGAGGCATATTCTGTTTGATGGTCACGAAAGGAAATCTTACCAATTTTCTATACTGTGAGACTCGTGCATCCTATCATAGGTGGCCAACAATCTGCAGAAAACATTTGCATTTACCTTTCAGTGGATCAGAAGCCGTTTAAGACCGTCTCTAAATAAACCACTGGGTGTCTAAATTTACTGAGTAATTTTTACAAGGAACACAGCCAGGGCAGGTCCTCTGTCATTCATAGATCTGAGTTAGCAAATATTGCTACAAAGCCTGCACTAGTCAAAGGAAGTATACAATAGTTGCTTTTAAGCATAATCATAAAAGGTAGGGGAAGGTGTAGTATCCAAAACAGTCGTCTTAGGCCAAACCATAAGTCAATATTAAGCCTCTATGTGACATTACTGGAAATACTCTCTCTAATGGGGGGAGGGCTCTTAGTACAAATGTGAATGTTGCAAGAAGACAGAACTATTTCAAAAACAAACAAAACCACACACGGTTCTAAAAGTGCAGCTATGAGGAATTATAAAACCAGCTAAACTATAAAGTTTTAAGAAATTAATTTTGGTTTTAAATAGTCTTTCCAGATTATGGGGCTGGGACTGAAAGTAAAAACTGAAAGTAACCAGGGAAAATACTTATTTGTTTATTTGTTTGTTTAAGGGGTTTTATGCTTGTTTAACAAATGTGAAGTTAACCTCTGAAATGGTTAAGTGAAGGTGAATGAATGCTACACCTCTCCTGGTAGAACAGCCTTTGCTGTGCCTGCAGAAAGAGCAAAGTCACTGGTTCATTTGAATGTCTTGATCGTTTAAAGCTGAGAAACCAGTCTGGGATTGATTTCCTTTTCAAAGATACAGGTTAAGAAGACATGTGGGAGAATGCATTGTGTTTGCTCTGAATTTGAAATGGTACATTAATACGAAATAGAACAATATCAGGTGAAATAATGCATATTAACCATTTATAACTAAACAAATCTATGATAAACAGCATATTTACTGAAGTGAAGGCATCTTCTTGGCTGACAGAAACTGCAGCATTTACTGAAAAGCCTGTAACCATTTGCAAGTCAGTGTATTTCATAGTTTCCAACCAAATAATAAGCTATAAAGGAAAAACCTAAAGTGTACAAATAAACAATCATCTTGATTTACATGATAAGCTTTGATTTTATCTTATTGCTGATTTAAATCATTATTAAAGTTGGAGATGGAAATAACATGAATCATTTTTACTTCAGTTTATTGTATGTGTAACAATGAGGCTTTTATCTGCAGGAAACAATTCCTGACTTGTATATTGTAGATAAAAAGAGAAAAATAAATCTCTCCTAATGTCAATAAAATTATCTTGCCTCAAGGGTATGAGTTGCTTTTCTAGTTAAACAGCCTATGAAAGTAATGCTTTTCCCACTGCCCGAGTTTAAAATTTTTGTGTGATAATTTTCCAGTCCCTCTTTTCTTCCATTTGGCAAACAGCTCCTTCTCCCGTTGAGTGCCTACAGCAAGTGTGGGATCCCCCGTGGCTCCGTGTGGATCTCCACCACCGCAGTGTGGAGTCTGTGTGCCGGCAGCTCTCACACCCTGCCTCCCAGCGCCTGCTTCAGCTTCTGCCTGCGTTTGTGTTTCTCTCATGCTTTCCCACAGAGATGAGCTGTTGCCTGCAGCAGAGCGGCACCATTCCCTATAGCAGGACCATTCCCCACCTCTCCATGCCACGGGTATCCTCACCTTGCAGTGGAGCCTCAGCCTGAGCTGGGTGATTCCCTGGAGAGAGGCACTTTGTCCAAAGTTGTCACATAAATGGGCTGCCTCATCATCTGTCTTTCATAACCCTGCCCTAAAAGTGGGCATCCAGAAATTGCATCTGGTCTGAGTTCATGAGCCAGAGTTTGAGGAGGCTTTACACCGTCAGCTAGGACCAAGTTTCTTTGACCTTGGTTCGAGTGCTGACAAGATCCTGCTGGGCAGGTTGAACCCATCTTCACAGCAGTTATCAGGACTGACTAGCCATCTTTGGCTAGCTTTGATACCATCTGCAGTCATGGTTGTCCAGTTCTCTGAGAGACAATCCCTGAGAGATGTAGGCTGTTTCCCTGCTGGTCACATCCTCCCACACAGCAGAAGGACCTAGCCAGCACTGGAGAAGCCGTTTCTTTCCTCTGTGTCACAGCCACTTCTGAGCACTGAGGTCTCTCCGTTAGAGTAAGAAATGCATATGATTTCAAATGCAGCCATTCTGGTCTGTCAGGGAGATGAGGCTCCCAAATATTGTTCTCCAAGGTCTGTCACACTCAAACTGTGACAGAAGTTTCATCATGATGTCCTACATTAGTGAAGAACCCTTCTTTATGCAGTGAGGTAGTTAGCRTTCAGAAATTGGATATGCCTTCTTGGAAACTTCTCAGTACCTTTTGGACTCTCAAAATACCTGAGTGGGTAGCCTTGGCAAATGCATCTGCCTGAGACACAAATAGAAGGGACTCGGACCTACAAGTCTTTTTCCTGGAGTCATACCAGGATTGACTTGCTTGCTTTGGCTATCAACCAGAGGAGCAAGAGGAAGAGCACTGCCCAGGCTCACTGTCTGTCCCTTTCCTTGTCCCCATGTCAGAGGAGTTCCTGCCTGTCCCTCTAACTTCACAGGGACCCCCAGAAGAGAAGGAAGAGGCTCCTTCCATCTTGTAGTTTGAATGCTGGACAGTATTGAGATGTGGAGTGGATCTCCCCATACCTTGACAGATATTCAGAGCAATTGGAGATAGCCTTCTTCTAGAGGAACTTTATTGCCTTAGTCTTCGGAGCAATGTACTTTTGACCTGAAGACCCTCTCTCTCTCTCTCTCTGAAAGGCTATGCCAACCTATTCATAGACATAAGTAGCTCAGGAAGAGTTAAAGTTATGCATACACTTAAACAGAAGCCTCACAAGGGCAGGACAGCAGCAGAAATTGCCATCCGTGAGATTTCCAGAAAGAGTATCTGTGGCTACAGTCAAGTGAAGTGATTTCRCACAGATGACAGTGTAATCTGCTAGAAATAAGAACTGTTGGAGCATCAGGGGAGAATTGCTCTTTTTTGGGGGTATATCCCTGTGCACGGTCCATTCCATTTTTAAAATACTCTGACTGAGACTTTCTTTCCCATGGAGAATAAGAAATGTAAACACTTATTTAAATTGGAGGAATGATAGAATTTATTAACATCTTAATAGGAACATTTTAACTCTATTTACAGGTTACAGTAAATTTTTAACACGTCAGTCAGGTCTATGTTACCTTAAAATAGAAGTCGTAATTCAAGACAAGGCAGGCGGATGTCTGGTACATCTATCAGAGCTTTATTAAGCATCATATTTAAGCTTAAGATTTATCTGTCTAAATCTAGATGAGGCAGAGTCTTCTGATTATGATCTGACAGTCTGTTATTGGACTCAATTATTTTCAGGAACTTTTCACAACAATTTCATTCTGATTCTTGAGTAATGTTAACTCATGCTCCATGTAACACATGCTTACCTTGGCTTGTTTCAGATGAACTACCTTATCATTGAAGAAAACGTGGACAGTGATCCCTGCAAGTTTGCTCTAATGAGCCGGGAAACATCAGAGAGAGTCATTTTACAGGCAGCTAATCCAGAAATTCAGCAAGCTTGGGTACAGGACATCAACCAAGTCCTGGACACGCAAAGAGATTTCCTAAATGGTATGTACATGGTCTTTGCTCTGTTTAACTGTGACACTAAATGGGATTTAGAATCTTTGTGTCTTTGTTCCCTCTACGAGAAAAACATTCAGCAACTTATTTTCAAAAGGAAGATCCCAAGGGGAAAACTAGAKCCCAGTCTGCCTGTCATTAAGCACTGGGTCAAGTGGTATCCACAGAGTACATGGGAAAGAGTCCAAATAACATACAGCTGGTCTTTGAAAAGAGACCACCTCAGTGCCACTGTACAGAGAGGTCTCTGTCCTGCATGCCAGGTCTGCCTGGTGGGAAGGTGAAGGATGGGAGAAGGGCCGGGCAGGCCTGATCTGAACTGCTGTGTGGCCCTGGAGCCCACCCTGAGAAACTGCTGGAGCCCCATCTCACATTAAAGACCGSAGGTCATCCTGGCCTGGCTGCATTAGCAGCATCTCGTGGACTGTTTTTGGCAGCCTACTGGTTCCTTGCTGAAATAGGTGGTGGGTCCCTGAGCAGTTGCCCTGCACGTATCAGTTGGGTTCGTGTTCAGGCCTCAATTCCCTCTTGTCAATGATGTGCCTTTGGTGGTACTTTTGTGCAAGATCCTTTAAAAATGCTGGGGTCTGCAGGGCTGTATYGCCTGGTGCTTTCCATTCTACCGGGAGATTTTAAATCTAATCCCTTCCCAAGACCACACTGAAGCCAGGTTGCCATTGTATCTGCAGAGTATCTGCCATTTAGTCAGAGCAAGGCATATCCCCAGGAACCTCCTATTCAAAAMCACCATGTGCTACCGGCTGAGGACAGGAGGTGGGACAAAGGCTGCCTCACCATCCACCCCCTTACAGGTCYAAACTCTGCGGGGCAGCAGCTGCTTTCAACAAAAAACGAAAGAGASGGCAAGGAAACGTCTGGGCTTGTTTCTCCTAGGAACCGTGGGAGCTGTGCATGAACAGGGGCCTTTCCAAAACATCAGCTTTGCTTTAGGAACAGATTCAAATTAAAGCTGTGTTTCTAAAAAAAAAAAACCAAAAGCCACACATGATCAACAAAAGTGTGGATTTTGAAAACAGAGAGGAATCAAATTCAGTTAACAATTTTAGCTTGTTCTTGCTCATGATTGGGTGAGGGAAAGAGGGGGAACGAGGACTAGAGGAAAAATTTAAAAATAGTATCTCTTTGTTTATTTGTTTGTTTGTAAGCAACAAAGTGGGAATCATTACTTTGGAAGCTTCCACAATTGTTTTGTACTATTCATTTCAAAACAGCTTTTTTTTTTTTTTAATTGAGCTTATATTAGAAAAGAGTTCTATATTTAAAAACTTAATACGTGTTCAATAAGGAATCTTATTTGCTTGAATCAAAATGTTTTGGTTTGGCACAATCTATTAGCTTTTTTGATTTCGKGTTTTGGTGGTCTGTTTTGTGGATTTTTTGTTGCAAAATTTGAAGAGGCTCTTTCAGTTCACATCAAAACAAAGGTTCCCTTTTCTTCAATGTCGAGGTTTTGTAGTTCTTTTAAAATTTTAATTTAGCTTAGTTTTACTTTTCAAAAGTTAACTGGGAAAGGGTTACAGGCAAAAGCTATTTGTGACAGTTCAAAAACTATGGCTGAGCTGAGAAGGGAAGTTGTGTTTCACCCGTGATTCCAAAACTTGATACTGGATTTTCGTGACTTGGAATTGAAAGGGCCTCATACAACCACTGCAAAATGATTCCTTAAAGAGATTGGTGAGAAGAACAGTCTGAGTTCTCCGGTTTGACCAGTTGGTACCAAAGCTTGCCAGTTTCGTGTYGGTGCAGTTGGCTTTGAATGAGGGCTTATTGGAATAAAAATAAGTTCCAGTAATGGTTAGCTACAGAAATTTTTTTAAACCTTGTGAGAACTCCACAGACACTACTGCAGGGGTTTTCTGTCCCTTCCACATCTTTCTTTCTTACTGTTTTATTTTTTATATATTCCCTCTTATCCTCCCAGGACTTACTGCCCTGTGAGCCCCTTTTTCTACTGAAGCATCTTCATAGCCCCTATTTAGCCTGTCTTCTGTGAGGCCAGCAAGGAATTTGGTGGGTTAGGAACATAATCRTCCATATTTCTAAAGCTAGAAGTAAAAATAGATTTATATTAAAACACAGGCTTAAGGATTTACTTTAAACCTATAAATAAGGTCCAAGAAAATGATATTGTTTGCAGTTGAGCCTGTCCAGTCCAGAACAATTTAAGTGGCTTTTAGGATGTAATCTTATTGAGGCTGACTAATCTTTAAATACGTTCTTTAGCTTTGCATTTCATTAAAGCGGATGTTTTCTGTCTTTAAAATCATGTTAAATCCACACTGAGCCAATGCTGCGTAAACTTAATAACAAAATATTCCCTGTGAGTTCTTGCCCAAGCTGTCTCTGATTTTCTCTCTTCAACAGGGAAGCCCTAAAGAGTACAGGGCTACGTACAAAACTCAGTATTTGCATCCACAGTTCATAAATGTAAAACTTGGTGCAATTACACTGTAAGATTCAAGCTTTTCATATTTTTCCTTGGAAAAGGAAAAGCTGCTGAGCTTGAGAAACAGACTGTGCACYAAATGATTGGCTATAGTGACTGTCCTTTTGTTTTGCTTTAGGAAGCAAACTGTAAAGAAAATATGTCACTGATGGATATATTTCATAAGGAAAACGCCATCGATCTGTACCCTTTTTTTAAATCATGTTTTGTGGGGGATTTTGACAGAGAAAGAGAGAGCACGCAAGTACGTGGACACTGATTTTTGCCAGAAGCCCGTAAGAATACTAACAGATGTTGAAGGGGAGGCTGGAAGCCAGGCATTGCTGTGATAGTTAATGGTGGAATTAGTAGTCACAACTGGACACTCATCTAAATACCCTTTAAAAGCAGTGAGTAGGATAGATTGTTTCAAGATAGATTGATAAGTATTCACTCAGGTCTTACTGCTAAAGTCCTTGCAGCCTAATCTGCTGTATATACTAGAAAAAYGTCACCGTCACTGTCAAAAATCACTCTCAAAGTCCTGCCCAACCTTCCTTCTCCTCAATGGCTGATCTGCGCCAGGACTAAACCATTTCAGCTGCAGTTGAGGTAAGCGAGTGAAAYTGGTAGTCACTGTGGCATAAATATGAATCACTTCTGTGACAAGGGTCACTGCGTAGGTTTTGGAGCCAAGTAATCTTCCAGATTGGTACAGATCTATGTTTGTGTCTTTTTGAAGAAAACGGTGATCTGGCATCCTCTGTGATTTTTTTTTAATGTCTTGTTCTTTAGTATTAAGTGATTTCTTGTTGGAGTAGTCCTGCCTTTCTCAGGAAGGGGACTGCTAGAGAGTATGCTGTGTGGTGCTGAGCCTTTCTGTTTTTCTTTCCTTTTCCTCTTGTTGGGAAAGACATTCCTTCTGTTGTGGTTCCCTGGTTGGACTGATGCTGTGACATTATGTCCTCCGTCTGCCTCTTGCTAGACTAGTCTCTCTGCATTCCAGTAGGTTTAGTCTGGTGCATGTACACAGTATTAACTGACTATAAATCATCCATCCACATGACGTGCAAAAACCAAACCCATAGGTCTGGGAATGGTAGTCTGAGCCTAGCAAATCTGTTCCTTTCCCATTCCCTGTGAGTCCCAGCTCTGATCCCTTCTCCAAACATAACAAATTCTTTATTTCTTTACCATCTGGCATTTTTATCCTTCCTTTTCCCAGTGTAAGCTCTCTCCATGACTATGAAATGTTCACTCTCACAAGCAGACTTTTTTTTTAAGGCTTATGAAGCTGTTTAATGTTGCTTGTGGGTATTTTCTGGAGAGGTCTGGACTGCTGGGATTAACGTCTTCGTGCTGTCTATACTTCCTCACTTGCTGGTCATTTCCAGTGGTTTCCTTGAACCAAAGTAGTTAATATAGAAAGCACATAGAGAGCCAAGTTGCAGTGCATCGTGTCTGAAGAGATTTAGTAGTCACACTCTTTTGGGAGTACGCAAATGAGACTTATGGGTCTCGACCTGYGTTTTCTGATGATAACAAAATTCACTGTAAATGTGCTGTGCATCTCTTGTTCAGGCTTTCATTTATTTTGACTATGGGAGGMGATTAATTTGTGCGATTTCAAAGAAAATGAATGCAATTTTGTATGCTATGAATGGCAAATATTTTAGCCCACTGTGTTGGTTAGAGAAGCTGTTCTTCGCAGTAGCRTGGAGCGCTGTGTTCAGTTCACGCGCAGTACAACGTAAAATGCTTGCACCCTGTCTAGCCATGAACACGCTGTGTGCTTCCATAGGTGGCATCTCCTGTTCCTGTTTGGTTTGCAACTTAGGTGTTTGTTCCGACTGAATTACCCCACACGCTCTCTGCAGCCCTTTGCAACGTCATATTGAAAGCATATAGCTAATTCTTGTCCTCTTTTGCAGCGCTACAGTCTCCCATAGAGTACCAACGCAAAGAAAGTAGCTCAGCAGTGCTGAGGCCCCAGACCGGTAGGGTCCCTCAGCCCAACAGCAGACCCTATTCTTCTGTTCCAGTAGGGTCTGAGAAGCCTTTGAAGGCTACAAGCCGTAACCCATCTCTCCCACCCCTGAAGATATCTACCTCCAACGGCAGCACAGGGTATGAACACTCACAGCCCGGAGACAAGTACGAACAAAGCAAGGTACTGAGCTCATCTGATAAAACGTGATCTCATAGCCCATTTCTTATACCATAGACAATCTGTGAAGTTAGCTTTAATTATCAGCTAACCAGGTTAACAGGAATCAACATACTGAAGCAATGGTGTAAAATGTGATTTGGGATCAAGCAGAGACTGCGAAAGCTCTGGAATCCAGATGGGTGGCACATCAGCTGGGAAATGGAGACAGAGCCTGACCCTGGAGCCTGGAGTGCTGATCCCAGTGTTTTTCGGGGCACTGTGTTTGCAGACCCGGTGAACTGAATGTCCATTTGCAGTACCGGCAGCAGCAATATTCAGGCTTCTCTAATACCCATTAACCACCCATTCCTGAAGAGGTCTACTCTGATAGCATAGAAGAGTTTAGACCTTTTCCCACGTAACAGCTTGCAGGGTGCCAGTTGAAGGTTATAATTTGGGTGCATGTGCACTGCACACAAACCACCAGAGAGTCAGTAACCATCTCTTGACCAGTGTTTGGACCCTGCTGCTGGCTGCGGTTGACCAAAGCCACTTTCCAATATGGCCTATATTTAAGATCATGAGATGTGTGAGTATTCATTCGGCTTCTAATGTTGAGCCTTCGTTGGTCTTTCCCCCCATTTGGCTCAGGACAGATCATTCATCTGTAACACCATACAAATGAGAACATGGCTGGGACACTGTCGCTAGCAGCTGTGAAATCTAATACGAAATAGGTTTGTGTCAGATTACTGCTGCCTTTCAGATCCTTAAAATCCTTTTCTACCAATGTGAACTTTAAGTGTTTTGTATCTTTTTCCCTGGTACAGCTAGGCTGGAAATGAAGTGGTGGGATTGCTGCCGGAAAAGGCAGGTCCCTCAGCACTGCCTGCTCACCAGTTTCTGTTGTGTCCATTTTCACAGACTGATTTGGGAGGGTGCAATGGGACCTCTTCCATGGTGGTGATTAAAGATTACTATGCACTGAAGGAGGATGAGATCTGTGTGAATCAAGGAGAGGTGGTTCAGATCCTTGCTATCAACCAGCAGAACATGTTCCTGGTATACCAGCCTGCAAACGACCACTCTCCGGCTGCTGAAGGGTGGATCCCCGGCAATATCTTGGCTCCCCTCACTAAATCCACTACAGATAATAGCGACGGAAGCATCAAGTAAGTGCCATGTTGGCTTCGCTGGGAGCACTATGTGGAATTTTTGAGGAAAAAAAAATAAATAAACAAACCCAAATGGTAGGGAATTCCTGCTGATTTTTATCTACAGTGCCATTGGAACAAGCTGAGTGGTCAATCCGCAGCATCGGGCAGCCATGGTGGATAGCTCGGGTTTTGCTTATTTTCATTTTGTGGGGTTTTGTTTATAATTTGGAGAGAAATAAAACCATAGACGGTTAGAGATATGTTTTACGTTACACCATTTTACACCAACATGGACCTGCGTGGACTGGACTTATATTTATGTTGTATTAAGTTACTAATCTATATATTGGTTATAACAGCATCTAGCAAAAAAACCCCACAAAAAAATCCAGGCCCTGTGTTGGACTGAGGTTCGCTTCTCAAGGAGGAGAGATTTTGTTGTCTATGGCAATTTCCTTGTACAGCTTGTATCTTTTTTTATTTTGTTTTGTTTGGGTTTTTTTTCTGTTCGCAGTAACTTTTGTAATATATTTTTTGGTTTGCAAGACCCCCATCCAAGTACATTCCTGTATAAAGTATTTTGCACTATTTAAAAAAAAAAAGGAAAAGAAACAAACTCATATTGATGAAGTCAGGTTGTGCAATATAATGGATAGTCGCAATGTTCATCATTGTACCTGTAATGTAACTAATTTTAAATGTACTATTTTAAATATGTAAAATAAATTTTCACCATGAGCATGTTTTAATGAGGTAAAAGAACTAGTTTGACCCTTTTTTGGTTTTGGGTTTTTTTTTGTTTATAACATTTTGTTGCTTATTTAACAAATGTGTGGATATATATTTTTCTTTTCTGATTTTTAGAAATTTGTCAGTCTGAAATGACTAATGCAAGAAAGTGGTTTTTTGGTATTAAATACAGAAGGTACAACCCTCTTTTCAGTAATACCTGTTGATTTCTTTTAACATCTAAAATGACTAGATGGTAATGCATGATGTATGCTACAAATTGTGTTAACCTTACACGAGTACTTCAAGGCGCAGAATTGAACATGAGGAAAGATTTTGTGACAGATTCACCAAAAATAATAATTTGATCTCTGCTGCACTTTCAGTTAAGAGAAATGATGACTCTACCTGTCAGTCAGTAATGAATGCGACTATGAATTGCATCTTAAGCCAAAGGAATTGCTTAGCATGTCTCTTGCACATCTGCCACGGCCATTCCCGGGTTCTTCTCTAACCACGATATGCCACCACGTGCCCTTACATTCATCCACGCACCAGACTCCTGATGGAGACTCTGATTTCATGGCAGCTGTACAGTCAAATTCTGCCTCAAATTATGTAGTCGTATGAATTGTGGCCAGGAAGGCGTAACAAAATTGAAAGACACATGCGTTGCACTTCTCTCTTTCTCACTGCAGTGAGATTTAAAGTCTTACATCATGTTTTCAGACGCAAGCAGCTAAAACAACCCTGAAACCAAAMAGATGCTTAAATAATTAGAAGTCCTATGGGTAAAAAAACGACCTGGAGCAGGTGTTATCTTTAGCCCTGTCTAGTCTGCCAGGTCATATTGACTAATTAGCATAAGTAATAAACCCCTTTCTTCTGTTGAAAAATACTGTACACAAAATATGTGGTCCATCCAGTAGTGTTGGCACCATATATTATTCACCGATTGGTCAGGGAGTCCATCAGCCACGTCCTTGACTCTTACCATACCTTAAAGAAAAACGTAACAGTCCTGAAGTGTTGGGTAACTTCCCCTGCTCTGCACGTCTAATTTGGACCTCTTCCAGAAACACCCAAATACCAGACGGCACTTACTGTCCGGCTGAGACATGCAGGGTGCTCTGGTGCTCCTTGTGCTCAACCATGACTGCCCGTGCCAGCTGTTTGCAGTGGAGACATGAATCCTGGTTGCAAAARCAGTCGATATGACCCAGTTCAGTCTTGTGTCAGTGGCAGCCAGCTGTTGGGAGGCCGTTAGTTTACTTTTTTTTTAACTTGAGCTATTGTACAGCTCCCATCAGGTGCTGAAGTATAACCAAAAAACCCTTAGGAATCAGACGCAGTGTTCACGGGGGAGCGTCGGCTGTGTGGGGCGTCCTTTGAGTCCTGCCTTGCTAACATACTGCATTTTATTGGCATCGCAGGTGATCGTTGGATTACATGCAACTTGCTTTGTAAAATGTATCAAGGTACTGTAGACATGACATGTGCCAAACATTGGGCTTAAACATGCAAATCAAATTTGCATGACTTAAAGGTGGGCAGATGCTTTGAACCTGGATCCCAGCTCATCACACTGCTGTTTTGAGAGCTTTCTGCTTTGGATAACATACCCCTTTCCCAAATCCCCCCCAGCCTGTCCACTATTTAAACCAAATGAAATCCATATTAAGAACTGTTTTGTTTTTTTCTTAATTTTTTATGTCTGCTTTGATATGCAATTTCTGTTGTCAACACGGCATTGCTTTTACAAAGGGTGACATGGTCTATTACTGTTTTTTTCCAAGAGTAAGGTCATAGGAGCAGTAATGAGGGGTGAAAAGTGTGCTGGAAATCATGCCTGCTGTGATGCTAGCCAAAAACCATGGACTGACTGATGTCCTCTCTAACCGGATTGGCAAAATCAAATGGGAAATTCTTGGTCTTGAGAGGCACAGCATTCTAGGAAATGACTTATCTCTTGGAAAGTTAATGATGTAGCTCCTATTTATTGAGCTATTCATGTTCTGAGCAACATGTAGGGAGCAACACCCTGAATTTCTTAAATTTTTTTTTATTTGCTCTACTGAGTAATCTATTAAGACCGTTCTCCTGTATTTACATTTGTTTCACTGCTTTTAACCAACAAGACTGAGGACTGAATTGACCTTTTAATGGTAGCAAAAATAAAATAAATTTTGATTTGTGGCAATGCAAGACAAAGTCCCTGAAACCAGATGACCAAGTTCTAGTCGCCTGCTTCCATCATGGGCATTTTTTTCCTGCTCCATGCATTTAAACAGCAAGTGTGGCACATCTGCTTCGCAGAAGCGTTTGGTTTGGTTTTTGACTTCAACTCTCATTGCTCAGATTGAGATAGGCATATTGCCGGTGGCTTTCACCTTCTAGGGAATTGCAGTAATCGCAAATGTGGATGCTGGTTCCCCTTTCCAAATCCTTCCCTCCTGCTATGATTTGCCGTTTGATTGCTGCGTTTTTTGGTACAACAGGAAGTCATGTTCATGGCATACCCTGCGCATGAGAAAGCGGGCGGAAAAGGAGAGCAGTGGCAAAAATGAAGCCAATGGGCCACGTAAATCCAAGGATATTCTGGGGAACAAAGTCTCTGTTAAAGTGAGTAAGGCCATCTGAAAGCTGTGTGCTGCTCTCCTGCTTCCCATCCTTTTCACCCCCTATAGCATCCTCTCCTGAGAGAGAGGGAGGGGGCGGCGATTTTGGGTTTGTTTTTTGGTTTTGTTTTTTTTGTTTGTTTTTTTCCATTTTAGTTATCTTTTTTTTTCTTTTTTTGTAGTATCCATTTTAGCAGGATTTTTGCATGCAAGATAAAATGCAGCCTTTGTTTTTCGTTTTCTTTTTCCTGGCATCCCACATGCAAGTAAGTAATCTTCATTAAAAAAACAACTATATATGTGGTTAAATAACTGCTCTTAGGATTGGGACAACAGTGATTTACTGACCTCTGACCGAGCCCAATCTGCAGCTCCATCAGAGCAGCTGCAGCGGTGAGAAAGCCACTGGGTGAACCAGTGGCCTTACTGAAGTTGGTGGGTTTTCTTTAGGCCGATATTTCAGCACATCTTAAGACAAGGGGTTCTCAACCTTGAGATGCTTAAGAGTTTTGGTCTGGGGAGATGGTCTCAGTGACCTTTTTCTTTCCGTATTATCAGACAGGGCAGAGATGCTGACACTCTCTTGCCAGGAGAGGGTCTCCTGTGTGTCTGTGTGTGTGTGTGTGTGTGTCTGTGTCTGTCTCTCTCTCTCTGAGATCTCCCAGTATGGAGAAGGTTGAGGGTTAAGCTCCATCTTCTGCTCTGGGTGCCTGACTACTGTGCTCCAATTCAGAGGATCCATCCCTATAAACCGACCGTGAGGCCTGCTCAGGACTAATCCGGGGCTTTCCCTCCCCACAGAGGCAAGCAAACACTTGTTGTGATTTTGACACAACCAAAGCCCAGCCTTGATTCAGGAAAGCACTTGAGCATGTCCTTTGGACCCACCCCTCTCCAGGAGAGCCCATGATTAAGTGTTTTCCTTTGCGGAGCCTTTCCGTCTTGTAAGCCCAGTGAAATAGCCRTGGCATGTGCGAAGGGAGGAACCCTGCCACCGCCGCCCGGGTGCCCCTCGCACCCCCTGCGCAGCCGCCCTGCGGCCGGCCGGGGCAGGGCTGGGCCCGAGGGACGCGGTTGCTCCAGCATGGTGGCCACAGTTCTTCCTCCTGTTGCTTCCTCGCTGTTTTTACTACCTGAACGACTTGCAGAATCACTGCCTCTTCTTCGGCAAAAGCATGTCTTTGCCTTTGCTTCCCCTGTTTTGTTGTTGGTTTGTTTTTTGGTTGGTTTTTTAGAGCGTTTTCTGTACTGTTACCCATTTCCACGCTGCTCACAACTCCCGCGCTGCTCTGCCCTGTCTAACCAAGCTCTCTTCTAATCTCTTGTTCTCTTTCTTCCTCTTCATGCTGCCAAACAAGGAGACAAACAGCTCAGAGGAATCAGAGTGTGATGACCTTGACCCCAATACTAGCATGGAGGTAGAGACAWTCATCCTTGTGATTATTTTTTTTTCAAGAACATGTGCCCGTTTTGAAATGCCTTTGCTGAAAGGGGAGCTGGTGGGTCTGTGTCGCCCATGGACACATGTGCCAATTCAGTGTGAGTCACGCAAAGCGCCAGTTCTGGTTTTGCCAAGCGTTGAACTGGAGTTTGGGCTGCCTTTGTGATGGGAGCTGGGGAGGAAGCTGAGGAACAAGCTCCTGCTGAGCTGGAGGCTCATGTAGCCACCCTCAGTCGCTGTTTCCCACCTGGGACCTCATTCAACGAAACAATAATGCAYGCATGTCAACTGCTGATAAACATAGCAGCTTTCTATATTAAAAACAGCCCTTGCCCTGGCAATGCATGCTGAGCTGCTAGTCAGGCTTGTGTTAGAAATTACTGGAGCAAATATTGTTGCACCACAACTAGTGTTTTAAATTATCTAGAAGATCAGAAAAGACAATGTTTCTTTTTTCTCCTAGCAGAGTGGGAAATTGCATTTCTATAAAGGTACTGAAGGAGAATGGTAAAACTGGTTGCATGGGTGTAGATGCAGATAGGTGGACCCAAATTACGATACATTACGCTACCCCCTTTCCAGTGTGAAGCCACTGATTCTAGTGGAGTGACCGAGACATGCCTTGTTGAGAGAGCCCAAAGGAAATTAAAATCATAAGAGTTATATATATGGTTCTCCTCAATTAATACCTTGGAGGACCCTTTTTTTTCTGTGTATAGTGATCACACCAAGCATTTGTATACATTGTACCAAGGCTGAAAGAGCTTCCTACTGAAACAGGCAAGGAAAAGGCTGAGAGAGACATAAGTGATTTTGTAGAGATGACAGGGCAGGTCACTGGAGGRCAAGGATATCTGTGTGTCCTAGGAGATCTCTGGGATGCTGTTAGCCAGGCTGCACTATAAGCATCCCGCAAAAGAAAGCTGGTCTTCCTCCTGGAGSAAAAAAAAGAGAGAAAAGTGTATTGAGATGCACCACCTCAGCTATTAACCTGCAGGCTCTCTTTTATTTTAATTGTGTTGGCATCAATAAACACGTCTTTGAAAAGGGAATGTGTACTAAAGGAAAGCGTTTGACCCAGCTGACATCCTGGAGACTGAATGGTGCTTACCACTAAAGCGGCATTATTCTCAGGAGGGTGTTTGCATTTTCAAAGAGCATTTTGCCAATCACAGGTAACAACCAGAAGTATATGTATTTGYTACAAGGCAGTGCCCAGTTACTGCACATAAGTCTGTGTAAGCTTTAGATCATTGGAAATTGCTCTGTGGAATAAAAGGTGGCTGAGATACAGGTGTAATGTACAGAGCTGGGTGAGAATCGCCATTCTTTTTGCAGAGGCTTTCTGTGTTTTGACTTCGCTCAGTAGGAGGAAAATGAGATGTTTTCAAATTATCAGTGGAGTCCTTACACTGTCGGCATTTCTAGTCAGCTCTGGCACGCTCCTCATGGGTCTGTTTGTCTGATCTGTTTTTTTCACCATGGTACAGTCTACTGTTCTTGCCTGCCTCACTGAAGTTCAGGAGATAAGAGCCTTTCTATTGAAACCAAAAGACACTAATGTGAAGTCTTAGCTATGGTACGAATCTGCTATTGGGGGAGTAACTATGTGCCTGGGGTGTGACTTGATTTACACTCAGAAACCCCGTCCTGCATCTCCCAGGTCACTTACTGGAGGTGACAGGGTCACTGCGCTGTGCTGCAGTCCCCAGGAGCCACAGTGTTCCTCGTGGCTTGGCAAGCTCAAGTCTGCTGCTGAGCAAA
Organism: Oceanodroma leucorhoa; assembly: GCA_030449065.1. Lineage (NCBI taxonomy): Eukaryota > Metazoa > Chordata > Aves > Procellariiformes > Oceanodroma > Oceanodroma leucorhoa. The sequence continues at coordinate 144,450 of JASVER010000003.1, read as the reverse complement.
ATTCTTTAGGGCTGAGCAAATGTTTAAAATGGCAGATGGAGAGAAAATGAGTGCAATTTTGGGGGTGACTTAAGCCAACCTAAGGTGACACTGCCCTGCAAGGAGCAGCACAGCCCTCRCTTTCTGCTGGTTTTAGTACATAGGCAGCCCAGAGTGAGTGTGGGCTCATTGGTCCAGCTAAGAAATATTGGCGGGGAGGGATTGCTGATACCCAGTGTAAACTAAACAAATCATCCAGAGGGAGCAGAGCAAGGGCAGGCTGCTAAAAGGCTCACGAGGGAAAACAGTCCTAGTAGCGGCCATGGGGAAGTCTAGTCTGTGAAGGTCTGGGGTATTCACTACTAGAAGCCACAGTTGTTCTCCCTTTCCCTTTATTACGAATGTTTTGATGCTCCCTTTTCAAACATGTTGAGAAATGAACTATAATGAGGCCTTGGGAGCTAAAGTCTTTTCTCATWAAAGCAGAGGCAAGGCAAGCTACTTCCACCGCCAGAGCCTGGTTCGGGGCTTCATCGGGTCTTTTAGGCTTTGTGTCCTAAGCTTAAATAATTGTTAAAGAGCTGTGCTACCCCCCCACCCCAACCTGTGCGTGCAGCGAAAATCAGCATCTCGCCCGGCTCTCCTTTCCCTGCTCCGCGTGGTACGTCCCAGCRGAGCCGCTGGCGAGCTCCCAGGGGAGCTGGAGACAGCGTGACTGGCTGCCCGAGGAGGGGGCAGACCTTGTCCTCACACCTGGCTCAGCTCCCGATGGATTTTGTAGACACAGGGAGTGCCGATAGAACTGTGACCTGGCCACCAGCATTCAGGGGTGCATGAGGCCCTCCCTGTCTCATTAAGGAGGAATCGTTGGTAGCTATTATTACAGCCAGGTAATAACAGGGCAAGTCACCTGGCTTCTCTTACAGGACTGTCACCCCTGACATCCCTCTTCCATCGTGCACGAGGTCGTGCACCCAGTGCTGGACTAGARAGAGCAGTCTCTAAACGCAAAGGAGCTGTATTAATCACTTGGAAATGTCAGTGCAATTTACCTCCAGCCTAYTCATTGCACAAGAAGTCGGTAAGCTGGTCGTAGTATCCACGATGTCCCACAGTTGCTGTGGTTCTTTCAGATCTAGCTTTACTTGCTGTTTATAAAATACCACTTATCTGTTCAGTAGATTCCAGATTTCWGAAGCGCTTTGATTTTGTTTTGTTTCAAGGGGAAACATAAAAAGAAAGAAATGTGGAGAACACATATAGTGAGAGCAGGAAACTGAAATACTGGGTGACTGTTTAAAAGAGCTAAAATGCCATTACTGTGTTTTTGCCTACACAGGGACATGCTGGCCCTGGAGAACTTTCCATTCATTGTAACTTTGAATAGAAATAGTATCTCTTGGTGGCTGTTTCTTTTATCTTTGTTTATCAATATGTAATCAAAGTGCATAAGGATGGAAATGAAATTTGTTTTTTTCCTTTGTTTTCTGCTTTGCGCTGTTGTTTCACAAAATAGAAGGTGCAAACTCACCTGTTAGGCATGTGAGTGTAGGAGCAGGCACTTACGGAGCATGTGYAGCCACGTGAGGGATAGGGGTAACCTATATTTAAGAAAGATCGGAGACTCCCTTTCCACATGTCTGTAGCTAATTGCACAGGGACAGGCAGCTCCGCTTCTGGGAAGAAGGTGTATGCCTTGTGAATCAGTAAATATCATCCACACCCAAGTCTGGGGTCCTGGACAATGACACAACTAATTGTCCTACAATTCTGTGTCGTAACGTCTCATGGGGTTTCAATATTGCTGAAGGGGTCATAARTCAAGTGTACAAATCCCGTCGGGCTACCTCTCTTGTCTAAGTGAATGTCCTTCCAGCAGTCAGAAGACCTGACTGAGGTAAACCTCACTAAATTCAGCAGCAGCTCTTCCAGGSTTTGGGGTGGACCTCACATGTGAGGATCTGACAGAGCTCCAGACGTCTTGTTTTGCACGGTGCGACTCCAACTGCAGTGCGTTACAAGCAATCCTGACCAACACACAACTGTCACCCAGTGTCTAGTGTTTGTTCCAGTTTCTTAGCTGTGCAAAGGAGAGATGAATTCCAGGCCCACCCCGGGTCAGTGGAAGTGCCATCATTAGATTAGTGAGCTGGGCTATTGCCAAGGTACCGAAGTTGGGCTTCATAATTTATTTTTTTCAGTTATGACATTTTATCATGTTCAGAACTACTCAGAGACACTTGGAGCAAGATAAGCACTAGGAAACATCCTGTAGGGAAGAATATTGTGTTAACATCCCCCCAGCCCAAGTGGTTGAGTAAGTAATGGTTTCGCGGATACAGCATTGGCTCCAAGTCAACACTCGGCTCAGGCCAAGAATTCCCAAGTGCTTTAGACAAATGCCTTCACTCCCTACCTTGAGTTGTCCATCTCCAGAGCAGATCTAACATACTCTCTTGGCGAGTTCATGTACAATACTGGTAAGAAAGCCTTTCCTGGCCTGTTATCACAGTATGAACGAGTACAATCCTGAGAACCTCCCGCGTTTCCCTGGGGTGGCCTCCATGAGCGACACTGCCGTCCTGCTGCCCTGAGTGGCCAGGGATTGCTGACACTGACCAGGAAGGTGGCTCATCAGGTGTGGCCTGAGCTGGCAGCACAGGCGTGGTGGTTTAGCTTTTGGAAAAGGAAGAAGTGACCTACTTCATCTGCAGGAAGGGGGTAGAGTGCTACAAGACAGCGCCTGGAGTACCAGAGACGTCCCACAGCTGCAGCCGCTGAAGTACACCAGCCATTAGGGCCCCACAGCAAGAGCGTGACAAGGGCAAGAGGACGTCTGCACAGATGCATGTACAACAGTCAGCATCSCTTGTGGCTTCTCCATCAGCCTCAAAGGCAGCTGAGCCCATCCATGCTGGGTGCCAGAAGGCATCCCCCATCCCTACCAAAAGACTGATGCCGTGGGACGTTTCATCAGATACCATTCTCCCATTTTAAATTATATTTTCCCTTTGGTAGCATCTATCCATGTGTAGTGGGATCCTTATTTGCTCCTTTTACCAAGAAATTTTTTTTCTTCATTTGTTTCTTTTTGGGGGGAGGGGAGGYTGGTGACACTGTGAGCTTGTCCCCCCAAAAGTCTCAAAGTAGAAGTTGACCTAGTCAGAGACGGATTGATAGATCTTTTCCTACAAATTAGAGTTGGCTTAATTCCTCTGTAACTCATTTCTTTTTTTTCTGAAAATCTTTTTTTTTTTTTGAGTGAGAGAGCAAGGAATATGCTGCTGACTCTGCCACCAGCATGTGCAAATGCATCAATATTTTATTTTAACTCAGTGAACAAGAAGTGCCATGAAGTGTTTACAAAACGCTGACCTGCTTGTCTTGGAGTAAACATGCCCTCTACTGTTTAGCTAAAGCATCTATCTTATTGCAGAGGGCTCGGTTTGCAGCCTAGCCCTGTGCTTTGGGGGAAAAAATACTCACTCCTGTTTTTGATGGACTCCCTTAAAACGGGACTGAAATGTGGCATTGGAAAAACCTGGGCATCCGCTGGGCCTCCTGTGCCTTGTGTGTGGCTGGGCTGGGCTGACGCCTCCTCCAGGGAGGCGGGTTAGGCATGGCGAGGACATCTCCGCAACGGAGAAGCAAACCCTGGCCAAGGCGAGAAGCCCTCGCAGGCAGCCGAGCTGCGCTGGCTGAGCGTTTCAGGACCGGCCATGGGCATTGCAGAATGGTTTCTCGCTCCCCACCAGATACAGCATGTGTGCACAAATGAAAGATAAGCTCTCGCTAAGAATTAGGGCAGTCGGGGTCACTTTGCAAGTGGACTTTGCTGCTACTGCTGCAGATGCCTTTCTATATTTATAACATGAGCTTAACAAACCGGTACGGCAAAAAATGGCCCAGTACTGCAAAATAYGGAGTTGCTGGATGCAGCACCTATGCTGCTTTTCTAAAGCCTGACCGTTACACTAAGTTACATTTCAGTCACTTAGATCTAAGTCACTTAGATCTCTGCAGGTCCCCAAAGGCATTCAAGTACGCGCCTCGTGTGCCTTTCTTGGTTTGAGCCCTGAAACAGCGCAGGCTGAGGAGAGAGAAGCGAGGTCTATTTCTGGGTTTTTTATTGAATAACCCTGACCCGTTGCCCCTTTGCTTTGTCTCCCCCCGCCTCCCCTCCAGCYCTCTGTCTTTGCCTGGTCAGCATTAGACCCCACATCACCTGAGCCGAGGCCGTTTCATGGTCTRCCTTTATCACCTTGTGTGGGGTTTCCATTTTCAGCCATCATTGTATGGGGAACAGAAACTCTCCTGGCCACAGAGGGAGCGTTACAAGTTTTCACCTACCCTGGACCAGGCTACAGGTATTTCATCCAATGGAAAAAAATAAATCTATCTTATTTCAACTAAATTTATGTTCCTAGAAAAAAGAGCCAGCTGTGTTTCTTACCTGAGGAGCGAYTGCATTGCCAACCGAGTTTCATCCCTTAGGGTTTGTGTTTGCCTGGTGTGGACTGACGCTGAAGATGGTGTGAGAAGTTTTTGCGTTGGGTAGTTCCATCCCCATGAGTTTGTCCGCTCGCAGGCCAGACTGGCAGCCACAGTGGTGCAGGTGGTGTTTGCTGGGATTTCTTCAGGGAGCCCTTGGCAGCGTGAGACCCCGGGCCGCCTTCCCCCGCTCATGGCCACCGTGGCCAGGGATGCTCGGCTGAGGGCTGGGCTGTCAGGTCCTSGTTCAAACCGCTACGGACTGAGTGGGAGTTCAGGGCTGAGCCTCGTGTGGCTTTTCAGAGAGAAGAAAAGTAAAACTCCACAAAAGCCACATAACCAGCAGGGTTTTTTCCACCTGGTAATCTCAAAGCGGTGCAGAGCATTCCCTGAGGGAGCGATGCGCAGAAGCCWGGACTCCTGCATCACCCCCGCAAACACCACCGCTGCCCTTCGGCTTGTGTGGGAGCTCCCTAGGGCGAGCAGGGGCTTTAAAAAGAGGGAAAACATGCTGGTGAGGGCGGTTTTTCGGCTCCTTTTCTCTGGGGGAGAAGTCCCTGGGATTTGGAGCCCACTGTGTTGTCCATGCGAGCATCTCTGGCAGCATCAYGTGCGGCGGGTGCAACACGCTGCCCCCCGAGCCTCGGCGGCTGCGGGGCAGCTGCACCCCCCTGCCCGTAATCCCCATTTCAGTGCATGGCACCTCACCCTGCTCGCCAGCAGCCCGCCCCTCGCCCCTCGCCGGCAGGGATTTCTGCTCTTCAGAGAACGCAGCCTGGCTTTYGTCTCTCTGTAAAAGCCCTGACAAAGAGGAAGAGAATTGGGAGAGTTACTTGCATGGATTTTGACAGCTTTTCCAGCTTTTTGCACACACCATCATTTTCAAGAGGCTCTGGGAGGTGCTTGGCAAGTCTGTCCATCAGGGAAACCAGCCCCGGCACCGGCAGGAGGCTGTGCAGAAACGCGGTACGTGAGCTCCAAGGGCAGCGGGGCCACACTCCGGAGCCCTCCGCTCCACCCACGGGGATTAAAACCTATTTGGCAAATGAAGAAATCATCTCCAAAGGTCTTGCACTTAATCTAGAAGAATTCTGTGGAGTCTGTCATCTCYCGCCATCCACCCATAGGCTGGAAACCCGGCCAGCCTGCAGAGAGAGGCAGCAAACCCCCGGGGCCCGGGAGCGGACGTGTGAGCCAGCGGAGCTGCCTTCTAGCTGCAGGTCTGGCTGTGAACCTTTGCTTTCCTATTTCTGCACTTCTCACCCCGTCACTTGAGCCCCTCCTTCAAAGTAGACCAAATCCCRTTCCCTAATTAAGTCATGTATTAAATCACTTTGGTAGCACTTAAACATGCTCTTGCAAATAGGCTTTTATTTTTGTCTAAAGTTACAGCAGGCAAAAGCTGCCACATGGCTGTGGGGGTGTTGTTAGGTAACATTTTATTAATTAACAGATGAAGTTTTAGCAAAGGAAATGTAAATTTTAGACTCTTCCAGTATTATCTAGCAGCGGTAATTTTCTTTCTGATATTCCCATGGTGAGGCAGTGGAAAAAAACATTGGTAAGGCAATTATTATAAATGATTGTGCCTTGAAAGGCATTAGAAAGGTAGCATTATTTATTTATAGATATCTCCATTACATTTATCATTGTAGCTGCATCTTCTAATGAATCCTTTAGAGTTATAAAATTAATATAAAGTGTTATGAGTGTTTCTTTCTCCTGATCTCTAATCCTACAAGGATGGAAATCAGTGAATAATAAGGGAATTTAGTGCATGCTGCAGGGAAGGAAGGGGAGAGCTTTGGAGGATAGATGTGTATTCCAGTTAAGCCAAAAAATACAGAAATGAAGATGTATGTGCAAATGAGCTGATGCCTGGGGTTACTAAGCTGATAAGTAGATGGTCTCACTGAGTGAAAAGTGGCAGGCGATGGTTRTCGACGGAATAGCTTTTTCTCCCTTTGCTTAATCACGACTTAATCCACAACTCAATCACAAAGATTCATCGCTCCTTTTCCACTTGCACAGGTGGGAGAGAAGRTGTTCCTCTTCATCCAGAGCCCTCTTACGCCCCGATGTCTTCCTGCCCGTGGGATCCAGGAGGCCATATGCGGGTCCTGGATCCTGCGGAGCAGCAATCGCTGCCTCTGAGCCCCTCACCCTCTCAGAGGCTCCTGGGGTGGCTGGCCAGAGGTTCACATCCTGGTGTCGGTGCCCAGCTGCACCCTTCAGATGGGGCTTTGCACTTCCCAAGTGAAACCAGGGCCAGAAGGTGCAGCCAGGAGGAGGAAGACCCAACATGGGACCCAAAGAGCCCGGCTGGCTCCCTCACCCGCTCAGGCTCCTGCCTGCCGAGCCGAGCCGTGCCGTGTCATCCCATCACAGGGGTGGCTCTCCTGCCTCCTCCCCACCACAGACGTGGCCCCCAACATGGCTTTAAAAAAAAGAAGCCCTAATTATAATAATAGCACTCAGAGAGTCCTCTCCAGGGAGGAAGGCAGAGGTGGCTCCTTCCAGGATGCTGGGAATGAAACATTTGAAATCTCAGCATTCTTGGGAGCATGTGAGAGTCCAAACCATCAYGCTTTTGCCCACCGGGTACAGACCTTTGGAACTGACTGGCTACGTGGTAGGAACTAAAACTGGCTTTGCCCACAAGCAGCAGCCCCTACTCGTTTCTGGAGCACAGAGTGTAAAGCACTGGCATTGACTGGTTGTTTCAGCCGGTACCATGAACATTGTGTTCTCTGTAGATGTGTCCTGAAGGATCAAATTCTGCCTATTGCTAGGAAAAGGATAGTCTCAGTCTCAGATGGCGAGGAGTTTGTTGACGTAAGGTATGTTTCTATGGGGAAAAAATGAACCTTTGTGAGTGGCGACTCCATGTTGTGCCTGGTTCATTTGGCCTTTCTGGTGGTGATGGGGGAAAACAGACCTTGAGGTCTCAGTGCTGGTACCAGAGGTTTGCCWGGGGCTATGAAGAAGGGCTATGAAACCAAAATGAAACTGAATATGCTCAAGTGCCACCTTGAATGGCACCCTGAGCCATTCACYTTGGAAAACTATTTATAAAGCCAAAATATAAATATAAATCTTGAAGATGTATCTACATTATTTTGAAGGGTTATTGCTTCTGCTTCGTGGCCTGGTTTCTGAGCCTCTGCAAAAACTCCCATCATCTTTGGCAGACCACGAATTAGGTCACTGCTTCATTGGCATCTTCCAAAATAGCTCTGAAGTAGATAGTAACAAATATACTTAAGGTGAGATAAACCACACTGGTGTTTATGGTGTTTGATATCAAATTAYTATTGAATTTGGATAACAAGGTTTTATGAGATTACTAAAACAGTTAATGAGGCTAAAACCTCTATAGTATTGTACACCATTCTGTAGTTAGGGTTGATACCACGTGTGAGGACTTACTGGTGTTGTCTTTGCTATTCTCACCATTGCTTCCAGGGTTTACATGAGGCAATTGGCATATATAGGCCACAGAGAGACAGTAGCTTTCCAAGTCTTCGCTAACTTGATCAATTAACTAGTTAGATAAAATAACTCTCAGTTATCCAAACCTAGATTGAAGTTGGAAAGTTTCCAGCAGTTCAATGAAATGAATGAAACTTCACTCATTGTGATAGACCATGCAGGACTGATACTTGTCAGTRGGCAAAAAGAAGCCAGTATTTCTGTTTTAGTGCTTTACCTTTTTTCYCTGAAGCTGAGCAGAAGTTAAAAGACGTCTCCCCAAAGCTGGTTAGTGGCCATACCCCAGGTGCGTGGTGACTGCAGGGGCTGTGTGACRTGGGTCTGGAGCTGGGCACAGCAGGGCACAAACCACCCTGGGAAGAAGAGTTAATGGCTTGAGCATTRTCACCCAAGCAAAGAGAAAGCATGTCCACCCTCCTCAGCCTTAGTGTTGTGCCTGTTACCTGTGATGCTTTATCAGAGTTCAAGAAGCTGTAGCTTCCGTTTGCTTTCCCAGCTGTGCACAGGCTTGTTCAGTTGTCACTAGAGCTTGCTGCRTCTGCTGGTTATTAGAGGTTGTTTGTAGCCACTGGTCAGTGCTTCTCCAGTTCTGGTGAGGTTCACCACGGTACCTTGTGAAACCAGGCGTCTCTTTGTCACTGTCCAGAAAAATAAATGGTTTTATTTCTTTGTATTTTTCAGATAATCAACCCCAATTTCATTCAAGAAGGTGAGTTAAGGACAGCCRTGCACTGACTGGCACGGAGGAGCAAGTCAGCAGCTGTGATTTACTCCGATGCAACAGCATGCTCTGCACCCATCAGCGTTTACAGCAAAGGCAGCTCTCCACCGCTCGGTCCCCAGGGAAAGCAGTCCTTCAGCTGGCTGCTTGGCTCAGACAGCCTGGGGCCGCAGGCGAGGCTGAACCCCCCCAAACCTGCCTTCACAAAGTCTTGCCCTCCTGCCAGAGCACAGGGCTGGGGGGCGGGCAGTCCCCCCTACCTCCTTTGCTGAGCTGTCRACAGCTGGCTTTTAGTGAAGGGGGAGTTTTGGTAACATAATCCCAGGACCCCCAGCTGTTTGGGAGCCAGATCCCATAGTTGGTCCTATAACGTATTCTTTAGACTTGTATGGAGAACATCCTCATCTGTAGATTAAAAGAAGGTGTTATGTTTGTGTCCCCGTGTTTTTTTCCAGTGGCTCCAGAGTTTCTTGTGCCATTAGTGGACATCACCTGCCTGCTCGGCGACACAGTGATGCTGCAGTGCAAAGTCTGTGGACGGCCCAAACCAACAATAACCTGGAAAGGACCGGATCAAAATGTTCTTGACAATGACAACAGCACGGCCACTTACACGGTTTCATCTTGGTAAGGTCCTGCCTTTGGATCCCAGCATAGTCATGCTGGTCGTGTTGCCCTCAAATATGGCACCAGCCAGGCTACAAAGCTCATTAGAAATGCAGTTAATCAAGTCTGGCATGGTGTATTGGCACATCGCTGCACCACATGTCAGCTAGAGAGGGTCAAACTTTGGGGCTCAGGTAACTCTCTAGTTTCCCACAGAAACAATATCCACAGAGCGTGTTGCTGGCAGTCGTGAGCTTGCTCTGGTTGTGCTCTGCCCCAGGAGGCCATGGCCTCCCGAGCCAGCTGCAAGCCAGAAGCARTTAATGTTTCCAACATATTAGTTTGGCAAATATTGCCTCCATGTTCTCTGCTTGAGTTTGATGCCATGCTCACCTTTGGTAGGAATGGGAGTYGAGCAGAGCAAGCCCTCACCAGCTTGCAATACCCCTGTCATTGGGCGTTTTCTCATCTCATGGGCAGAGGTGGTAACTCCTGCAGTTTTCCCGAGCCCTTCCTCAGCTGTTCCTAAAAAAGCCTACCTGTGCTCCTGGGAAGGCAACATCTCGCTGTGCTTGGGCAGAAAGATGCTTGTCATGATGTTCCTGGCTCGTCTTAGGGGGGGAGGAAAACCATCTTTACAACAAGCACTGGGAAGATCCGAAAAGATCCGGGTAACAGATCAGGTCAGGTAACAGCCTGCTGCTGGATGCTCATCTGCAGCTTATGTAAGCGATTTGGGCCAAACTGCAGTGGAAATCTCCGGGAGGCCATCTTTCATGCGAGCTTTTCAGCATTTCTGGCTCAGGCTGAGATGAATCCAGGGAGTGAAAAATGAACACTAAGAGAGAAGGGATTTTACATGGTCAATAAAAATATTACATTTGATCAAGAGCTTCCTTCAGAGACCATTGGCTTGTGCGGCYGCCCTAGAGCACCCAAAATTGTCTTTTTAGCCATTACTCAGTAGATCGCTAGTGCCTTATCTTCAGGCTTCTGGCTGGGGTTGGGATGGGGGGATATTTCTGTACAGGGTTCTGTTTTCTATCACAGACTTTTGCCTGTGCATTGGSTCCCTGTGCACTATCAGCACTTGTATTGTCTTGTTACTCATATTTGTTTTTCAGTGAAGCCACTATCTGCCAAGGAGAGGCCCAGCAGATCAGTGGCTGTCTTACAAATCTTGCTGGCATGAGTGTCTGGATTGCGGGGGAAGGGGATATTTCTGTCCTGTTTTAAACCAGCATAGTCAGACCAGCAAAAGCCGCAGCGTCCAGGCAGTTAATACCAGCAACCATGTCCTTCTGCAGTTTCCGATAGATTACGCATTCAAGAACTAGTCTACTTTTGCCATCAAGGGAATTTATTGTTGACTCTGAGCTGAGTCTCCAGTACAGCTAAAGCAGTTACACAAGCAAAATCCTTTAATTCAGACCAACTCCCTTAAATTGCATATTGAAGACTGCAATGTGCAAGCCGAAGTGACTATGTACAGACCTGCTATAAATTCACTAGACTCCATAGAGCTGTTTATTTGCTCAGATTAGCCCAAAGATTGACTGTCTCTCATGAACTCGGCGCTGACGTTCTTTATCCGTAGCTGTTGTGAGATGTCCAGCCTTCTGACCAAGGGCCTGGCAGCCTCATTAGATCAACGGCACATGCTCCAGGGGTCTGAAGCTTCCCAGAAATGTCAGGCACCCTGCGCTGTGAGACTGCCTYCTGCATCTGCAGGAAGCCCAATTTGTCCAGCGTGTGTTGGACTTAACCGCAGAGGCACAGCAGCTCAGCATCTCCCAAGATAGGAAAGATGTGCCTGGGGAAATCTTTCCAGATCTATGGAGTCTTAAGCATCCAGCTCTGGACAGGCACAGCAAATGTTCAGCTCCTGGACTTTGCGTGCTGCTTGAGTGATCCTTCCCCATCTCCTCCGAGGCCACAGCAGACGAGTAGATTTGCGTGGCAGGCAATCTGGACCACTCAGCTAGAAGGTTTCATTAACGGCCTAATCCTGACATATGGAGGGGCTGTATTTGGGTACCAGGTTGCTGGAGGGATGTTCCTTCAAATGAGTTAACAGGATTTGTGTGCACGTGTGCTCGTAATGAGGCAGGACAGGAACTGGTATAAAAAGCATTAGMAAGTGAAGCAGCATTTTATATTCGGGGCTTCCTGCATCCACAGTGACTCCGGGGAGCTCACCTTGAAGATCTGCAACCTGATGCCTCAGGACAGCGGCATTTACACCTGTGTGGCAACCAATGAACACGGAACTGCATCAACCTCTGCAACCATCAAAGTTCAAGGTAGCGCGTCTGACCTTAACACCCAGGATTTTTCCTGTATGGGGTTCCTTGGTGGGGGCTGGGAGCACACAGGAATAGCCAGTGCAAAGGCAGCTGGACGTGGAGCTGTGCCAGGTGAATTGAGACATTAAAATTATACAACCGTTCCTCAGCCAAGACTCCCACTGATGGCTGAAGGCATCGCAGACTCTTTGCGCTTGATTAAGTCGTCTGATCATAAGCATCACATCTGGGAAATGAAAATGCGTTGGCACTGGTTCAGCTCCTCCATCCCGCTTGCAGCGCTGCTTCCCCGGGGATCGGTAAGGTCGGCCGGGGGAAGCTGAGCTGCCTCGGGCTGCCGAGCCCCCGGGGGGATGATGCCCCAGCTGCCCACAGGGAGCTCTGTGCTTTAGAGCCTGCCTGGAGCAGGGGGACCTGATTTTCAGCCTCCCCTTCTCCGTGGGGGATGGAGGCGAGAGTAAGGCTTGGCCTGGGTGAACTGTTCGGCAGGGACTCAACACAGAGACACGTCTTCGAGCCTGAATCCTCAGCGCTCTAATTAGTGACCCATCTAATTGTAATGAATATGAAATGATGAGTTGATGCTCATGACCTCCAGCTCTGGGAAGGGATCTGTTAGCATGAGAGATGAGGGGTGCCTGCTGCGTTGAAGGGGATGGTGCAGGACGAATGTCTAACTGGTGACTTACAGACGCAGGAGTGTCACAAGCATTTAGAATTCAATTTGTTTGGTCTCACAAACTGCCCTAGAGGTATAATTTCCCCAATTTATCCAAGCAAATTAGTGGCTGCACTAACTACTACTGTGCTGAAGGGAGCCCTGAGCAGAACACAGATTACTGGTCATTTGTCAATCTGCTGCCAAACATACCAAGCGCCATACACCCAGAAGCACTCCGAGTGGCTTTCTTGTGTCATTTTTGGACACTTCAAGGTGACTCCCCACCTCCAGAACCTCACTTGCTGCTTGGTGAAGTCCACGAGAATATTTGTTTTCCTCATTTCCATGGTCTTTGCATCAGGTCTTGAGCTGGAGCACAAATTATCAGCAGAAGGTGGCAGGTAAAGAGGCTCCGCCTTTACAGCAGCTGAGCTCAGACAGGTCCTCTGCACCCAAGGGATGATTCTCCCGGAATCCCTGGGGTGTCGCAGTCCAGTTGACCCCCAGCTGTGAGCAAGAAGATACTCCCCCTGCCCTGTAGTACTGTGAGACCACGTCAAGGCAGCAGGGCTTGCAAACAGCACGGTCCTCTCCTAGCTGCTCATATGGAGGTCTCAGGCCCACGGTGGTAGGTGAACAGGACCATGACATTGCCTTTCCTCTGGTTGTGCTGGTAACCCAGCGTAAACCAGAGTGCTCCCTCTGCAAGGCGCAGCTGCCTCGTAGTGACCGCATGTCCCTGATACACCTGATCTTCAGAATAAAGCACTAGCGCTTGTTGACGTGATGCTGGACTTGGTGCTTGATTTCTCTTTCCAAGGTGTCCCAGCTGCCCCAAATCGCCCCATTGCTCAGGAGAGAAGCTGCACCTCTGTGATCCTACGCTGGCTACCCCCATCCAGTACAGGCAATTGCACCATTTCAGGCTACACTGTGGAGTACAGAGAAGAAGGTAAGTGGTTTGAGCTGTGCTCGCTGGCTGGGAGAATGAGAACAAAGTAAGCCTCCTTTATGGCACAACAGGTCCCAAAAGCATCCTTGCCACCACTGGGGTGCCACTAGCTGTGGCTCACAGATCCCRAAGTCTAAGGCCAAAAGAAGCCCTTCCATCATCCAGTCCAACTTATATATTACAGACCTTTCTGTTTCCTCCAGTCACTTATGGCAAGTAAAGTGTGCTAAGCTAAAACTATCCATCGCTAAGGCATCCTTTCATCATTTGCATTCTACCACCGCGGTATCCATCCTTTCTGGTGGATGTTTCCTGAGAATGCAAAAACAAAGCAGCCTCATTATTTTTTTGTTCTGGATAGAGTTGCAGATCCCTGCATACTTTTCAAGCTCAGCTCTGAAATCCATTTGTTCTTAAATCCAATGATCCTTTTCCCCTGAAGAATTAAATAGGTATTAAATTCACTGTTTTCCCAATATGCATGTGCTCTTGAAAAGGGCATTTGAAATGATTCACACCCYTCTCTGCATTCTTCCTGCAAAGGTGTGAGGGTCCGTGGGCAGTAAGCCTTGCCTTAGGTATGTGGCCTCTGTTTTTTCCCCTTCATCCTTCAAAAAATYCTACCTCGTGTTAGTAAATGTGCAAACTTAATCACTCCATCGTATTAATACCTTCTCTTAGCAAATACTCTGCCTTGACCCTCACTGTGCCATCAGTGTGACTGGCATTTYTGTGAAAGAATAAAAGCTCTTCTATTAACAACAGCCCCCCAAACAAACAGCAAAAAAGCAGCAGTGTTTTCAGTTTTCAGTATTCCTCCCACTCCAAAGAAATCACAGACTCTTCCCTGTAAAACCAACCTTGACCTTGTGAGACCTGGAAATCAKAATTTTCTCACTGTGCACACAAAATATATGGATCATGGTAAATGGTAAAAAGCCCTGAACTTACTAAAATAAGATAAAATTTTATATATTCTTGAAAGAAATCATAGGCTGTGACAGGGCTCAGTGTCCCAGRGGTCCTTTTCTGTTCTGTGTCCCTGTGCAGATGAAAAAAGAATTGCTCCTTTGGATGCCACAGGTTAGGCAATGGCTGGGTTTGTTTCTGTTAGGAGCAGAAACACATGACAGAGTCACACATTTCTTTGCTGCGATCCTGCTCATCTGCAAAAAGCCCATACTAAGCCTCAGAAAGCTGGTTCTCCTCCTGCAGCTCCAGGTTTCACTGTAGCCACCRTGTCTTCTGAAAGACTTCATCTGCAAAAGCACTTTGATTGTACTGACGCCCTGTCTCAGCTTCGCCTGGGACTCCCTTGTCCATATTTTTTTTTGCAATATTTCTGCTACCGATTCTCTCACAGCAGAGCTGTCATCAAATCAGCTCTCCATTCCTGTCTTATCATGCTGCCCTGAGACATCACTTGTAGTACACAGCCACGGCTAGACTGCTGGAGAGATCARCTTGTCCCTGGGCTGCGGTTTTTCCATCACTATCGGTCAAGTCAGGGGCATTTCCTTCTTCCCTCATTTAGCCAGACTGGAAGGTGGCTGCAACACAAAATAGCTTCCTATGGTCCAGTTCTGGTTTAACAGAAATACATCAGTCTGCCATAACGTTGCCTTTTAAAAACCTTGTGGATTTTAACCTCCCAGGGTACTGCATGAGTTGGGCAGAGAAAGCCTCTGCTCCGAGTTCACGTATTGAGACTGTTTCCTTCAGCTCTCCTTCTCTCCCTCCGTAAAACGCAGGCTCGCAAGTTTGGCAGCAGTCRGTAGCCTCAACTTTGGACACGTACCTCGCCATTGAGGACCTGGCCCCAGGCTGCCAGTATCAGTTTCGAGTGAGTGCCAGCAAYCCCTGGGGGATCAGCTTGCCCAGTGACCCATCCGAATTTGTAAGGCTCCCGGAGTACGGTGAGTGGGGCACGGCGAGGAGGGGCTGATGCGCGCAGGTGTCCATCTGTGCAGTCAGTATGGTGAGATAGACTTGTGCTTTGATGTGTCCCAATAAAAACATTGATCCTGGAGCTGGCAGGAATACAAGAGAAAGCCTGGGAGGTGCTCAGAGCCAGCTCCTGCCACTAGAAAGGCTTTTCATGTCCGCTCCTCCAGCAGGGCTCACAGCCTCCCTCTGTCACAGAAGCTATTGCAGCTTCCTGGGAGGTGCCTGCTTTCTATCCGAAGACCATTTCTTGTCTTCATCTCTGGGCAACGGGCTCCACATCCTGCCCAATGTGTCCCCTGCCTTTCCACAATGCTGGTAGCACCAGGGGCTTCCGCTGGGCAGCCCAGCTGGGTCTGCAAGTCAGCTTGCAAAACGTAACCCCCCGAGCAACGCAGCCGGCATAGGAAGGCTGCAATGGAGGCGAGCCCCCAGCGTGTGGTGCTGCAGGAATTTGGGGTACAGCTCACTCACGACAGTGCTGTGAGCAGAGCCCACATTTCCCCATGTTTTAGCAGCTCCAGGGGGTARCTAGGTCTGTGACTGGCTTGAATAGCCTGTGCTGGATGAAACGAGAGCTCCCATGGCATAGCTCTACTTCCCAGTTACACACAGACATGCCCTTAGACCATCCGTATGGCCCTTTCCAGCCCAAAATTGCAAGGACAGATTTGAATCCACCTTATCCACGCCTTCGTCTGGGGAGCTCTGGCTTTTAGTGGTGCAACATATTGGAGCTGTGCCTGAGCAGTATGAAACTGGACTCCTAGTGGTAATACTTGCTGTTTTAATATGGTCTCCCATAATTTTAAAATATGCAGTTTATTGTCCACAGGAAACTGTCTTTAATTTTATGCTTTCTTGAATGTCCTTTGWTCTCCCAAAGACTCTGCTGCTGATGGTGCCACTATTTCGTGGAAGGAAAACTTTGACCTCGCTTATGCAGAGCTGCATGAGATTGGGAGGTAATATTAACCCCGCTTATCACTGCAATAAACACCAAAACAATGGCTTGAAGCTTTTTCCTTGGAGGAAAGCTTAACGTGCTTTTTGTAGTTAGCTTGAAAACTGCTGCTCCTTGCAAAAGCAAGTTAAGTACTGATTAAAATGTAGACTGGCTAAAATATGGACTAAATCCTGTTTTTCAAGATCAGTTGTTATTTGAGGATTGCAACCTGGCAAACTTGTGAACAATTAGGCAGCCAAGTCTCTGAGAGCCACGGCTAGCTCTTGCTGGTATCTCCTCTGACATCTCTGATTTGATGTGAGCTTTTGAAGTCATGACAATTTGCTGGTTCTGGATAAGCTTAACCTCAAAGACTGAGTTTGCTGAAGCACATGAGGCATGTGACTGACTTAAATCACATGCCGAAGCGCTTTGCTGATTGGGACAGTCAGTTGAACAGGAGCCTAAATAGGAGCTGCATACGTTGTCAGCTCTCGGTGCTCTGTGCAGACAACAGATCAGGGGCATGCAAGCAGTTCAGGTTAATGCAGTTAGTTCTTCAGCTCAGAGATCAGAGGCGAGTAATTCTGGGGCTGAAAGGACAGGAGTCTCTCTGGTTCTGTAGAAARAAGAGTGATGTATTAGAGGCCAAGTTCAGCACACGGTTTCACTGAGTAGTTTTACTTTTAGGAATGGTACTAAACACTAGTCTGTATGAGTTTCCTAAATGCTTTCCTGCCAGCTTTTTTTCTTAATTTCTTACTGTGTGCCTGAAACAGTGAGACAAAATGATAGGTTAGTGAGTATTTAACAAGGCTTTTCTTTTAGTTGTCTGAGAAAGTTTGGGCTCTTTATTAAAGCACCTGGAGAAGGGACACCCACAGCTAAAAAGAGATAGAACCCCTAAAAGTGGCAGCAAATTGAACCCAGGGGAGATTGTTAGAGGACTTCAGTATGGCTGCATAAAGCAAAGTGACACCGTTTGCTCTCAGTGTTTGCTAATGCCCAAAGAATCTCTACACCCAAGGTAGAAGAGATGGAGGCTTTTTGTTGGAACAACTAGTTAAAGCTGATTCCTTGCGAAATATTAATGCGCAGAATCAAATAACACTTTGAAAATCAGTCTGTTATTGCACTGAAAACCAGACGTGATTTATTCATGAGGCCCCTTTGTTATTCTGGTTTTGTTTTTTTTTTTATTTCAGGGGTCGATTCTCCATAGTAAAGAAATGTGTTCACAAAGCCACCCGGAAAGACGTTGCTGTGAAATTCATTAGTAAAAAAATGAAAAAGAAAGAGCAGGCAGCACACGAAGCAGCTTTGTTACAGCACTTACAGCATCCTCAGTACATCACTATCCATGATACCTACGAGTCTCCRACTTCTTACATCTTAGTTTTGGAACTGT
The DNA here is from genome assembly GCA_030449065.1 of Oceanodroma leucorhoa. Lineage (NCBI taxonomy): Eukaryota > Metazoa > Chordata > Aves > Procellariiformes > Oceanodroma > Oceanodroma leucorhoa. The sequence goes on along the minus strand of JASVER010000003.1, from coordinate 126,944 downwards.
AAGTACGTGGAGCTTGAATTCAAGTGTCTGGGTAGGAATCACAGCCCTATTAAAGCCAAGGATGAAATTCACTCTGACTGCAGCAGGGCAAAGTTTTTGTCATCTGTTTTTTATTGATTGTGACGTCAAATGAAATAGCCATTTTCTGCAGAGCTTCCACTGCCTCTTCTTTAGAGTAAATAAGATTCAGAGGGACAAATAAAACTGCTTTCTACTCTGGTGAAGCTTGGGCAATTGTACCAGCAGTGAGTTTGTCCCATTGAATAGCATCAGGTTTATTTAGGCAGTTTTGTCCACTTTTTATATTTGAGTAAATGTGTTTCAGCTAGATTGAAGCCTACATTGTTCTAATACTTCTTGGTGAAAAGAGCTGTGTAGCATCTATGCTTGCCCCTATAAGGAGAAATAGCAATCAAAATCCAAAATGCTTCTTTGTTACAGTATATCCAACAAAGTATATTTGGGCTATTTGCTTGTTTATTTATACAGATAAGTAAAACTAGRTGGAAAACTTTTATTGGGTTAGTTTTCCCACAGAACATATTACCAGCTGAAAATGTCAGCGATTTTTTTTTCTGCATTATGCAACCAGCTCTATAAATAAATAGATTAATCCAAATAATTAAGAGGATCTGTTTTCAAAGGAGTTGCCTCCGTCTATTGAATCTATCCTTAAGCAAATGAGTTTACTTTGAGACTGTTGCTAAATTTTTCAAGGAGATAACAATTGAGGATTAATCATTCTACCACTTCCATGGCCTGCAGTATCTTGAGATATGATTAAATACTCATCAGATCTTGCATTTTATTTTCCTCCATTTGTAGGTCACGAAGTTTCCATTGAMATTTTGTTTTCAAATATTAACTGTTTCTAGAGATACCATGTGATCTTTCACGTGTAGGGTTTGATTTGTTTGTAGGATGGATGACGGTCGTCTCTTAGATTATCTAATGAACCATGATGAACTTATGGAGGAAAAAGTCGCTTTCTATATAAGAGACACAATGGAAGCCTTGCAGTACCTTCACAATTGCAGAGTGGCTCACTTAGACATAAAGGTAAGAAGAAAAGAAAATGATGCTATTATTCAGTGCCCTGGTACAGAGAGTTCCCAGCTGCACAGGCAGGGATGAGGTGCAGTCTGTACCCCAAAGAGATGATCACTAAATGAACAAGCACTATCTTTCAGGCCTGTTGACCAAAGAAAGGAGTTGCTGACCTGCAGCACAAGGTCTTTTTCTTCCTTCAGGCAAGAGATGCACCTATTTCTTTGATTCACTGGTTTGTTCTCAAGGGCTTTCTGGAAGAGGGATTTAATGAAGGAGAAGGAGGATGTCTGAGACAAGAGCGAGATGACACTAACACCTGAGCAAAGGGGAGCTAGATAAAGCCGCAGGGTATGGTTTGGGCTCACACCTGTACCAACTTAGCTACCAAGCTTCCTGAGAGCAGGCAGCTCAGGGCAGGCCAGAAGGAGCGCGTGTTTCCCTCACAYCCGCAGCAGTGCCCTGGAGAGCCCAAAGCAAGGGCAGGGGAGGGTGCAGGGGAGCAGGAGGTGGGGAGGGCTGGCAGGGACAAAGGAAAGCAGCGTGCTGCATTGTGCTGCAGAGCCTGAGAGAGGAACTGGGTGGGAAATACACCCAGGGAGAGGTTCAGAGGAAGAACAAGCTGCATTGTGGAGAAGAAATTCAGGCATTCTCTCATGTCGCACTCAGTTCGATTAGCACAGCTCGTACCTCCTTTTGTTAGCGCACATGGCAGGAGGCACTGTACTGTCCTGGATACGGCATTGTACTGCTGTCCTCACCAACATCCCAGTTATCTTGGCTGACAGAGAATTAGCGATTGAAGTTATGATCAAGTGTTTTGAGTTTTGTGATCTTCAACATTGACTCTGGTTGCCAGGAATATCAGAAAATCTATAATTTTTTTTGCAGACTTAAATGCCAATTTAAAATGGACAATGAGAGATTAATTTAACTTTCTTGTATAGTGGACAATCCAGCTCCAAGGAGGTCTCTTCTCAACTCTCCAACCCCCAGGCATGTCAGATGAAGTGATGTTTTCATTCTTCTGCTGCCTACTACCACTACAAAAAAAAATATTCCTTTTGTACAGTACCTTATGCGAGCATTAGTCCCAAAAGGCTAAATCATCCTGGTTTCTTTCAGTAAGATTGTTTGTATTTTCTGCTGTATTTATAGGACCTGTCAAAAAGTAGGTATCGCTTGGAGGTAAGAAACTGCACTGAATTTTCTATGTGATCATAAGATACTTCCCAGAAACAAGGTGGGAAGCCAATTTTCTGTGACCTATTTACAGTTCTCCTGAATGAGGGTTGCTAAATAAAGCACCTTCTGTTGCTAAGTGGGAAGCAGGAGATGCGTTGTTAGTGACAACAGACCTGGCCATGGACTGTCTTGTCCCAGGATCCTGCTCAAGAACATGCTGATTTTGTCGATGCAGACTGCACAAGAGTAAGCGGAGAGATTTGAACAGCAGTGTAGTGAACTTTGCTTTATATATATAGCCATGAGGCAGCAGTAAAATATGGATGAGGGCGAGGGGCTATAGGACAGAAAAGTGAGTCYAGAGAGGGTGCAAGAAGTAAATTCAGAAATCATCTCAGAGCCAACAAAGGAAGCAAAATCTATGTTAAGTCCGCAGAGTGGAGTGTATAGGCAATGCTCAGCATCTCCCACGGAGAGAGAGAGAGATCTGAAATACTGAAAGAGTTGGTAAAACAGAGGGAAAACCAACTGGGATGAAATACAATTGCACTCTGGCTTGGAAGGCATGACTGTGTGCTGGTGTTTATAAGGGAACACYGGCAGCGCCATCCATGTCAACTGACAGCAACAGTACTGGCACACACCAGACTCCCTCCCAGGATATGTGGTAGTGGGAGCAAAGTTGAACGTTTACTTCAGGAAGAACATTTCTGCTACAAGTTACGCACATTTTATGTAGCCAGTTGTCATGTAAACAAATGGAATCCAAATAAACTGATTAGAGATACACAAGCCTTACCAAAATTTAAAAATCTGTCAGTGCTCTTAATCTGTAGAGATTAGTTTGGGAAAATAAACTGTGAGTATTTGGGACAAAGTGCAAAATCCCAAGTGCAAAAGAGGATGTTGTCATTGCAACTTCAGCATTGATCTGAATTTACAGCAGTGYAAACAGCAGCTGAGCTGGTTCCTTGTCATTCACTCTCCTGACCTGTACCTCGCACATCTGATTAAATGAGAGTTTTGATTGGCTGTTAAACCTAAATGAAATCTAGACATTTTATTTGCAAAAATATAATTAAGTTTTTGTTATTATCTTTTCAACAGCCAGAAAATCTGCTCATTGATTTAAGAATCCCAGTACCTCGTGTCAAGATCATTGATTTGGAAGATGCAGTTCAGATCACAGGTCATTACCATGTCCACCACCTCCTCGGAAACCCGGAGTTTGCAGCTCCTGAAGTTATCCAAGGCCTTCCCGTCTCYCTGAGCACGGATATCTGGAGCATTGGGGTCCTCACCTACGTCATGTTAAGTGGTGTCTCTCCGTTCCTGGATGAAAGCAAAGAGGAGACTTGTATCAATGTGTGCAGAGTAGATTTCAGCTTCCCGCCCGAGTACTTCTCCGATGTGAGTCATGCTGCCAGGGATTTCATCAACGTTATCCTCCAGGAAGACTTCAGGAGAAGGCCAACGGCAGCCACTTGTTTACAGCATCCRTGGCTGCAGCCGCACAACGGCAGCTATTCCAAGATCCCACTGGATACCTCCCGCTTGGCTTCCTTCATCGAGCGCCGCAGGCACCAGTATGACGTGCACCCGGTCCCCAGCGTCAAGAGTTTCCTGATGAGCAGGCTGAACCCAGGCACGTAATGCCTCCGTCCCTGGGGCCYGACACTGCTGGTCCTGAGGCAAGGTGCAGGGAGCGAGCAGGCGCAAAGCAGATCTGTCTGTACATAGTCCCGTATTCGGCGTTTGCATTTCACGTGGCTTCCCCAGCTGCAGGGTACAAATCACCGCGGAGGTGGCAGTACCTGCCCAGTTCCTCAGGACCAAAGCACGGAGGGTAATGGCGGYAGGTACCCGCTGCCTCCCCTTGGCGGGCTGCTCTTGGGACACGTGGTATTGTCGCACCCACTGCCAAAAAAGGGCTGCGGGAAGCAAACACCAACTGGAAATGAGAGCCAAAATTGCAGTTGCCTTAATCTTTGTGAGGCAGCCTTATACAAAATCCTCTTGATCTTGCTGAACTGATTTCAAAATGTATGAGAGATTAGGAGTAGGATAGTGGTGGGGAGTGAGACTAGGCTGACCTTAGCATGTACTGCAGAACTGGACTGAAGTCAGTTTTTGCTGAAATCATTGCAAGCCTGCTCCAGGTTAACAGACRGATTTTGCACGCCCCGTACGCCCGGGTCTGCCATGATTTCAGTGGGGACTTTGCCTGCGTAGAACATGCAAGATCAGGCCCTAGTCACTGCTGGATCAGCTTCTGTGGTGGCATGGCTTAGATACACTCTCGTTGCATGGTAGTGCTCAAACCAAAATCCCCCGTTAATCCTTGGGCTTTCTGCTGTGTCAAGTCAACATGCAGTACCGTTCGGAGCTACGATTAAGGCAATTAATTCATTGGAGCATACAGCTGGTTTTGACTAAGCACAATGGGACTATGATGGGTTTTTTAAAAGCATTTTATACACACTGTACAGAAATCTTTTGCAAAACCTGTGCATTGAGAAAAGGCTGTGTCCAGTTTTTGCAGTATCTGTAAACTAGATGATGATGATGAAGACAATTTTTTCTATCACAGGTTTTCAGTATACATATATTGTATCATATATAAAAATATATATATATATAAAGGATCCTGTTCCATTTCTAGCTTCAGAATTGCTTGGCCCAAAGTCCATCTAAGCCTTTCAGAGTGCAGTAGGAGTGGTGAGTTCATCCTTGTGCTTACAGCTTGAAAATCGTTTTCAGTGTTTAAAGTATGTCATTTGTTTCATTTCCAAACTTGTAAATATCTCTCAGCCGCCATTAGCACCTCATCACTGAAGCATTCGTGAGGATATTTTTATGTCCAAAGCCTAATTTGTAATAAAATAAAAAATATTCACAATTAAAACATTTCTCTCTTGCAAGCCAAGTTGCAACATCATCATATTGATGTTATAGTGACAGAGCCAGCCTTAAGTATAACCAACACAGGGAGTCTGCAGTGACAAATCAGCAGTTCGTAGGCTGGCCAAATCTTACTCTCTAGCAGTGGGACTGGGAGGGGAAACACCTCCCTGGCTGGTGCTTCCCCATCCTGCTACCACACCATAAAACTCTACAGCCTTGTAGGGTGACGATCAAAGAGATTTTTTTTTTTTCTCCTGGCATGCGAGGACTTTGTCTCGGTGCTGAGTGCCATTGCTGTGCCTGTAATGGGAAATGTCAGTTGTTACCAAAGGTTTTCGTAAGAAAAGGGCTTGATCTGACTATGTGTGCTCAGTACAGACTCTCTTGTAAGGGCAAGAGTCAAATTTAATTTACCATCGAAGTAACTGCACTGTGAGCCTGCAATATATCTGCAGGAGAAAAAGCTGTCTGCCAGCAAGTGGTGGAGATACTCTGCAAGTACTGTTAAATTCTCAGGGCTCTGCTAGCCCTTTTTTTGATCCACCTCCAAGCTCAGTTTCACAGCAGGTAGGAGACCTGGCCCTTCTCTTTCTGCTTGCTCTATCAGTATGCTAGAGTGGTCTGTATTTTGCTAGTGGAGRAGAAAGGAGGCACAGCAAAAAAAACAATGTTCAGCACCGCGTGCATGCAATACAAGAACAGGTTGGGGAGCCACACTCAGAAGGGTGAGCCCAGGTGCCTGAGCAGAGTCAGAAGCGGTGTACGAGGCTCTGCGGCTGATGGAGGGAGATCTAATACAGGGGGAAGTTGTGGAAAGGCTTGAAAGAGACGGCGTTCACAGAACGCATCAGCTAGAACCTATCTCAGTTCTGCATCAGCTAGAACCTATCTCAGTTTCCCTCTGTAGTGCAGCAGCTGATTTGCTAAGCAATCCAGCAGCACCTCTTAGACAAAGACCAGACTCATCCTGAGCAAGAGTGCGAAGCATGTGATTTCTTAGCAACTGAAACTTCTTCAGACAGCAGTCATTAAGGGTTGTCCTTAATTAGCACCAGCCTCAGGTACTTTCTCACTACAGGACKTTGTACTTCTTTCTATTTGTCAAAGCTGGCTCTTTGTGCTGTGATTGTGCTGCCCTTAAAAAAATGTTTATGGAAGTGTGGTTTATAAAACTCACAGCTTTWATTAGGCCTGTGGGTACAGTTCAAGCCACAGTCTTTCTGCTTGGCATTAATACAAACAAATTCTCATGTAACACATGAAATCTGGAGTTATTTATCATTTTATTTTCCTACCTCCTGCATTCACATCTCAAACTGCAACAGCCGACACTTTGGATGCACAGGGGGAAAAAGCTGGATTATTTAAGGGAMTTTTTAAGCCTCTCGTTGCTATCATATAACAGAAGAAAAACCCAAAAGGCTGAAAGAGGATACATGTTTAGGTATTGATGCTTAGATTCAAAAGAGATTCCTCRTCAAGGGAGAGCTGGAGGTGCTGAACTCTGAAGATTTTGAATGTTACGGGGTTGCTTTCCTTTATGGTTCTGCTTTTTCCATATTCATGTTTGAGAACTCTTCCTRGGCACTGCTCTTCTTGCAGCACATTCAGGAAAACTTGAACCTGTTAGTACTTCCAGATACATTTGTGATTATCAACCATTCTTGCATTTTATCTCAAAGATTTCTTTTGCCTGCATAACACCAAGTTGACATGAAATGCTGTCGTGTGATAAATACAGAGGAAGTATTCTGACCTTGCTCTCTCAAGGTATTTTTTCAGCCAACCTGTGGCCTCTCGGCAGATCCAACAGGTCCTGTAACTCTGTTATAAACTGTAACTCTGTTGTAAAGAGATTACAGAAGCTCAGTAAGGAGGCCTGGAGTGAGCCCACTGGGTGAGAAGCACCACAGCCAACCCCCTTTGCACTACAGCCAACCCCCTTTGCAGCATTCTCCGACTACTGGATTTTTTTTGTGCATGAAATATTGCCTGTAACAAACATGGGGAAACACAGTTTCTCATAAAGCTGTTAGGCCTTTAAAAGCCCCCCAGAGAGCAGCTGACTCCGAGGGGAAGATTTCTGCCCGCAGCTTTACCACTCAGGGTATTCCCAAAACGGCCAAGTGAAGGCGCGATGGCARCTGCACCCTCTAGCTTCTGCGGCAGCTTCAGACCAGCTAGAATGACCAACAGTAGTCCTAGCAATGGAGCAGCACAAGCTCGGTGCAGACTGGCGCTACGCACGCAGCCACCACSTTCAGACATCTTCGCGGTGCTCTTACCCTGCACGGACATCAAAGTACACTCGCTCACAGTGTCCCCYGGTGCTGGGCTGGGTGACAGGCCTGCAGGAAGGCAGCAGCAAAGGCACCAGTGAAACAGAGCCCAGAGGGCAGGGTGACACGCAGTGCTCGTTATTTAAGATGGCTACATTTAATGAACGCGCATGGCAATGAGAAACTTAACTCRCCTCTCTCCGCCCCGCGTGGAGCAGCCAGGCCAGGCCGTTTCACTYTTAGCCATCGAATAGGAAATCTGGTTGCCCGTGTAACATTGCCAGCTCCCATCAGGCATCCGAAGCACTGTGGGAGATCCCCACCTCTCCACCAAGCTGCCAAGCCCCCTACGCAGGTTACTACAGGGATGACACACAGCCAGTCCAAGGTTTTAGACTTTAATATTTTAMAGCAATCCAGGCTTTAAAATTTATAAAATTTCCCTCTTCCTACTTGTACCAACAAGTCTTGTTTAGTCTTACTGCCCTTTTATTGAAAATGACTCTGGTTTTTTTTTCAGTAACATTTATCTTTAAAAGCATTTTGCTTTTAAACTAAGTTAATGCTGAGACAAAGTCTGTGACCTCAACTGACCTGTACAAGTTCTGTGGCTTCAGTGGAGTTCATTRGCATTTCTGACAATGCTATTAGGCCTTTGTTACGAATACTGTGAATAAAGGCTAAATGCAGAACCGTACATTATGACCTGACTATATATAACCATATTTTAATACCCTCGCAATGAGGGGACTGCATCAAGTGACCTGGGAWAATATAAACTTCAGAGACAGATGTCAAGGCTAGTCTGCATATACAAAGGTCTAACACAATTAACGTGCACAGGGGCTAACTACCTGGTTTTGTTTCTGTTCCTTTCATTGCAGAGGTAGAGTCTAACACAGGGCTTGGWTTTATTTTCCAGCTCATTCTTTTATGTCCGATCAGAAAATGGTGCTTTCCGAAGGAAACAAAATAAAATCYCATTTTACTAGGCTGACTGCACACTGCCATCAAGTGATGAATTCTCATTCTGGGATCTGTATAGTGGTGAGTGTTACCATAGAGTCAGGATGCTGAATATTCGCTGTAACTGTAGTCTTTATTATGGAGCTAGTGAAAAACTAACATCTTCTCTACTCAAGCCATATTTCACCTTCATGTCCAACTTCTGATGCTGGTGCTTTTACTTCTCTTTCTACCAAACTGTTCAGCGTTGCTCTGCCACTGAGGTCAATTTGCTGATAACTTTTGGAAGGTAAATGCAATAGAAAGTGCAAAAAAAAAAAATTAAATCTCAGACTTATTCACTAAGAGCAAACAGTTGGAATATATTGATGCTTTTCAATCTTTGCAACAATCAACTGAAGGAGGAAAAAAGAAACAGTATTGCTAACAGCTCAGCATTTTCAAGGTGCAAAGTAATTCCGCAGCCTTAATTATTTCAGTGTATTGCTGGTCTGCCTTAAATGTATCTTCAGTTTTATTGCAAATTTCATTTTGTATGCACACAACATTGTTTTGTAAAGGTAAGTTTGTAAATATTTCCTTTGTAAGTCTAATCACTCATGTGTACTGTTGTGAGGTGATTACTTGCTGTCCCATGTTGTTGTTACTATACTGCAGTATATATGATCATCTACAGATGTAGCTTCAAACTGTACATCTTCTGTCCTTGCATTCCTATAAATAGAGTATACTAATGATGCAGTTTGTGGCCTTTTTTGATTAAATACAATTGTTCAGAGAAGACCGGGTCAGTCTTATTTCGCACGTACGGCAACCTTGCTGAGGCCTTGAAGACTCAGAGCTTGCTGATCGCTTTATTCACCTGATCTTTTTCGGCGAGGCGTTCACAGGAAACCAGAGCAAGGGACTATCACTCCAGCCAACTCTTAGCCCTGCGTACATCAACCCAGAAACCAAGCAGCCTTTTGGGAGCCACCCCCAGAGCCGAAGCACAAAGTCCCCGGTCACAGCACACCCTCCCTGCCGCACTGCTGCATGTCGCCACAGCGGTTTCTGCTTCCCTGTGAGAAGAGCGGGTGCTGCCCGACGGGACCGGGGCAGACCCTGAACGCCGTCCCCGTGCGCTGGGCCCCGCACCTCCCGCAGAGGGGTCCCCTGTCCTGKGGGGCCGGGCCCCGGGGAGCCTGTCCGGGGATGGGGCGGGCTGGGCCTCACGCCGTGGGGAGCTGGGAGCGGGGGAGCTGGGCGCTACAGCGCGGGAAGGCGGGCTCGGGATCGCGTGGGGCCGGGCCGCGGGGACCGGACCCGCGGAGGGTCAAGGGGTCCCCTCACATCGCCCTCCCCTCAGGGCGCCCTGCCCCGCCCTTCTGCGCAGGCGCACAGCGCGCCCCGCCCCCTTCCCTTCCCGCGCTGCTTCGTCATCTCCCTGCGACGGGGCGGCGCGCGGGGGGATGGCGGAGGCGGCGGGGCGCGTGGCGGCGGCGCTGCGCGAGGCGGGCGCCCTGCGCTTCGGCGACTTCGTGCTGAAGAGCGGCCGGGCCTCCCCCGTCTACATCGACCTGCGCGGCCTCGTCTCCCACCCGCGCCTCCTCCGCCAGGTGCGGGGCCGAGCGGCGGCCGGAGCGGGGGGCGAGGGGCCAGGGGCCGGGCCGGGCCCTGCCCGCAGTGGCAGGCAGCGCTTGTCCGCGGCGGCGCCCCGGGGGCCTGGGGTGTCTCTCTGCCTCTTGAGGGGTAAAGGGTCCCTTTTAGCTAAAGGAGGGGAGGAGGCCCGGGAGCGCTGCCGGGGCCGCTCCRGAGGGCCCTTCCTGGGGCTGGGTCGTGCTCTGCTGGGTGCAGCCGTGTCTGCTCGCTGTAGGGGCAGCGGCTGTCACGTCGTGTACAGGAGAGGAGAGTCCGACGTGCCTTTGCCTTGCTTCCCTTGGTAATACATTTGTTTAGTCACGTCCACAGCCGTCTGACTCTTAAAAAACGTTTGGTTTTCCTTTTCAGGTTGCAGACCTTCTCTTTCAAACAGCCAAAGATGCTGGTCTCGAGTATGACTGCGTGTGCGGCGTGCCTTACACAGCACTGCCGCTGGCCACGATCATCTGCTCAGAGTATCAGACTCCAATGCTTATACGGAGGAAGGAAGCAAAAGACTATGGTAAAACCTTCAAATCAAGAATTTGTGTCTACTTGTTGTCTTGTTTGGGAAATGACTTTATACATTTGTGGTTCTTTTGTAATGTGCAGCATTTCTGTTCCAGTTTAAGGTTACCACTCCGATTCAAAAAGCAGCCTCTTTTCCCCCTAAAATGTACCTCCCACAGCGTCCCAACCCAATCAGGTTCTCCCAGATGGTTGCTGGTTAGGCTGCAGCTTGAATCCTGCTGTAGTAGGTTTGGAGACTCTTGAAGAGGGTTTTGTTTCTTTGTTTTTGTTTGTGGGGTCTTTGTTTGTTTATTTCTCCATCAGTGTCTTTTTTTTTCCCTTGGCACCATTACCATGGTTATGGGTTACTGACCTCTTCCAGAAACCAAGATTTATGACTCAGTTTCTCTGATATGCTGAGACCACTGCCACATTTCACTCCCAAACAGMATTATTTGCATATTGACTCCAAGAGGAACCTTTTTAGTCTCTTACTCATTTAATTCTCAAACCCCTTTTTCTTTCATATCCTCTAGTCTTGTAATCAGTGGGCAGGGTGGACCAGGTGAGAAGCAGCTGTCTACCCAGTGAACCATTTATGTGATTCTGATAAAGGAAGCGGGTGAGAAGACTGAAGCGTTAACTTACCGTAGCAACTGGATTTCTACGTGTGATAAGAGCTGTACTCTTCCAACAGTATTTAATTAGAAAGTGTGCTTGTCAAAACTAAATGTTGCTCCTWTGTTAGTCAGTGTGCCAGGCATGAAAACATTTGCTGTTCCTTCCTGTGAAGGACAAGTCAATTGTGACAGCAATTAACTGCCTGGCACAAGGTTTCTGGTGTCACATGGATTGCAAAGCTGTACATAGGCTTGTTCTCTAGGCTGTCATGGTCTAAGCACCGCACTCGCTGCATAATGTTCTCCTGCTGCTGGCTGCTTCCTGGGAAAGCTAGGCATCCTTTGTTATTGCCCCCGGGAGGCCTCTCATGGACGTGTGCCTGTTGTTGGTTAGGGCAAAGGCATTTGGGGCTTTACTCCTTCTAATTGTTCTAACAGGCATATTAAGCACAGAATACTACCTGTGGAAAATAGGAAATATGCTGAAGAGTACCAATAACTTGACTGCTTTAAAGACTTCTTAAATAASTGGAGAAAATAGTTTTGTAATTCTAAGCATTCAATTCCTGGCAATAATAAACTTTGGTAGTCATCCAAAGATTTAAATTTGTGCAGTTAACAGTACGTCAGTATTGTTAATGGAACATGTCTTCTGGAAACATAAAGAAGTATTTTATTAACTTGGAGAAGTAACAGTCTTTATGAATTGAATTACAAGTCAGTGACTGAGCTGTGGTAAGAACTGTGATAGCCGGTGTCAGGTAATAACTAAACAAATTACCTCTCCATACTGACAGTGAATGTGAAATTCCTATTCTCCAATTCCATTGGACTTCAGGATATGCTGCAGCGTACGCTTGTATGTGGAACAAATATGATCTTTACATTAGCATAGCAAGTTAAAGTTTTGATGCATTAAGTTTTTTGGGTGTCTTTTAAACTTTCTTCATTTAGTGGAGTGTTTGCCTTTTATTTTTAAGGTACTAAGCGGCTGGTAGAAGGCACCATTAATCCCGGAGAAACATGCTTGATCATTGAAGATGTGGTAACAAGTGGATCTAGTGTACTGGAAACTGCGGAAGTTCTTCAGAAAGAAGGATTAAAAGTCACGGATGCCGTAGTGCTGTTGGACAGGGAGCAGGGTGGGAAGGCCAGGTTAGAGGAACGTGGAATTCGCCTGCACTCTGTGTGCACATTGTCCGGGGTGTTGGAGATTCTCCAGCAGCAGGGAGAAGTGGCTGTTGAGATGGTTGAAAAGGTGAAGAAATTCATTCAGGGAAACRTGTTTGAGCCAGTGGCTCAGAACGGCCCTGCTCCCGTGAAGAGACTGTGTAAGGAGCTGAGCTTCAGCGCTCGTGCCAAGCTGCCAGGGGTACATCCTATTGCAGCCAGGCTTCTTGCGCTCATGGAAAAGAAGCRAACAAACTTGTGCCTTTCTGCTGATGTCACGAGCTCCAAAGAGCTGCTGCAGTTAGCTGCCTTCCTGGGCCCCAGCATTTGTATCCTGAAGACTCATATAGACATCCTGAATGATTTCACTCAAGAGGTAGTAAAGGAGTTGAGAACACTTGCAGATCGATACGAATTCTTGATTTTTGAAGACAGGAAATTCGCAGACATTGGAAACACAGTGAAACATCAATATGAAGGTGATTATCATCAACCTCAATTTACTGTAACTTTGCTGCCCGTGTGTGTAACTGCAGCGCTGGCACAGGTTGCCAGGAGAGATTGTGGAATCTCCAGCCTTGGAGAAGACTCAAGGGGACAAGGCCCTGAGCCACCTGATCTAGCTTTGATGTTAACCCTGCTGAGAGGGCATGACTTCCAGAGGTCCCTTCCAACCTTAATCTTTTTATGAATCTGTGGTTGTGCTCAGTAAGTACTTCTTAGTTGTTTGTCGTGAGGAAATGCAGCGTGGCTTCTTAAGGCAGCCTGCTATGGTATGCTTGTGTGCTCGTTATGGCTCTCATTCGATATTGCATCTGCAACTGTAGAACTGTTTTTTCTGATCCATATGTCCTATGTGATCTGCATGCTGTTTTGAAAGATAGCACCTGTGACAGTGGATTTCTAGGTTACCATAAATGTCTCAGTGACTATTAAAGGTGAGATACTAAGAAGTGTTTGTGAAGAGTAAAACTGAGAGATTACACTTCGTGGTTAGGCAGCTATCAGAACTGTCTGATGAGACTGAACTTACAACTGTCAAGCTTCAGTAGTAAAACTGGCTTTTAAAATGTGAGTGATTTAGCATGCAGCTTGTTTTGTTTAACTTGTGTTTCCTGTTTAATACATTTCTAATGATGCTTTCCCTATGTCTTCCGACCCAYGTTCTCAGGTGGTGTGTTCAGAATCGCATCCTGGTCAGACATCGTTAATGCCCACGTGGTTCCAGGCTCCGGAGTTGTGAAAGGTCTGAAGGAAGTAGGCCTTCCTCTCCAGCGCGGCTGTCTTCTGATTGCCGAGATGAGTTCCCAAGGGTCACTTGCAACGGGTGAATACACAAAAGCTGCGGTAAGTAGGCAGTCTTGTTTTGGGTTAAAAGCTTGTAAAGTGTTGTGACAGGGAGGTTTTTGTGTACTTCTAATATTTGCACTTCCAAAAGTCTGTCCAGCTCTAACTATTACATGTTTTCTTCCTGTGGAGACTCGGGAATCTGACAGTGTGGTGTTTAAAGGTTGCAGCTGKAGGCTAGTCATGTGAGGTGGTCAGAGTTCACACTGTGAATTCTAGTAAATGCCAAGTTTGCTATTACCCCCCCCCCCTTTTTTTTTTCTTTAAGCAATACATTTCTAATTAGTTTAAACTCATTCATTGTATTATTTATAGCATAGAAAGAAACATAACATTCATGTCCCTGGCTGCAAGTGCAGCAAGATCAGTGAGGAGTGAGTCAGCTCTGGGTGACTTCATATTGGTAAAGCAAGAACAGGTGTTTCATACCCCCGCCTTGCACAGCTTAATGTGTCAAAGGGTGGATGAGAAACAGATTACTAGCCAAGCTTAATTTTAGGTATATCACTTGTAACTGTTTACTGATCTTCTTCAGGTACAGATGGCTGAAGACAACTCGGATTTTGTTTTTGGATTCATATCTGGATCTAGAGTTAGTAATAAACCGGAATTTCTTCACTTAACTCCAGGGGTACAGCTGCAAACTGGAGGTAACTTTTTATGAAATATTTATAGTCTGTTTGTAAATACAGTAAGTGTAGCCTTCAGTGAGAACATGACTTCTGAAGAGGGTTTGGTTGCTGATTCTCTGGTGGGAGGAGTCTGCGTTTGCCATTATGGGCTGCCTTCTGTATTTCTGGGTACGCTGATCCCTTTCCTGGAAGCTCTGAATGGCAACCAGCAGGCTACACAGCTTCGTTCGTGTGCTGAGGTCTGCACATACCATAAGGTATAGTCCTTAAAACACAGGAAATGTCTTCAGATAGATGTTAGGTTAGACGTACAACTACTCAGTAGGAGTAGAAAAAAAGATTTTTAGCAAATACAGAAGTCTAACTGTGTAACACTGTTGATACTGATATAGATGCAGAATCAATGAATTGGAAGTCTTYCACTGACTAAGCAGGTTATCACTGAACCAGGTGGGGGAGATGTGTTTCTCTGCAATACTTAATTCTTATGAAACCTGAAGTGAAATCACAAGCTTATACGTGACTGGGGGTTTTGCCTGTTTTAAGAAGGCTAAGGCTTATTTCAGTAATCCTGATTGGTGCTTCTTTGTGTAACTGTTCCATCTATTGTGATTGGTAAATCATGAAAAAGGAGGGTGCTCTCTGTCAAATTTGATCTGTGTAATAGGSGGTTCGTTAGTTGGAGACAGTTTCTAGTTACGCTTGTGGATTGTTAGGGTGAGAGCTGGAACAGCATATCTGTTCTCTGTTCCAGTACCTCTTTGAAGCTTTTTGGTAGATATAGTTTTGTACGAACTAAAAAAAAAATGGTGTCTCTATTTCAGGTGATAACCTTGGACAGAAGTACCTAAGCCCCAAGGAAGTTATTAGCGAAAAAGGTTCAGATATCATTATTGTGGGACGTGGCATCTTGTCAGCTTCAGACCGTCTTCAAGAAGCAGAGAAGTACAGGARGGCAGCTTGGGAAAGCTACGTAAGCAGACTTGGCATTTGTGCAGAAGATTGAAAGCAGGCCGCTTTCCTAGTYAATAAGCAAAGCTGATGGAACTGCAGTCCTCGTGAGACTTCCAGTTAAATACATAGACACCTCAGCTAGTAGAAAACTGCCCTTGTGGAGAAAAATCTGTTACTAACTAAATTATTTTTAACTGTACACACACAGATCAAGTTGTACATGCCATGGTTGTTTTTTTAATCTTTGAATGTATGAAACCAAAACTTCATGCCCAGTTTTTAGCCTTCATAGCTTTTCTCTGCTGAAAAATGTTGCATGAAACACTCCAAGGGTATTTGGTTGGCTGTTGTTGCTTTTATTTCTTTTCCCCACCCTCAAATTCCTTCTGGCTGTGGAAACAGTATTTTACTGTTCTTGATAAACTTCACCTGCAGACCTGACCTGCTGCCCTGCTCTCACAGGATTACTCAGCTCTGCTATTTCCAAGGAGCAAGTATGGGTCTTAATCCCACACTGAAATTGAATAATGTGTTGTTTAATAAATACTTTTTTGCTACTGTTTTCCTTTCATCGGATCTATAAGTCTTCTCTATGTGGCATTGTGAAATACTGTTTTCAGAACCCCAGTATTATAAAAAGTCATTCTAGTRTGTTTGTGACTGCAGGAACTACTCATGATTCTGTTTACAGGAATGACAAAGAATTTGTCAGAGCAACTGGTTGTGTGCTTAATTACAGTGGAGCTGTTGATTCCTCTAATGAGAAACAAAAATATGCTTTCTGTTTATTGACTTTTTGTGACAATAGCTGGAATACTTCCAGGAATTAATTTACACTCTTCACAATGAATAAGGAGAAGTAGAAATATCCTGTATGATTGGTTTTGATTAGGAAGGATGGAATAACCTTAAATATATCTAGTGTATGTGTGGTGGAAATCAGCTTGAATTTTCATTGCTATCAAGAAGGCAAAGACGAATGGTGATGCAGTTCTAGACTATTGCTGTTCCTGTGCTGATTGATGCAAAGCACAGAGAAAGCTGGGTCCCTTTGTTAATACACTTACCTGTAGCCTAGGAACAGCTATATCTAGTGTTCAGTGAGAACAGTGAGAAGAGTTTTTTGGCATTAGTACTAGACTCTTCACTAAGCCTTTCAATATAGGAGATTGGAGTTATGCTGAAGTTCAAAAGGAGAGGGTTTTTTTGATTGTTGGTTAGATTAATCTATACAGAGTGTCTAAGACCAAGGGACGCAGGTTTGGAGCTGAGGGCTTTGCCTTATGCTTCTTGTATCTGTGACATTGTGCTCTGTTGGCAGTCAGACTTCAGAAACACAACAGAGAGACTTCTTCACTGTCTGGGTGTGTTGGGGGCGATGACTCTACCCTTTCACACTCCATATGCCCTGGAAGTGTGCTTCCACTCCCCTTGGTGAYGGGGCTGCTCATGGGGCTTAGGAGTTGGTTATTCTGGAGAGAATATTGGAGCTTGCTCAGTGTGTGTGTGTTGTTTTCCTTGGGGTTGCTGTTTGCTTCAATAGTCTTATGTATCAATTTACATCCGGAGAACTCCGTCCAGGGAAGATGGAGGCTCTCTTGGCCACCTTTCACAGCTGGAACTTGATGAGTGTGTTGTATCTTGTGCAGCCACCCTGCAACAGTCTGTGAGTTTTGATATTTCACATCAACTTCTAAGAAGTTCCAGTCATTCAAAGTGAACAGAGGATTTGGGATTTTACTGTCTCAATTATCTAATGGCCTTGCGGCCTGTAGCAGAAACAAGACTTTCTCACTTAAACTGTTTTGCAGAAAATTACTTTTTCCACCAGAGGGAGCTGAGACTCTATTTTTCAGGACAGTCGACGCCCTAGCTCTTTTACAGCTAATAGTTTCCAGTGATGATACCAACTCTAGATATGCTTAGGATGAAAATCTCTGCTTTTCAACAAGTTACACCCTTGCTGATGCCCTCATTTAAAACAGTAGAGTTTACCAGAAAGCTGCCTCAGGCTGGAGTTCAGCACTGTATGTTGTTTAGGCTCACTGTTACCACGCAAGCAGAATTTTGTGAGTTCAGTATTTTCCACTACCTATGCTGAATTGCGTTAAGCAGGTGGGACATCCATGGAGCTAAATCCCTGAGCAGGCTCTTCGGAGAGCTAGTTTATCAGGCCTTTAGCTGAAAAAATAGCARCCGGATTTGGAGAGATGGATGTGATCTAATATCCAGTCACTTTTAGAGGGTATGTGCAACTTGTTTTCTTTACAAAACAAGTTCTGAGGAAGAGATCAATTGGAAAACTTCATTTTTAAGTCCTTCATTATGCACTCATTAAGTCATCCAGAAAGAGCTGTATTCTGGCTCTTCATTTGACACCAATATCGCTAACATTTCAATTAGTAAAACAAAAACATGTTACCTCCTATATGCATTCTTCTGTCAGAATGATTCTAGTAAACAAGTGTGTGCACTTTCTTTGAGACACCTGAAACTGATTAAAAATCCATTTCAAATTAAGAACAAATGTTAATTTCCTTGCTTGCCCCCGCTGCTCACATTCATCGCATAGTTCCTGCTGTTGGTCCCAACTGTTCCTAACATGGGAACTAGGTCACAATTTACAAAACTCATTTGCATCATAATATATGAATCTGAAAGTCTTGCAGTTCATTCTCTGATCTGATTGAGTCTGGGGTAGAGGCATAAGGCTGTATTTAAATTACTGGGTTATCACATGATTTATATTATCTGGCAAGTAGGCATTTATACGAAATTGTGATCCTTAATCCACTCTGGAGTATGGTTTATAACAGAATGAAAGGATATCATGCTTTTCATAGTGAAATAAGACTGTGATCAAGTGTTGTCAGTGCTTGCAGCAGAAAGAAGGCTGGCTTGCTGCTGTTTCTGAGCAGCATAGCAGGGACTGCGTGAGACCTGCACAAGCTGGAACCATTAAGGAATTTTTATGTAGCTTTTGATATTTGTATGTAAAGTTCACTTTATCTCTCTGAGGTTGTGGGTATCTCTGTCTAGCACGAGGAGTGCTGTGTCAAGRGAACCCAGCCTGGGCACTTTAATTGGTATAACTGCCTAAGTACAGTGCTTTACTCGGACTTAAAATTCTTGCAAAATCTTGATAAACCCAGCACCGAATTAAAACCAGCCGAGTTAAAATTTTTGTCCTTAAAAGTATGATTTGTATGTCACAGTATCAACATTGATTTATTAACCAATAATTGGCAGGTCATATTATAGTTTCCATAGCCTGTTCTATGAAAATTTATTTAAGACTTAATCCCAGAAAAATAACTGAATCACTTCCCTTTAAATTTACTTGGAAAGTAATCCTGTTGCTGTGGATTTTTTTAGCAAGCGACACAAACATTGCATTTAGGGAACAGGACCAAAGGAATGTGAAACACCCAGAGGAAGTTTGTTTCCAGATCTGAGTTTTGGAGGTCACTGTCTCAGGGAAATGGTCTGTTTTGGAAGCTTGTAACTGGACTGCGGGCTAGACAGGCTGGATGTTTTGTTTGTTTGTAATCACTCTGTTGGTTCTCGGTCAGTCTGTACCACAGTGACAAGTACAGCTTCGTGTTCAAGCGCTGCAGCAAACTAAAACTCAGCCTGGTGCCTGCTCCAGCTTCAGGTTTTCCTCCAACTCTTTTGGTAGGCGTTTGCAGGCTGGGAGCGGTGGCCCTGCCTGCGTGTCTGGGTTGACTTTGTCCTCAGTCTTGGTTCTCTGTTTCTRCATGACCCGTGTCCTCCTCTGAACTTTTTCTCATAAGCTGATGCTATCCACAGTCAGGCTGTGAAAATGCAGGGTTGTAGGTGGCCAATACAGAGAGCAGGAGGAAGCCTGAACAAGGCTGTAACTTTGAAGTTCTTGGTTATAGCGTGGTCTCCTGAGCAGAAGTGTGATGGTACACCATAGGTTGTGTTTAGCCCAAATAGGTATTGCAGGAGGAGAAGCTAAGCTAGTGCAGTTGCTTTTCAATCTGTTCCTGAACAACTAATAGTAGCTATACAAAAGATACTTCCACAAACAGGACTATTTAGACAGGGAAATTCTGCAGTGTTCCCTGCAGCTGACTCTTTCTGCTTTGTTGAGAGGTATCATTTTAGGCTGATGATGGGAGCAGCCATAAAGGTGACCTGGTTATAAGGAAGAAAATACTGAACAGAAGATCTCTGCTCAAATACTGACAGAGAAAATGCCTGCCAGCCTGGGAACCAGGCCTGGGAACCAGAAGCATCCTTGAGGAGTGCAGCTGGCATCTTTGAAGTGCAGCTGGACACCGAGAAAGCAGAGACATCCCGAGATACCATTGATAAGAGCAAAAACAAGGAACTGTAACAGCAACTTATCGTCTGGAATGGTGGAAAAAAAGTCTGGAAAAGGGGGAAAACATCCTGAGAAAGTAAGCATTGGTAACTGCCATTGGCTGTTCTAACTCACAGAACAGAAAAACAGTCTGATAAAAACAAAGATTGGTCTGAGAGAATAGAAAACATAACCAGTTATTGGCTGTGCCAGGTGAAAAATAGAAATTTCCAGCATCTATTGGCTGTTTGGGGTGGTGGTGTCCTACGCCCCTTTATGTCTCTGTGATATAAAAAGGGCTTACTTTTTACCCAAATGGAGCCTCTTTCCCGYGCACGAACCCCTTTTCCCCATGATATTTTCTCAGCAGAGCAGACCCTCGCCGAGGATGCCGGGCTGACTTCAGGCTCTGTGATGCGGATCATCGTCCAACTGCGACTTCATCTGTTGTCGACTGGCCCCGCTGCTGGGATTGGTTTGATGAGCACTCGGTACTGGTAAATAATTACTGATAACTATATTTGCTGCTTTACTAGTGGTAGTTCTGCAGTAATTTGTAATATTGAAATATAGACTTGCTGCTAGTATTGATTGCTGCTGCTGTGGAAATATACATTCGCTTTCTGGTAGTAATTTGTAGCATAGATATACTTCTTTTGCCAATCGTAACTATACTTGCCTTGATAGTAGTAAGCTGTAATGAAGAAAAGAACATAGGTAATAAATCCTCCGTGTCTTTGGGCGTGACAGAGCCCTGCAAACGGTTGCAATCTTTGCACACCCACAGGCCAGGTAACCCTTCTGGGTTGTGGCATTAATTGGCGTCAGAAGGGGGGTGCTGTGATACACGGGTCATGGATGTTTGGGGGAAGGCAGTAGAAGAGCAGCGAAAATGGCAAGAGGCTAAGGGGTGGAAAACCCCTGAGTGGGACAGGGATTGGGTGTCTGAGAATTGGCTGAATTGGGAAAGGCTGCGAGCAGAGTTTCAGAAGTGGCAGGACACTCATAAATGCAAAGCAGAGGATGACAAGGGGGCCTTCATCGGGCTTCTCACGGAGGCACTGGCGGCCGCAGGCGCTTTGTTTAACACTGCTGGGCAGGAACTGGAAGCTTTGCAGCGAGCTAAGGATGCAGAAGCACAAGCAGTTGCCTTTGAATCCCATAGTTCTGTTAGAAACCAATTACTTGGACAATTAGAAACGAACCTCAGGCCTCTGGCTATACAACAGCTAGAGCAAGAGCCTACGTGCCTGGTCTCAGAGAGCGAGATCATTGAAAAGATACACATACTGAAAATGGATAACGAGGAGGAGGGCTTTGATTCTGGCAGCGGGTCTTCCACCCCCGCTTCGTTAGCCGAGCATCGTCCAGATAACGCAGCCTCCTTGTACCCTAGCATTAAAACTTCCCCGGTACAACTCCCGGCTCCTGCCGGAGAGGAAGGCGCTCCCCCACCGCCTGGGGTCACAGCGACCACTGCGAATTCTAACGCAGAACAGCTAAGGCAGCTGTCCTTGCAGTATGGCAAAAAGCCCCATGAGGACTGGGTGGGATGGGTGGCACGGTGCTACCAGCTTGGGGCTGGAACCGTCATCCTTAATCAGGCTGAGGCCGGACAAATATTCCTGGGAGGAAGAATATTTCTCTTAAACCCTGATGCAGGGGCCGGACTGAATACCTTCTCCCTGTTATCTTCCATAATACACACTGTCAGAAAAATGCCGGGACCACGGGGATATCTCCCTCCTCCTCCGTGGAGTACTCCCGATGGATTTTCTGGATGGACGATGAGACTGGCTGCTCGGGATGTCCTTAAGGGACAAGGGGATATACCCCGCGACATGATGGCTGTGCCAGCAACAGCAGCAGGGAAACTAAAACTCTTGCAAAATGCAGCACCGGGGGGGCCAAAGAACCTGGCCTTAATGTTACACCATGAAACCTGGGACTGGAATACCATAATGGCCCAAGGGCTGCAAAATTGGACAGCCCTTATGGGGAGGCAACGAGGACGGAGAAGCACCCCCGAAACGGTAGTCTGTAAAAGGGAAGGTCGCGTCGTCCAGATGCTAAGGGGAGGTCAGAGGAATAAGAATAAGGGACAAAATGCTCGAAATGCTGGAATTAATCGATCCGACACAAAACGAACTCTTGGCAGACAGGAGTGTGATCTGGAACGGAGACGCTTACGGGATCTCCTGCGAGGAATAGGCTTCACAGCAGGCCAGTTAGAGGGGATGCCCATGTTCGTTTTGCAGAGGCTGTGGGATAACCGTGATGGGGGCAGCACCAGCAGCCCGGGGGCAGGGAAGGGACCGGGCAGCGTTAGTCCCTCTCCTTCCCCCACCCCAGACAACCTTGTTCTGTCCATTCCCCCAACCCCACTACCCGAAAAAGAATAGAGGAGCTCCGAGCACTGGCCCAGGGAGACCCAGCGACCCCTCCCAGGTGGCCAAAATTTTTGGAATTAATATTAGCAGCCTTGTATACCATAATAGTGAACAGCAAATACTCCATCTCTTTTCTTATGGGTACAGAAGCCTCAATATCAATGATTAAAGCTGAGGATGCCCCTGGGTTAATTCAGAAATCTCAATAAAGGATTTCTATAGTAGTGATTACCAGGAAAAATGAGAGCTCCCCATGGCCAGGATAAAATTGGCTCTGCCCGGTGGAAGGACACCGAGACCCATAGAGGCAGTAGGGCTTTTTACGTGTTTTGAGTATGGATATATTAAAATCCCAGACTATTCATACCCCTTTAGGCTCTCAAACCCTCAGACCCAGAACTCTGTAATTTCTGTCAGTATAATACCTGCTGTGGAGGCTTTTGCTTTTCTGTTAGCACCCAAGTTACCCAAAAGGCCCTTCACCCACGTATGACAGTACTGTATTACTCCTGAAGCCTCACAAGGCATAACTGCTCTTATCCAGGATTTAGAACAATGGGGTATTTTTCAGAAAACTCATTCACCATATAACTCCTCCATACGGCCTGTCCGTGAGTCTAACAACGCCTGGTGTTTGATGGTAGTCTGTTGTAAATTCAGTGAAAATACTGGACCCTTACATGGTGCTGTCCCCTCTATTACAAATCTTATTTTTTCTGTAGAGCAAGCAGCCCAGCCTTGGATGGCTGCCTTGGATATAAAAGATATGTTTTCTGCGGTCCCATTACAGCCTGAGGATCGAGAGAGACTCACTTTTACCTGGGGCAGAATACAGTTTGCTTTTCCCTGATTACCCCAAGGGTTCAAGCATAGCCCTACGTTGTCACACCAGCCTGTAGCTAGGGAATCAGAACAAGTCCCACAGGAGCCAGGGGTGACAGGCTATCAATACACAGATGACATTTTAAATGGAGGTGATTCCCCCAGTAAGGTCCAAATAATGTGTGATCGCTCTGGGAACTGTAGGATTCTGGCAAGCACATTTTCCAGAGTTTGATACAATTGCTTGACCCTTACACGGTCTGCTAAAGAGCTGTGCTACCTGGGCCCAGGCAGTTATTAATGAAGAAGCATTTCATTTATTAATATGCAGTGTTTCAGAATATTAGGCTGTGGGCCCCATAATACCAAAAGCCTGCAATATAGGACATACAGAGAGAGGATATCAATGGGGATTGTAGCTATGAGTTCCTGATAAAGCCCAATTAACTCCTGTACCATTTGGATGAAAGGGGTGGCAAGGTTTCCAGTTGCGGTATTTGCCCTGGAAAAAATCCTTGCTGACTACTGATACAGTCCTGTTAGATAACAGAGCCCGTTGCATGAGGCACACCTTTAGAAATACAAACCCTGTTCTCTGTTCTTAAAAGAATCAGAGAGTCTGCTCCCATTCCCTGGGCACAGAATGGAATAGTTCAGTTGGAAGGGACCTGCAACGATCATCTAGTCCAACTGCCTGACCCCTTCAGGGCTGACCAAAAGTTAAAGCATGTTATTAAGGGCATTGTCCAAATGCCTCTTAAACACTGACAGGGTTGGGGCATCGGGCACCTCTCTGGGAAGCCTGTTCCAGTGTTTGACCACCCCCTCGGTAGAGAAATGCTTCCTGATGTCCAGTCTAAACCTCCCCTGGCGCAGCTTTAACCATTCCCATGTGTCGTGTCACTGGATCCCAGGGAGAAGAGCTCAGCACCTCCCTCTCCACGTCCCCTCCTCAGGAAGCTGTACAGAGCAATGAGGTCTTCCCTCAGCCTCCTTTTCCTAAACTAGACAAACCCAGTGTCCTCAGCTGCTCCTCGTAGGACATGCCTTCCAGCCCTTTCACCAGCTTTGTTGCCCTCCTCTGGACACATTCAAGCTCCTTCACATCATTCCTAAATTATGGGGCCCAGAACTGCACGCAGTACTCAAGGTGAGGCCGCACCAGCGCTGAATACAGCGGGATAATCCCCTCTTTTGACCGGCTGGTCGTGCTGTGTTTGATGCACCCCGGGATGCAGGTTGCCCCCCTGGCTGCCAGGGCCACTGCTGGCTCACACTGAGCCTGCTGCCCACCAGCACCCCCAGATCCCTTTCTGCAGGGCTGCTCTCCTGCCACTCCTCTCCCAATTTATACCTGTGCCTGGCATTACTCTGTCCTAGGTGCAGAATCCAGCATTTGGACTTGTTGAATTTCATGTCATTAATGCTCAACCCAGTGCTCCAGTCTATCTAGATCCTTCTGCAAGGCCTCTTGTCCCTCAGGAGAGTTAACAGCACCTCCCAGTTTGGTATCGTCAGCAAACTTGCTAATGGTGCATTCAAGTCCTGCATCCAGATCGTTGATAAATACATTGAACAGGACTGGTCCTAGAATTGAACCCTGAGGAACACCGCTGGTGACCGGTTGCCAGCCAGATGTAGCCCCATTCACTACAACCCTTTGAGCTCTGCCCTTCCACCAGTTCTTCACCCAGCGCACCGTGAACCTGCTCATCTCACAGCTGGACAACGTGCCCAGAAGGATGCTGTGAGGGACAGTATCAAAAGCCTTACTAAAATCCAGAAAAACTACATCTACTGCCTTCCCTTCATCCACTAGCTGGGTGACCTTATCATAGAAGGATATCATAGAATCATTAAGGTTGGAAAAGACCTTTAAGATCATCAAGTCCAACCATCAACCCAGCACCCATGCCCACTAAGCCATGTCCCAAAGTGCCACATCCACACATTTTTTGAACGCCTCCAGTGTTGGTGACTCTACCACTTCCCTGGGCAGCCTGTTCCAATGCTTGACAACCCTTTCGGTGAAGAGATTTTTCCTAATATCCAATCTAAACCTCCCCTGGCGCAACTTGAGGCCATTTCCTCTCGTCCTATCACTTGTTACTTGGGAGAAGAGACTGACACCTGCCTCTCTACAGCCTCCTTTCAGGTAGTTGTAGAGAGCAATAAGGTCTCCTCTCAGCCTCCTCTTCTCCAGGCTAAACAACCCCAATTCCCTCAGCTGCTCCTCATAAGACCTGTTCTCCAGACCCTTCACCAGCCTCGTCGCCCTTCTCTGGACACGCTCCAGCACCTCAATGTCCTTCTTGTAGTGAGGGGCCCAAAACTGAACACAGTATTCGAGGTGCGGCCTCACCAGTGCCGAGCACAGGGGCACGATCACCTCCCTGCTCCTGCTGGCCACACTATTCCTGACACAGGCCAGGATGCCGTTGGCCTTCTTGGCCACCTGGGCACACTGCCGGCTCATGTTCAGCCGGCTGTCGACCAGCACCCCCAGGTCCTTTTCCACCGGGCAGCTTTCCAGCCACAAATTAGTTAAACAGGACTTTCCCACCACAAACCCATGTTGACTGTGCCTGATGATTGCATTGTTCTTTAAATGCCTTTCAATAGTACCCAGTATAATATTATCCGTAATTTTTCCAAGAACTGAGGTTAGACTAACAGGTCTGTATTTCCCTGGGTCTTCCCTCATGCCCTTTTTGTAGGTTGGAATAACATTGGCTCACTTTCAGTCAGCAGGGCCCTCCCCAGACTCCCAAGTCCTTTGGTAGATGATCAAGAGTGGTCCTGCCATAACATCCGCTAGCTCCTTCAGTACTCTGGGATGAATCCCATCGGGCCCATGGACTTGTGAACATTCAGCTGATACAGCTGGTCCCTGACAAATTCAGTGTCCACAAATGGAAAGTCACTGTTTCCACACGCATGGTCCTCCGACTCGGACGACTGGGCAGCCCAAGGTCTATCAGTATTATTAAAGACTGAGGCAAAAAAATCATTGAATGCCTCCATTTTTTTCTTCATCTCTATTAGTCAGATGACCATCTTCAACAAATATCAGTCCAATGTTTTCTTTAGACCTCCTCTTGCTATTAACGTACTTAAAAAAGCCCTTCTTGTTTTCTRACMGCACYGGCCAGTTTCAATTCTAATTGAGCTTTGGCCTTTTGTGTCTTCTCCCTGCATAGACGAACCACAGCTCTGTACTCTTCCTGCGAAGCCTGACCTCGCTTCCAGAGATCATACAATTTCTTTTTCCTCTTGAGCTCCACGAGGAGTTCCCTGTTCAGCCAAGCTGGTCTTCTACCCCACTTGCTTGACTTTCGACACACTGGAATTGCCTGCTCCTGTGCTTCTAAAAGGTGGTTCTTGAAAACTGACCAGCACTCATGGACTCTTAAGCCCTCAAAAGCAGATTCCTAGGGGACATGGCTAGGTAGCTCCCTGTATAGCTTAAAGTTTGCTCTCTTGAAATCCAGGGTAACAACTCTGCTGTCCTTTTTTCTCATKGCACTGAAAATTTTAAACTCRACCATTTCATGATCACTGTGGCYAAGAGAGCCACCTACCACATCTCCCACCAGTCCTTCTCTATWCACAAATAGCAAGTCTAGGAGGGCATCTTTCCTAGCTGGCTCACTGAGTACTTGTGGTAAGAAGTTATCGTCCACAAACTTCAAGAATTTCCCAGACTTGCTCGTCACAGCAGTATGGTATTCCCAGTTGATGTCTGGGAAGTTGAAATCTCCCATAAGGACCAGGGCTACCGATCCAGAGATTTCTCTGAAATGCCTACAGAATAATTCATCAGTGCTTACATCCTGGCTCAGCGATTGTRGTAGACACCCATTACAWCATCTCCTTTGTTTTCCACCCCCCTAATCCTCACCCASAGGCTCTCAACCACATCATCACTAACTGTTAAGGGCTGTACAATCAAACCTCTCCCTTACATACAGTGCAACTCCACCAGCTCGCCTGTCCTGCCTGTCCCTYCCGAACAGCCTGTGGCCCTCCMTCCSAGCACTCCAACTGGGGGACTCATTCCACCAAGTCCTACTGTACCAATGATATCATAGCTCTGGGGACTGACCAACGCTTCCAGTTCATCCTGTTTGTTTCTCATACTGTATGTGTTGGTGTACAAGCATTTCAGATGTGCTCCTGAGCCCTCTGTGCTCCCTGGAGCAGCATAAATGTTCCCACTAGCATCGTCACSCTCAGGTGATGCCGTGCCAACCCTTGGCTTACCTTCAGCTCTCCTGTCGGTACCCCCTTCCCCCAYTGATTCCGGTTTAAAGCCCTCTCAGTCAGTCCTGCCAGCTTATGACCAAAGATGCATTTTCGCCATCGGGACAGGTGGGTCCCGTCAGGCCTCAGCATACCTTGTGCTGTGAATACCCTTCCATGGTTATAAACCCCAAAGTTTTAGTGGAGGCATCAGTCCTGGAGCCAGATATTGATATCTTGGGCTCACCTGTTTCTTCCAAAAATCTCTCCCCATTACTCGGAGGATCAAGGAAACCACTAGCTGTACTCCTGAGTTTTTTAACATTCTTCCTAGGGCCCTGAAATCTCTTTTGATCGACCTTAGACTTTTTGTTGCAGTATCATTAGTACCCACATGAAACAGCAGGAGCTGATAATAGTCTGAAGCTGTACTAAGCTCTTCAGTCGTCTGGTGACATCCCTAATTCTGGCCCCAGGGAGGCAGCAAACTTCCCTGAAAAGAGTGTCTGGTCCATTCCGCACAGGACGGAGTCACCRATGACCACAACTTGCTGTTGTTTCTTCTTGGCGCTGGTCTTAATGTAGGTCTTGTTGYGAGGGGTTGGTCAATCTGCCCTTGGTGAGAGTGCTTGCTTCTGTCTCATTATGTGCTTCGTCTACTGTACCCAGGGCGTCGTACCTATTGTGTAAGGGTATCTGAGAAGGTAAGGAGGGGTTTCTCTCACAGGTCCATGCAGTAACCTTCTTCCACTCCTCCCTATGCCTTGTAACACTGCCTTTCTCCTGGTACAAAACAGATCCTGGGCCTGCTTCCACAGTGGCCACACTGAGCTGGCTTGCATGCATCAGAGGCGGCAGAGCACAGCTCCATTGGTCAATCTCCTTCTCGGACTCTTGGTTGCTCCTCARTCTGCTCACCTCCTCCTGCAGCTCGGCCACCATGCAGAGCAGTTCATCTGCCTGGTCACACCTCCCACCGGCTTGCTTGCTATCACCTCCATCTCCAGGAATATTGTTTTAGCCTGTTTAAATCACCTGCTCTGCCAGGTTTCCCTCAGTCGCTCGGGGAACACCCCCTGTTCAGTTGTAGTCTCGCCTTGTCCTCGCCTATCCCTCGTGTGTCCCTCGCCGCTGCCGGCTGCCCCGCTGCTGGTGCTCCTCGCGCGGCTCTGCCATCCGCTGCRCTCTCAGTGCAGTCCAGGAGATGGTGATGCACAGAGCACATCGCGGCTGGATCGAGGGGACACCTGGGAACTGACAATACGATATGCAAAGGCAAGGGGGTGCTGAGCCCGGTGCTGATGCAATATATATATATATATATGTATATATAATGATTGGAAAACTAAAAGGTGGAAAATTAAAGGAAGGTGCTCGATCACCAGGGTGACGAGCATCTCATTTCTAAGTGATGGATATCCAAATTACCTAATATCCAAAAGGAATGAAGCGATTTTGTTTTTCTTTCAGGTCACCCTAACTGCAACATCGGCGACTGGAAACGCAGATTATTCTCCCTGGATTTTGGTCCTACCTTATTCATCGTACTGATTTGGCAAGGTGGCACGAAATGAAACAACATCATGAGCACTTCTCTTTCTTATAATTGTTATATTATATGCACAATGATTAGATCATATCTAGTAATTACACTATTGCTTGTTCCCTTATCTCAAGGATGGAATAACAATTGCGTTGTTCAATTTATGAATACAATTTCTCAAGCAGGCAACAAATTGGATTGTTGGTATTGCTTACACCACCCTCRATCATTAGATGCCAAATTTTGGTGGTTAGCAGAACCTGTCCCTGAAGCATCTTTTTATCAATCTAATTTGGCACATTTACTCCCCAATACACCAAATTATCGACAACAACCTTTCAAAGCACATTCATATTATAAGGCCCCACAGTGCATTACGATGCCCTGTGGCATCAAATTCAGTTTGGGTGGGGAAGGCAAGCAATTGTAATTACACTTTGTATTACAATCACACTCAAGCATGGTTTCAATGTCAATGTGACACAACACAAGCTTGTATTGATTCTCRTCTGGAAACCTCGTGGACCTGAAATAATGAATCAGCAATTACAAACAAAGGGGTTTTTAATGGACTCTGGCATCTTAATGGAACATTAATAACATGAACTGTCAAAGATACTGTACTCTCACCGGTCCTAATTCTACATGCTGTTGTCTACAGAGTAATGGTTGGCTTAGTACTAATGATAATTGRGACATACATGGCCAAAACAACGTATCTGGCTGTATAGATCGTAACCCCTTTTGGACACGCCAATTAATGTGCTTAACAAAATCGAATTGTTTTTCTAATCCATGATGTTCATTATGCAAACATGGCAATGACTCCAGGCAAAGCTGGGGGGCCAACATTTTAACACCTGGGTGGTTCTGGCTTTGCAGCCCTAATGCCTCTACCACCGCAGCAGACAGGCACTTGTACCATAGCAGGTCTTGCTCCTTAAGCATTTTGATCTCAAGGTTTGACATTTAACTTTCAACACAACCATTACCCTGTATGTAATCAGGGCAGAGTGTCTAGGCCCGCAGGAACAAGACCATCTAACTTTCCCAAGTTTRCACGTGCGCTGTTTCCAAACTTGGGTGTCGCTGAACTAGAATGAGCTGTTGTATTTCTGCTACACTTGAAATTACCCAAAATGCTACTATGGATGCTTTAAAGAACCTACAGACAGAGATTAACTCGCTCTCACAATTGGCTACACTCACAGGTGAATTATTAAGAGAAGTCATCGTTGTGGGGTTAACTAAGAGGTTTTTATTAATGATTAAATGATGATCAAATGGTAATTAATTGATGATTGAATGAAAATCCAATGGTAATCAAAGGGTGATTAAGCAATAATTGAATGTTAATTAAATGGAGATTTAACAATGATCTGACAATGACTTAGATGGTGATTTAAACAATAATTTARATGGTGATTTAAACAATAATTTAGATGGTGATTAGACAATGATTTAGACAGTGGTAAAACACTCTACTACTTACTGTACTTCTAATAATTAAGCTATAGCTGCATATATAAATGTCACTAGCATAAAATATACCTTTAGGCTTAATGTAAAATGTCGCTTACCTTGTTATAGACATCAAATGCTGGGTAAGGGGCGTCTCAACCTCRAGGAGTAACCTTGAGAGGAGTCCCTACCTCTGTGCAGCCTGCTGCTGTGCCGGAGAGCTCGATGGGCTCGGGGGGGCTRCGGATATCTACAGCGTGAAGTGCTGGACTGGTAGTCAACCCCCCCTCGGTGTATGTGCAGGTGTGCAGCTGTAGCAGTTTTAGTTTTGTCTAGTCCCAGCTCGGGCTGGTGCTGTTAGTCGTGATAAGATGTGGGCTAGACTTCTTAGTCCCTGAGAAGACGTGGCCTCGCACAGGTCTCAGGGTTTGCACGGCGGGGCTGATTTCAGTCAGGGCTGCTTCTTGGTGATGCCTGAACCMAGGTACYGCTCACTCACTCAGAGTGGGGGCATCCATCACGGCTACCATGGATTATTTTTTAGGCTCGCAAAGGTGTATTTGTGTGTTCATGAATACTGCCTGTTGCTTCTCTGCTAACAAAGTTAAACAAATCGAATATGAAGTGAATGTTATTCAGCAACACATCCACCAAATAGCCCAAGAGCAGCCCCTGCCCGGGGGCTGGCCAGCTGCACAGTCACGGCCATCGTCCTGGCTGCCAGACCCCGGGGCATGGGCACGGCGCTTCTCAGTGCCACTAGCTCCCCTCCTGGCTGTAGGATTCGAGCTTTTCTGTAGTGTATCTCGTACCAAAGCACTGTCTGTMTCACTTTTGTCCAAACCAGTACTGTATACTCGTGCCTCAACCAACAAACCCTCTCAGGAGCTGCAACAGCATTGGGCCTGACATGGACATAGGTCTCCTCCGCCTCACGCATTAGGAGGCAAGAGAGACGCACCAGGCAGGGTGTAGTCTCACTCCTAGTGACCCATCAGTGGTCGTAGGCCAAAGGGTGGAGTGATGGGAGCAGCCATAAAGGCGACCTGGTTATAAGGGGGAAAACATTGAACAGAAAAAGACCTCTGCTCAAATACTGACAGAGAAAGTGCCTGCCAGCCTGGGAACCAGAAGCATCCTCGAGGAGCAGAACTGGCATCTTTGTAGTGCAGCTGGGTACCGAGAAATCAGAGACTGCCCAAGATGCTATCGATGTAAAGTGCAAAAACAAGGACCTGTAACAGCAATTTATCGTCTGGAATGGTGGAAAAGAAGTTTGGAAAAGGGGGAAAACATCCTGAGAAAGGAAGAGTTCGTAACTGCCATTGATTTGTTCTAACTGACAGAACAGAAAAACAGTCTGGAAATACAAAAATTGGTCCGAGAGAGTAGAAAACATCATCATTTATTGACTGTGCCAGGTGAAAAATAGGAATTTGCAGCATCTGTTGGTTGCTCCAGGTGATGGTGTCCTTCAACCTCTTACGTCTCTGTGATATAAGAAAGACTTACTTTCTACCCAAAATGGAGCCTCTTTCTCTAAGAAGTGCCCGTGCACGGACCYCTGTTCCCCACAACATTTCCTCGGCAGAGCGGACCCACCCCAGGGACGCCAGGCTGACTCCGGGCTCCGTGATGCGGATCATTGACCAAGTGAGACTTTGTCCAATTGGCCCCACTTCACTTCTGGGATGGGTTTGATGAGCACTTGGTACTGGTAACATTATATATATTTAAATATATCTATCTATMTATATATATATAGGCACACATRTAAGTAATTACTGATAAGTATATTTGCTGCTTTACTAGTGGTAATTCTGTAGTAACTTGTAATAYTGAAATACAGAYGTGCTACTAATATTGATTGTGCTGCTGTTGAAATATATATTTGCTTTCTAGTAGTATTTTGTAGTATAGATATACTAATCATAAGTGTACTTGCTTTGATAGTGATGACCTGTAGTAAAATGCAATAAAGTAATTCAGGAAATTAATCCTCCCTGTCCTTGTGCATGACAGAGTCCCGCAAAYCCACGATTGCAGCCTTTGCCCACCCGCGGGCTGGGTAACCCTTCTGGGTCATGACAGTCGAATGGAGGAGTTTCTGTTAGGCTGCATCCAGTGGATACCAGCACTAACTAGTGGGCATTGAGAAAGGGATAGGATGAAATCATACCCTGTGTCTCTATTGTATTGTTTTGGCTTTTTGCGGGCTGGCAGTGAAGAGGAGGTAGAGGAACAACAGTCAATTCCAGTTCAAAGTGTGTTCAGATACAGAGATGATGCTGGAATATAAGGGTCAGGAGATGCTGCTGGGCTGCAGATTTAGTCTGTTACCTTGCTTTGGTATTTCTTTCCAGGAATCTTAGTGACCCTTTCCTCAATACACTAGCTCCTTCACTTTCCATGTGGCTGGAGAAATGCAAGGTTAAACAGGTTGAAGAGTGTGAGGCATTCATCTTCCAGAGCTTGGGCTTAGCCTTCAGCTGTTGAGCACCTTCTCATTCCACCGTACAGGGCAAAGAGGATGCAAAGCAGGCATGCCTCACTCCAGCTTGTGTTACAGCAAGGGTTACGGTGCATCTCCACAATTAACAAAGCAAATAATGCTGCCATTAGCCTTGWCTTTTCCCAAGGTGTGATGTGATTCTTCCCCAGAAACACCAGCAGCACAGGGAGAAACGTGCTGGTGAGCCCCAGCCCCAGYGGCCACGCAGCAGCAGCCTCCAGCTGTGGATGGGGAAACAGGAGGAGCTGGTGTTGCAATGGCATCCGGATTCCGGCTTGGCCAGACAAGCGCTGACATTTTTCCATCACATGTGACCCGTTGATGCCTTCTGCTGTAGTTTTCATTCAGGAATGCTAGCTGTGGTCAGGCTGCCTGTATTTACAGACACAAATAAACTGCTGCTGACTGAAATACRCCATTCCCATGACTGCGCTTGGCACTAACCTTGCAAGGGTAAAGGCAGATCTGCTTACACAGTAAAGCAAAGCCTTCTTGCTCTTAGCATCACTTCCTCCTTTTTTTTTTTAGATGCAACCTTGTAGAGAAGCTAAATTTGGGGGGCAGAGCCCATAAAAATTAGAAACAAGAAATTCTTTCTTTTATTTATTTATATAAAGTTTCTGTGGTACCTTCTGATAGTAGAAGTGACACGAAGAAAGCCTGACCTAGAGGCTGAAGGCTTCCTGCACCCAGGCACGGCAGCTGCTGTCCCCRTGGGCCAGGCACCCGTGGTGGGTGCTCTGTGCCACCTGGCCCAGCGCCGCGGGCAGCAGGATGCTCTTTGCTGACAGCAACCAACCCTATTTCCTTCTTTTTGCTACAGTTTCTTGGGTGCCTGGCCTGTGGCACCCTTCCCGCACCTACTCGCTCCCCACATTACTGCCCGGCTACTCTGCAGACCAGTTTSCCATACAGCAGAGTCTCCCCTTGCAGGGGAAGGAGGGCACTCGTAGTCCTGTCCCCAGGCCCCTTCTCTCCTCCTCTGCACTCTCCCTACCGAAACCACCCCTTAGCAGTGAGTCAAACCTCAGCTCCCTAAGGCTGCCTTGATTGTCCCGTCTCTCAGCACTAACCCAGCGTGCTGGGGAATGCCAAAGCGTAAAGGGAAGGGGGAGCAGGGGGGCACTGCCTGTGCCTTTCCTTTCAGAGTGCAAAGGAAGAAAGCAAAAAGGGGCTGGTTTTGTTTTTAAACAACTGCTTGGTCCCTTGCAAATTAACTGCAGCAGAGCTGCACTCACAGTGTTTGCTGCTTTGGGTGGCAAAGCAGGTTTAAAACGTTCCTGCCCTTCCTTTCCCTCCACTTTCCTTCCTGCTCCCCCTTTCCATGYCTGGGGCAGTACGGCTTGCATGAGGCAGTCACAGGAACTAAAAGCTAAAACTTGCTCTGTCTACTTGTGATGATTATTTTTTGACTGTTTTCTATTTTTCTTTYGTGATAGTGATGAAATCTATCTTGCTGGCGCAGCACTAGGCAGTGGGATGCTCACAAAACCCGAATTTGCGCTCCTTCCCAGGYGGCAGCGCTAGTCCCAGGTATTCAATACACAACATCTCAGCCTGCAAACTTTAGCCTGGGCTTCAATATTGTGTAGGAAACGTGGAGCTGTGGAGAGCTGCCCCTCTGCAGYGCTCAGGCCTGTCCTATCGCTCCTGGTGCTGCGGGGAGGAGGCAGCGCAGCCCCCAGCCCACGCACGGGTGGGTTACAGAAAGCGGTACCAGCAGTTTAACCAGAGCCTGCCCTTGCTCTTGTTTTCAGGATGTATGCACCCTCCTCCCCTACTAGGGAAGATTTAGTGGAATCAAGTGGGAAGACAGGGCACGGATTTCATTTATTTGGGGGTTTGGGTTTTTTACCCCACCTGATCAGCGTCGATGCTGATGTGTGCCACTAGCTGCACTCCTAAAAATCCCGGTTCTGAGCTGGTTTTGGTGTGGTCTGCTGCATTTCTTCAGTACTGCTGGTAGGAGGAAGGGGGACCATAAACTTCTCGAAGGAGAGCTGTTTATACTGAGCAAATAAGAGCTTCTGTTTATAGAGGCAAAAACAAATAAAAAAAAAATAAATCCGGAAGGATGGGCCCATGGCCCTTTTCCAATGAGAAGAGCACGTCAAAACAATGAACACCATTTGTTTTTGCTTTTCCCTGGCAAGCTTCCTTCAGCTGACTATTGCATGATCTGTTCAGGGCAAAGAGACAAGAAAAAAAGAAAAAAAGAAAAAAATAAAAAGGCGGGCAGTAGCAATTGCTCCGGTTTCTCTCTCCTGCCAGCGGCTGCAGCCCCGCTGCAGTCTGTGTGGGTTTAAAGCTGCAGCTGTCAGCTGGGGTAACCCAAACCCCAGCTCCAGAGGAAAACAGATGGGGCTGGGGGAACAGTTTGGGCTGGGGGAACAGTTTGGGGGGGGGGCGGGGGACAAAACCAAAGCAAAATGTATGTTCTGAAGCAAAAACCAAAACCACTGGGTTTTATCCAGCTCCCTTTCCAGCCAAAAGTTCAGGGCTCCCCTGCTTTTCCAGGCGGGCTCTGCTGGACCCCACAGCTCTACTCCTCTGGTAAAAAGTCAGAGGTCCGGATGAGCTGCTGTGCTCCCAGCTGCCCTCCTGCAGGCACCCAGGCACCTGCCCGGCCGGACGCCAACTTGCACACCTCAAGGAATGGGTGTTTAATTTAGTTTCCTCAGCCTAAACTCCCATTTCCCTCAGGCTCCCACCAGTTTCCCGTCTGTTTAACACCGCCGGCACGGAGTGGGAGCTCCTTGTGGCGCTCCCCACCCTGGGTCAACACCAGGGCATTAGATAACATACCTTCTGCAGCAGTCACTGCGGCTCCAGCTCCTATTTTTATAGCCATGCTTTGACCAATACGGCTTTATTAATAAATCAATCAGGCAGCACCACTGCTGCTTGCAGGAGGAAGCCCCAGTTTTGGTGGAGGGCTCAGCAAGGAAACAATAAACTCTACTCACAGCATCATATATGCACAATAGTTTTATTTTGTTTTTTATATAAAAAAAATTCCTAAAGACTGCAGAATTCTTGTATCCTAATTTCTTACACAAATGCTTCCAACACCCTCTTCTTATTAAGCTAATTCCCCCCTAACTTGCAATGGCGTGGGTTCCCCTGATTTTTGACCTAGTCACCCTTTCTAATGGGATATGTCTAAAGCTGCAATATGGCACTTGGTTGACTTAGTTGGCAGGTTTAATATATCCAGAAAGCTGGGGTATGGAGTCGCACACGGCTCGGAGTCCATCAGCACAGGCGGRGAGCCTGCCTTCGCGTCCGTGCCTCCAGGATGAACCAGACTTTTCTCCTTACTGTGCAAATAACAGGCTTTGGTCACCGACCAGTCCTGTTGTAAGGGATTCTCGCCCCTGAAGAGGATCCCATCTTCAAGTGGGGAAGCAGCACATACAGTCAAGCAATTGTCCACAGCAGTCCCAGGCACCGAGACCCCATCAGTCAATTGTACCGTTGTAAGACTTGTTGAGCTTGTTGAACGTGAACTCTACATTATGCGTGGAAATAGGCTTTCGGTAGAGAGGATTGGATGCCTTTGGAGAAATGAGCAGACAAAAAGAACAAAGGTGAGGAACAAAGTCCGTGTCATGGTGAAAATGTGAAAATGTGTATAATCCCCCCTTCCTGTGCCAATTAGTTTGGAGATACCTCTGMATTTGGCTTTGACTGAAATGTGCATTCAGATCCAAAAGCAGTGGTGTTTGTCCATCAGACCCTCTGTCCRTCCTGTCTGCAGGCATGGGTGATGCCCTCAGATGCTGGGCAATCCCACCTAAAGGGCTGTCCTCCCAGAAGGGCTGTCTYGTAGACCTGACCAACCTGGCTGCTGCCACAGTTGGAGCTTGGTCCCCACTCCCCTACCTCCTTCAGCCCTCCAGCACTGCTGGGAAATACACGATGAAACCAAAGGCTGGGTATAATTTTGCAGAGTATTTGTAACTTGCCAAGGGGAAGGGCAGTGCGATGTGCCGGACCCTGAAGCCCTGCTGCGTGGCACCGTCGGGCACGGGCACCCGCATCCCACTAGCCCCCCYATACGCCAGCAGCACCCCCGCCCYGGGCTCACCATTTCGTATCTGGCCCGGGAGCGTTCGCTCTGGAATCGGTCGAACTCCCGTCTGTCGTGAATGGTGACGAGCAGCTTCCAGAGCCCCAGCAGGATGATGCCGATCAGCACCACGCTGCCGATCACCGCCAGCACGATCGTCACGGCGCTTGGGGCTGAGCTGCACGCTGGTAATGAGGGGGAGAAGGTAATTAGCTCTGGTGCGACTGTATCCCAGATCAGGACGTAACGACCTGGACCGCAGCCACTGAGGAGATGACCTCAGGGCAGTGTTAGCAGCAGTGACTAAATTAAAAAAAGCAACAATCCTCTCTGAAACCAAAGGGATTTTTTTTTTAATTAAATAAATTCCTGGCTAGAGGCAGGTCAAAAGCACAGCTCTCATGGACGTCTCTGGAGCCGGGATGTCACATAGCTCCTCGAGGGAAGAGCAGTGCTGCAGTGCCACCATCCAACAGTGATGCCTGGTTTTAATGCCGGGTGACCCGTGAGGGACACAGAGGGTTAAAGTGCCTCTGGCAAAAGCCAGCTCAGCTTCTGGCCCACATGGAGACAGGTGATCACTAGGCACTCTAAATAAGTACATTAACTGTCAGCTAATCAACTGGTCTTTCAATTAAGTGCAAGCCACAGCACAAATAAAATAAAATGTGCAGCATCTCAGTCTTTCCCATGCCGGCCTGTGCCTCAGAGGACCAAAGCAGATCGCGAGAAGCTACTGCTGGGCGCTTGCCAGCTTGTCCTGCAACACCACGTGGGGTTTTCTTTGAGAAACTGCATTGCACATGATTAAAATAATGCTGGGAAGCACAGCTGTCTGAGGCAGTCTGGGGAGGGAGCAGGGACACATAGCCCTTACGCTGCCTGGACCAGAGCTAGCTCTTTGGAAATGCAGAAATCCATAGGTGGTGTGGGGTTTTCCTAACATCCCRACTTCACCAGCAGCAGCACCAGGTGTGCCCTTCTGATTTTTTTTGCTCACAGTGGCTGTATCACCAAATCAGCATATGGCATGCATTTGGCAACGTAAATAGACTGGGTTTAATTTCAGCATCCTGAGCTGGCAGGAAGCCCTTCAGCCGCTTGCTAGCAATGCTGCCGGCTCAGGTGCATGTTTCACTCTCGGTCAGAGTCTTTTTTACTGAGTTGGGAGCATTKGGAGCTGGGTTTCAGCACCGTAAAACACCTCATTTTTTTAAATGACCCTGGTTCATCTGCTTGCACATGCCTTCGTGCAGCCAGTGAAACCAGCCTTTCTGCCCCCCCCAGCAGCCTGTCACCTCTCGCGAGGCAGCCTGTGCTATTAAAAGGAAACCCAAGGGAGGGCCAACCTGGCTCTTTGAGGACGGTGAGGTTGGATTTCCCACTGGGAAGCTCCAAGTAGGTGAATTTCATGACGCAGTTGTTCACCGGGTAGGCGCAGAGGATCGCGTTTGGGTCATCTGTTTCTGGAATGAGATGCAGAGTTGCAGGTTTTTATATTAAAAAAAAAATTCCTGAAGACTGCAGAACTCTTGTATCCTARTTTCTTACACAAATGCTTCCAACACCCTCTTCTTACTAAGCTAATTCCCCCCCTAACAACTTCYGATGGCATGGGTTCCCCTRATTTTGACCTGGTCCCYCTTTCTAAYGGGATATGTCTAAAGCTGCAATATGGCACTTGGTTGACTTAGTTGGCAGGTTTAATATTAGGAATTAGCACAATTCTCCTCTGCAAGCTGAGCAGGGCTTCCCGCGGGTGCCAGGGAGCGGAGGAACAGGGACTGAGCCTGGAAAGCAGCACAGTTTGATCACGATTCGTGCAAATTGTAACTGAGCAGCATCCAGACTTACTGCTCGAGAAAACGTGGCACTCAGCACATGTTGCATGGCAAACAGACGCAACCTCACACATACWCACACTCTTCCTTCGCACAAGTCTGCTTTGGCAATAAATGCCATTTCCTTCTTAATTTGCTAAATTTGTTGAAGAGTGGAAGCTGAACAGAAAGCAAGGGGYGCAGACTCAGCCTGTGAGGACACGGATGGGGCCAGCAGCAGCAGCAGCCCATGGCTGGCTCGTGCTCCAGCTGTGCTGAATGGCTTCAGCTCCGGAAACGGTTGAGAAGTTTGTTTTTAAAGAGTGAGATAGAAAAGGAAAATGGGAAGGGGAGGAGGGAGGRATGGGGGAAGGGAGGAGCTGGTTGGAGGGGAGGATGCAGAGATGGGGGAGTTGCAAGGAATGAGACTACTTGATTCCCATGGCCATATGGGCGCTGTTTCTTTGCCTTTTAACATACCATAGCACCAGGCAGAGCCTGTTGCTGCTCTGGTCACTATAAGATGCTTCCTGAGGAAGGCTGCTTCACAAAAGCCATCCCAAAGTTTCCGCAAAGCCATCATCTGAGCTTTGCAGTTCTAGCTTCAGAGGTGATTTCAGCAGAGCCACCGCCCTGCATGGCCACAGCTCATGGGGTGTCCCCACTGCAGGGACAGTGCCTGGAGGGAGATGGGGCAACATCTCCGGCCACGCCAGGTAGCTCTTCAGGAGCACATCTCTGTAGGCCTGCATGGGCTGAGAGCTTCAAGGGAGAGGAAGGGATCTGGGCACCCGGTGCTATTGGCTGGCAAAGACGCGACCTTGGCTTAGGCACCTGGAAAGTGCTTCCCACGGCTCTCCTCCTCACTCGTATCTGTGCGTCTGTCAYGCTGAAAAATGATCGCGTTAATGAGCACTGCTGTTCCAGCCCCTTATCTCCCTCCTGTCTGTTTGTCTTTCCTTTCAATGCCTTTGACCTGCTTTCAGTCGAAAGATTAATACTGTCCATTTCAACAGCTCTGAGCCCAGATGCAGCTGCCCCTCTGGTGACTCCTGACGAGGTTCCTGGTGTGGACAAACCTCAGCTGTTCCTACCTCGGGATGGGAAAACCTGCTCTACCTACACAGCGGTATCAAAGGCAGGGCTGGAGAAGTGCTGATTGTTACAAAGCAAAGTACTAATTAATAGAGGTAAAACTTTCCTGTTTCTTGACTAATGCTGAGTTGAGCAGCAAATCTTAGTTCCTCCAGGCCCAGCTGCTTTCAATCCCATCCTTGCACCGTTATTCTGCTAAAAGAGACAGTGATTAAAGTCTCGATAGTAATGATCTCTGTTGGTCTTCACTAGGTTTCAGAGATCACACGTCCACAGAGAGAGGTGCGGTGGTCCCATTGAGCTTTCAGGTCCACTGATGTGTGCTGTTGGCAGGTTCAGCTCAGYGCTGGACCTGTCCTGTTCCTCTCGTGTTAAAAGCTCCTCTCTGGAACCATCAGGAATGGAAATGTAATATTGCACAAGTGAAGGAGATCCTGCAGAGTCCAATGCAAGTCATATAAGCCTCCCAAAAGGCATAATTCTGGCTCGTGAGTCCAACAATAGATGCCTCTGCTCTACAAAGCTTTGAAGCACTGGCTGCTTCATACCCAGAGCCAGAAGGCATTTGGGATCTTCCAGGGTGTGTTCATTGCAACTTGATATTTAAGAAGGCCCCATCCTCCACTGCCAGGACAATGCAGAGCTATGTCTTCTGCGACAAATATCAGCATTCGGCCTCTCAGCAGGGACTTTTAACGTGCTACATAACACAAAAGCGCTTGAAGACCAGGATTTGGCTGAGTCTGCCTGTGAAGAAGTCCGTAGTCCCCAAGMACTTTCTCTAGGAATATTTTGCTTTACCTCTTTCTCTAGCAGCCCAGATCTCCAAGCCACAGAGTGCCCTGAGCTCCCAAGAGCTCAGCACCACCCTCAGTCTGACTGCAGTGGTTCCACAGAATAATAAGCGTTAACTCCCCAAAATGTCTCGAAACAGAAATTTGGCTGTGTTTTTCTCTGAAAGCCATGCGGGKGTTGGCAAACCACAGCCCAGCCTCACCTCCCAGGGTGCAGTCAGCACAAAAGCTGGCTTTGGCATGGTGCAACACCCAGTGCAGGAGAGTTGAGCTTTAATCCCCAGTATTTGCTGGCTCCTAAGAAACGCAGGCCAGCCAGGCATCAGAAAGGAGCTTTGTGTGGTTGGAAGTGCCTTGTGACCTCTCGCAGTGTGCTGCTGTGGGTGCACTCCCCCCTAAACTGCAGGGACGATGGAGAGAATGAGAGCAAGTCTCCCAGAGGGAAAGGTAGGAGATGCCACTGGTCCTAATTTAAAAGCAATACACTGGATGTGAGAGGAGTCAATGGGAAAAACATCACCTGCAGGCAGCTCGGGAGAAAGGGCGAGCAAGGTAGAGCACTCCTACCTCTATAAACTATGGGAAGAGGAGGAAATGTCAGACGTGGACAGTAATTTATCCCTGCTGGATCTCAACCCTTCCTCCAAGGGATATTGCTAAGGCCAGGGTCAGGATGGCGATTAAAGCTGTCACAAATTTGGATCCCCTCTACTCCCCTAAATAGCAACCAGGGACTCACAGAATGGAGCTTGAAAAGAAGGGGGAACAAGTCATCCACTGAGGGATGCACGTGTGGGGTGACCTCTAGAAGAGCACACAAAGGGCAGGAGAGGAACTTGCCAGGGGAACTTTTAGCAGTCAGTTCCATCAAAGCAGAAGTCATCGTCTCCAAAACAGCTTTGCTTTCTCTCACAAGCTCACTTCTTCCAAGATGAATTCTCAGAAGATTAGAGAATGCCTTTTTTGGGTGATATTTCGTCCTTTTGCACTCTCTCACGGCTCATCTAATCTTCTGTCTCATCTGCTCTCATCCCACTCTCTTTGCTCCTTGCACTGGTGGTAGTGGTTAGATGTGGTAAGATGTTATTTAAAATCAAAGAGTTTTTTACTTCAATATAGATTACAGCCTGGCGAGAGGGTCACACATACCACATATACACGCTACATACACACATACATTTCTAAATACCAGGTGTTCCCTGAGGCTTTCTTTACAGATATGTCTTGGTCTGGTTAAGAGGAGTTCAACGCCACAGTCGCTGGCTCTGTGGTGGTGCATCCTCCCCCTCCCCTGGGCTGCTCCACGATCTCAGGAATTCSCGTTAGGCCTTGGCCTTTGTGTAATGAGTTGGGTGGTAAAGCGTCCCTTGACCGTACCAGGAACTCCTGTTGCCTGGCCAAGGTGGGGAACAAGAGCGGGAATAATTCGGCATCCCCTGACAGCCTTGGACCATTCCTTACCTGGATCGTAGCTCGAGTGCAATGGTACCATTGTACTGGAATTTTGAGAATTTCAKTAATTACGGACCCAGATTGTGGCCAGGATGGAAATTTACTGATGACTAAAACCAATCATCTTGTGACCCTATAAACACCAGTCCTAAGTGAGGCCCTTTGAGCTCTCCTGGACTGCAGCGGGCTGCGACCAGCGTCTCCCTCTGAGTGGGACGCCTCTCAGAGCTCGTGAACTCTCAAGTTTGCTAAGTTCGGAGGACYGTCTCCAAAAGCTGAYGATGGGACCTGGGCCRAAACCCTTCACTCCTTGAGGCTCAACCCTCGCCCGTTGAGAAATGCCGAGACATTTGAAGTGAATATTTCACTGAACTCAAGGGGAATTTTTAACAGCTATACCTTTGTACATTTATATATTTTTTGTGYCTGTGTGCRTGCGTGTGCGAACTGCTTTAGCTACCCAATAGCTTAATATTGCCATCTCGAATCTGTAATTAACTCACTGTTGTGATTGTAGTAAATTCTATTGACTCACTTTGTAAATGTTAAATTAGTCAAAGATTAAGTGCTGCCAAAAATCTTGTGATCCACCTTAAACTGTGAATGAACCTTAGACTGCTACTAGACACATATAATCCCTTAAGCATAAACYGTTGACCAAGTCTGGGACTAGGAGTGGATCCAGCTGTGCCTAAGCTCCATTAAGAGTTTAGAAAGCAAGGGGGTCTCCCTTACCCCTTTGTGTCTTTGGTCTCTGTATAAATCATTCTAGCTCGAT
Organism: Oceanodroma leucorhoa; assembly: GCA_030449065.1. Taxonomy (NCBI): domain Eukaryota; kingdom Metazoa; phylum Chordata; class Aves; order Procellariiformes; genus Oceanodroma; species Oceanodroma leucorhoa. Next base: position 84,399 of record JASVER010000003.1, on the reverse strand, counting down.
TCTAACTTGATTTTCCTTTGTATGTTTAATCCATGTAGTAAGTGATAGAGTGAACCTTGYRATCAAACTTGGTTAAGTCGACCTTTTACAACGTCATATTAAAACCACTTCTGCTAATACMTTTGACAGTGATTCTTTAAGCGATCTAAATCATTCATCCACGACAGGCTCCCATCGTCTGCAGTCCTGCTGCTGCCCACTTACCGAGAACATCCACAGTGGTGATGATCTCGTCCTTGCAGTGCTTTTGGCAGGTTTGGTTATCAGCCAGTCTTCCTGAGTTAAACAGCTTGCATTCAATGCAGTCCCTGCAGAAAGATGCACAGAGGGGAAGATTAAGCACCCGTCAGAAACTGCATGAACATAGAGATTCACCCCTCAGAAAGGGACTCCCTGGGTGTTGGTCTGGAGGCTGCACTTCTGCACCACAAGGAAAGAGCAACTTCAGGGCCAAGCATCTCCATCTCARTGATGGATTTATTCTAGGGGTGGATTCAATGAAGGTGCAAACCAGCTGGTAGGTTTGGGATCTGTTTGCCCTTTGGATGTCAGGAACTGCACGTCAGCTACTGCAAAATCCATCCTGCCTGAGATCAAGGCAGACAGCATTGCTGCTCTGCGCCAGTCTGAGGCTGATGGCAAGGTCACCTCTGTCGCTGCGAGGCAGGCGGTCATCCCCGTCCTCCCCTTCTCTGCAGCTTGCAGCTCTCTAGGCCTGGATGTTTGCAGCTCAGGGTGCAGCAAAACTGGGGCCGCCATCCTTTCCTGCAGAGCAGGACACCACTGGAAATGAATGAGGACTTGAACCTCCATGAGGACTTGGGCAGCAGCACTTGTTGCTTCTCTGCCTGGGATACTCAGGTTGCTTAGCATGGGCTCTGAGCAGCAGCAGGCTTGCCTAGGGCTAATCAACCCTGTTTAACAAAGCGGGAGTAATTCCTTGGCTGAAAAGTCTCCCAGGAACCAAAGAGCTGCCCATCCTGCCAGTGAGAAGTCCCTCCCGAACCCCCCCGTGAGTACCTTTTAGTGCTACAGATGCCTGGGCAGGTGGGACACTTCTCACACGTCTCTCCAAAAGCCCCCGGCTCGGTGCACTGACACTTCCCACAGACGCAGGTGCCCCGGCCGCTGCACATCTGCCCGTCGCTGGAAACACAGCTGTCCGTCTCGGTGGAGCAGTTGCAGTTGTCCCCGATGTAACCGGCGTGGCACTTGCACTCCCCGCAGTGACACTCTCCGTGGCCTGAAGGCGAGAGCGGGGAGGAGGTGTCAGCAGCATCCCGGGCCAGCTGCCCCTGCGCAGGAGGGACCAGCAGCCCAGCAGGAAAAGCTGCCAGAGASACCTTACTTGGCAGAGCATCAAACAGATGGCAATGGAAAACACCTAGATATCAAATTATTATCTACATTTAGCAGCAAAAAATACCTACTCGCAGCTCCTCCAGCTTCCCTCTACAGTCACTCAGACAAATGGGCACCTCTCCCTTCCCAGTTGGGACCAGGTGGCCAGGACAGGGGCACAAATTGCCCTTGGGASGTACCAGCAGTGACGGTGACCATGRGGAGAACAGGGCAGCTCCCTTCCAGCAGACACAGCCTGCAGATGGGGGAGGTGACCTCCACCCCAAGCCCCCCTGGCACCCCCGCTCAGCGTAGCACTGCCATCCTTCTGCAGGTGGAGGGCAGCAAAATGAGTGGGTCCACACGAGGAACAACCACCCTCTATTGCAGAGCCCAAACACGATTAGCTGGTAGAGACTGCATGCTCCGGTCAGATGTCCAACTTGTTACTCTCTTCTTTTCCTCTCTCCAGATGAGGGTTCTCAAGTACCCCTCTCTTTTCAGGGTGTCCTTTTGCATCCTCCTGGTTCGCCCCCATCCAGTGCTTGACACCACCAAGCAAACGTTGACACCTGAGAGCACATTTCAGCAGCATGTTGTCGTGAGCCTTTCTTGCCCACAGAGTGCATATTCCCCACCTCTGCTGCCTGGTGCCCAGCACCCTGTAAACTGGGCTTTACAGAGCCCTACACCTCCCACCTCCGCAGAGGGCGAGCAGCATCTCTGTCACAGTCCCCAGCGCTTCCTAAGCATCACCTGGTTTCACTCGTGTGCCCACCTGAAGGCTCCAAGTAAGCTAGGAGGGTTATGCGCAGCTTCGTACCATGATTTCCACTGCTACTGGAGCAGCAAAAATATTCAAGCTGACGAAGGGTCTCTGGCAGCAGCTTTTGGAATACTGCTTCTCAAACCAGATGTGTCTGTCTCAGAGGCACGGCACCGGACAGACAAATACTTTAGGGCACGGGAGGACGTGGCAGAGTCGATGCGATCTGGCTGCTCACTGCATGAGCCAGACAGGAGGCAGCACAGCCAGACCGTGGGCAGTTTTCTGCTCGGTCTTCCAACGGCATCGGATTTTGCCAGCAGAGCCGCTGTGCCAGTAAATGGGGGGCCCACACCACGCTTCCAGCCTAGCCTTCTCCRGGCCACACCACTCAGCAAGAAGTTTTCTCCTCCTCCATGCTTCCCTGCCCACTGTGGACCCTGAGCTCTGGAGATCAGTATTACTGCCGGGCCCTCAAAATGGTGTAGAAGAGAGGGCTCCTGTGAGGGCTTCTACGTTTACTGGGCTGGCTCGTGTTTTGTACGAATTAATCTCTTCTTTCTCTGTCTACATCGAGAGAAATGAAGATGGAAATAGAGCAATGCTTCCTTGCTGGTTTTGAACCCAGGATTTAACAGCAAAAAGCCTAGCAGGTCAACCATTTCGTAAGGTCTTTCCTACGCTGCTTTCCTAACAACAGCTTTACTTAAGAAGTACTCCCAAAAACCTTAAAACTCCTTAAAAAAAAAATTAAGTCAACAAGCACCATCTCCTGTGTCCAAGCAAGACCTCTACGTCCCAGCCAGGACCGTGAAGGTTGCTGGGACCAGCTGAACCTCCCCCAGGGAGTAGCTCGGGGCAGCTCACAGCAGAGGTGGATAAAGAAACTGATCCAGTAAGGGTTTTCCTCTACCGAAGCATCCCCTTGCAACTATGGGGTTTAGCGACGGGCTGAGAAAGTCAACAGGCTTARAGGCTTGCAGTGACGGTAAGTGGAGTGGCTGGCTGCCGAGCATCTGGTTTCAGAAAGGCATCCATCAGCTCGCTGGAAATACTGCTTGAATTCCTCCTTGGTCGGTCCCTAGGAGAAGGGATGCCTTTGAAGGCATAGTTTATAGAGCTGAAGGGTTTGTATACGAGGCTCATCAGCAATCTAATTACAGCTCAGCTTTCCCACTGGAAACAGCCTCAAGCGCCTCAGACAAGATAAATTATATACATGCTCCTTTCATCGGCACAAAACCGCTGATCTCCCTGCCTCTCCCATCGCTCCAAGTTTACCACAGAGGCTGTGGATTGTCAGGCTATACCGCTTGCCAAAAGTCATGGGAACACCTTCTGTTTTACAAGGCATCTCCTATGTCCCAGCACATCACAAGCTGCCCTCCTACAGCCTCTTTTGCACTCCCCCCRTTTGCTTTGGATCCAGCCTACAAACTCAAACATTACTAGACAGAGGAGGTTATGTTTACAAGATCTCTAGAGGTGACCTCCTTCCCTGCCTACATCTGATGGAGATTAAAAATCCCTCGCTCTGTTTGCCTTCACGACGACAGCCTTGCTCTTTCCCCAGACACATCCGTACAGGCAGGTTTGGTTTGCCCCTTCCCTACAAAGCTCTGGTTGTGAGCCCATGGACACAGCTACGTCCACCACCGCTGCTGCTCAGGGCACAGTTGCAGAGCARGGACCCCCTTGCACCGTCTGCTTCACAAGCAAACCGAATGGGGTGGCTGGCTTTTATTCACAATTAAGTCAGGCGATCAGGCTCTTGCAYACAGCAAGTCTGGTGCCTCCATGGCAATGCATGTGTCCAAATTAGCTATAAATCACAGTTTTCYTAAACGGGCAGTATTTCAAGGAATCCAAAGCAGCTGGCATTGGGGCTCTGTGTACATGGCATTTAGTAAATGCACTCACGCTTGAATTGGAGCTCTGAGGGCCGAGAAGCAAGCCAACTGCATTCACACCACCCCCCTGGTCCCAACCTGGGTGGGAGCCATCCCTCCGCTCTTGGGCACAGGGGCAGAGCTCCTGCATCGGCAGCCTTAGCTTGGTCCTCCTTGGACACCACAGAGCCCAGCATAAGATGCGAATCCACTGGAAATCCATCTCTGGAAGTGTTACTGCTCATGAAATGGTTCAGTTTTTAAAGCCGTCAGTGCCAGGCCAGTATAGGAGGCTAGAAAGCCTGCACGTCCCTTCCAGCCCCTGGCAGGCTGGGGATGGAGCCTGGAACGACTGTCTCGGGGAAGGGAAACAGCCATTTCCAAATAATGCATCCTATTAAACCACTGCGACTGGAAAATTTAAGAAACAGCATCTTAAAGCAAACGGTTTTATTGAAAGGGATGAAGAAAAAGCCCTTATATATGAGGGTGACTAAGTGTGGGGTGTGAGCTTAAAATTTAAAAACATGTTGAAATGTGTTTTCTGCCTCGGCCACACTGGCTCAACGTGCAAAAAGTCACTGGCTSAAGGTCATCACGGGGAATGTGCCAAGAGTGGGAATTTCCATGCTGACCTTTAACAGCAAAGATGTTACAATCTTCACTGCCTGCATCAGCTTGAAAGAGTGGCCACTCCTGCAAGCACCGTGAGCTCCACTTCTGGTGCTCTCCTTTCATCTCCCACACAGCCCGAAGACTGGAGAAATGTGGTGAGTGGGATACCTTTATTTCTCATACGGGCATGACAAGAGTCGTCCCACTTCTCAACATCCACCTGGAGCACTGGAGATGGGAATCCACTCCGTCCTCTTGCTCAGGACAAAACCTGAGAGAAGCCCCAAAGCAACATGGCATGCTGGTCACAGCGAGTCTTTTGGTGACGGTGACCCAGAGGTGAGGTTTGCAGCATGCAGAGTGTTACCTGGTACTCATATTTCACAGCAAAATGTATTGCACATTTCCAGTCTCAGCTATCCTACGGTCACACGCAAAGCTATTGTGGTTAAGCAGTCTCTATGCCATGTAAGATCATGCCTGCAGGAAGCCTTCCACCACTACGCCGATCATGAACCGAGTTTCACTTCCCAGTTTCATTTCCAATATGATAAATGYGTCCTCGAGGAGGGTGTGTTTCAAGACACCTCTGCACCAGCAGAACTCTCATGGTGCAGGACATTCCCCTGGATTTTAACCCCCTTGAACCCTTCGAGTTTGCATGTTCCCTATTAAAGCCGGTTTGTGAAGCCAAAAGACATTAATTATGTTCTCCAAACATAACAAGAGATGTTTTTTTCGGTTCTCATCCTTGAAATGAGACGAGCTTAGATGTTTAAAAGATCCAGATCTAATTGGGAAATGAAATRCTCCCTCTGAATTTGATAACATACTTTCCAGCCATCCCTTGATTGTTGGGGGGGGCTAACACGAAACACATGTCAGGGAGGCTGCAGAAACACGCTGGGAGGGTGTAGCAGAGGAAAGCAAAGCTTCTGGCAGGGGAGAGCAGTCCCCAGACTAGGTTTGGACTAGTCTGGGCTCCRGTGGGGCGGGAGCCGCAGGGAGCACCGCTGCTTGGAGGCACCCTCCTCCCAAGGAGGCYACCGAGGTGGACCGAGACTCGCAGCCCAGCTGGTTCCTCTGCCTCTCTCCCTGCCCCGAAATACATCCCCATCCCACCGCCGGGCCCCGGCTGGGCTGCACATCTCGCTGTCACTCAGGTGGCTTTTGGCAGGACATCCAGCCGTCCTCATTTCACCCCAGCCGCCTCTGCCTCTCCCCCTCAGCTGCCCGCCGGGATGACAGCCGCAGACCAAATCCCCTCTGCCCTCACCCCGGCACTGCACAAACCCGGCTTGGCAGCCCCACACCAGCGCTGCGTGCCGCGGCTCCGGCCCCCGAGCAGGGTCGTTGCCGGCAAGCAGGAATCGGGATAGCAGCTTCTGGCAGAAACTTCCAGCCTCTGACCCTGATTTCATCCCGGGCTTCCTGCCAGCAGGCTGCAAAGTGGGACCCCGCGGTGGCCGAGAGCTCGGCGGGACAGCCCGTCTGCCCGCTGCGACAACTGAGCTCGCCTTGTAGGAACTGCACTGACCGCTGCTGCACCAAGAGGTCTGAAACTCAGTGCACTAAAAGCTCTGTCGCTCGGTCTTTTGATAGAAAGCGGTTTTCCTAAAGCCCCCTACTTTTGGGGACCACAAAATTATGCAAAAATACCAGCTTTCTTTTGAGAGAAATAAAAAATGATCCCAGCTTCTACGGAGGGGGAGAAAGGGTTTGAAAACAAGCCCCTCTAACACTCCTTTTTTTCCCCACCTTCTAGGAAATTAAATTGATGTGCCTACCACACAAGGAAAAAAAAAATCCTTGTGATTTTTAAGCCAGTTTCTTGGTTTCTGAGCACTCGGGAGGGGAAAGGTCACACTGCATTTTGTTCCCATTAAATCAAGCCACTTATTTTTGTGCCTCCATGCTCACATCCAGGCTTTGGGTCAGGACCTTCAAAATGCTGTGCTTTTGTCATTTTTGGTTACTTGACCAACTAGTTTGAAAAAAAACCCACAGGAAAACCAATTAAGAGAGAGAAGTTATGGCAAGCAATTCCCAGATTCCCTGGTGCCATCCCTWTAACGAGCCCTGGCCGCTGTGCCCATCACCCGGAGAGCCCCGACGCAGAAGCCACACGTTGTTCGTGCTCCCTAGGGGTGAAGGCACCAAAACCATCTGCTTATGAAAGAAGAAGCACTCAAACCCTACCGACACGGGGCACTGCTTGAGCATCGCTTCTGTACCAGACCAGCCAATCTCGCAGCAAAAGCGTCCTACGTCTGCAGRAGAAGCTCTGGGAACAGCACATTTTGAGTGGGAGGAGGAAGGGCAGCGGAAGAGGCTTTGAAGACTTGGAAAACGTAGCCCTTTCCATTTGGGAAAGGGCTATGGTAAGACACAGTGCCTGCTTAGGCAAATAAATCATTGACTTCCCCAGTAATCATCTCTTTCCATGACTCAGAGCAGCCGGCGCTGCACATCAAGAGGCCAGGCAAGGCGAGGCAGCCTGCCCGCGGCACAGCTCAGGTTCGCAGCGCCGTCCTGCTGCCAGATGGTCGGCACCGGTAGGAAGTCAGGGAGAGTTCGGGAAATTCTAAATAGTGGGGATGGGCTTAGGATCCATTCCCCRGGTCACACCCATCTGTCAAAGGAAAAAAAGGTGGCAGGCTGGCAGAAGCATCCCCAACTCCTGGATTTTACAGAGCATAATAACCTCCTTGTGAAAAGAAAGTTACTATATAAATAAAGACAGACAAATGTCAAGGGTCCAAGGTTCCTGTGTAAACTGAAACGCATCCACTGCCTCCATTCACACCAGAAGAGAGCTCATCCACGCACATTTATCCACACCGCAACACTGAAACAACAAAACACTAAGAGGCTAGTAATAAGTAAATAGTGCTTTTCTGTATGTTATTTACACCAGACACCACAGATATGCCCATCTTCCCATTGCATTAATTTCAATGGATACTTATATCTTGAAGCATATGGGTTTGGCCAAGAATTGACAAGGCTTTAAATAAGCCTTTATTTCAATCCTAGTGCTGGCTGAGCTTACCAATCATCAGAAATAGCATCAGAGATACAGACTAATGAAATCAAACGTAGAAGAATAAATACATGCTTGAGTTGCTAATTCAGCCTTGGGTATCACAAGCCCCAYCACCAGCTCCACATTACTGCATCCCACACGCTGCAGCACTGCCATTACAAAAAAACCTCTCAGCCCCCCAGTTTCTCACTCACTTGGGAACTTCTGGGTTAAACGAGAACTGGGCAGGGAAAACAGGGCTTTGGAAACTGCTGTCTCATGAAGGCAGCTGAAAGCGATCCGGGACAGGCGGATTTCCTGCAGCAGCCCTGGCCAGCCTTTCCTCATTTTCCTTCTCTCTGCTACAGAAGTGGAGCTGAAACGCAATCACGAGATACGGCCGATGATCCACCAGAAAGCCAAAACAGGCAGCGAGGAGTCATTTCCTGAAGGAGATCTAAAGTTGCATTTCTTAAAATAAAGCCTTCCCTTTTTTTTTTTTTCTCAACTGAGCCTGCCACACGTGGCTTTTTGGATGGAGATCCAGAGCTGGGAATTGGAGCTTTTAGGTTCTGCTGCCTACTCTGCTACCGATGCAGCGAGCAATACAGGGCAAGGGGTGCTGTCAGAGCCTCCCAGAGATGCAGTGCTTCATCCCGAACGGGTGCAATCGGGACGGGTGCGCCAGTTCCCTTTGAGGCATGGGTCCAAATACCACCCCACCAAATTGGGCACATGCTCATCCTTGGCTTCATCACCCCTTAAGCACCTGACATGGAAGGCACTGCAGAAACTGCTAATAATTCTTATTATTCCTTAAGCCAGATGTATGTATGTGTGTGTGTGGAATCCTGTTTTTTTCCCCCTTCTCTGTTTCCCTCCAGTCCTCTAACTCAAAAAGGGCTCTGTGCCACTGTCCTTCTCCACCGACCTCCATCCCCTCCGATGCAGGTGTTTATTGGGTCTCTCACGGGACACACCGATGCCTCTCCCACCGTGGTGCTCCCTGCTCCAGCCAACTCTCCAGCCCCGTAGGCACATTAAGGAATTTCAACTGCAAACCCCTAACAGACGAGATTCGCTCTTCCAGTGTGCAAAACCCCCTCACTGCAGCTCCCCCCACTTGTTTCCTTTCACCCCAAAAAACCTGACAAAGGAAACCGCTTGGCAAAGACCCATTTTCAATTGGCTCTCCCAACCCTGCCCAGATATCACCAACACCCACAGGTCCAGAATTAGGAGCTTCTCCCCCACGTACATACTTCTTGGCCCATCTCTTTGCCCAGGTCTGCTTATACAACTCTATATTTAGCCTTCAGCTTTTGTCACCGTGAAGGAAGATTTAGAAACATGAGGGGACATATGGTGAGCATGCAGTTAGATGAAATGCGGATAAAGGGCTTGAGAAAAGCTATAGTGCTGCAACCCTTCCACCGACGCGTGGTGCCTCCAGGAAGGATGAGCTTCATCTCCCTGCTCTGGTGCCCAAGCAGGCTCCTACTAGTTCCTACCACACAAAAACTTCCAGATTTGTTCTTAAAATAAAACTTGGCTCCAAAATAAAGCCGAATGATCCCAAATGCCTGAACTCCAGGGCCAAATTCTATGGTTCAGATCCATCCTTCAAATGAAAAGCAGGCTAATTCCCACCCTGCCGAAGCCCAAATGGGCAAAATCTCCTTTCAGCTGGACCTCATCAAGAGGAGTGGGCTCTGGAGCAGAGAGAGATTCTTTCTGTGCAAAATCCAGTGCTGTGGGAGCCTTGCCCAGTTCTGTATTTGGATGCAAACACATAATCTGATGCAAGTTCACCAAAGGTCCATGGTTTTGGAACGGATTTCTCCTTTCCCAAAGAATCTGGAAGAAGTCAGAATTTCATTCAAAATAAGACAAAAAAAAAAAAGAGAAAGAACGAACCCGCAGCCTGTGCTGCACTTCCCTTTCAGGTCAATTGTTTAAATTCGATTTTTTAAACCAAGCCAAGCAAAATTCAGAGGTTGTCAGTGCATGCCAATAAGAAATGCAGAGACCCGGAATTTCACTCACCTGCAGGTTTGAGGCTTTCATCTGCCTCTAAACCCCAAATACAGCATTCATTTCCAAATGTTTATTTCTGTTAATTACTATCATCAGAAGGACCAAATGCAAACGCCAGACTCAGTGGGACGCCGGCCATAAAGGCAGAGCTTTTAAGCGAGTTTGTTCTAAGACCATCCTCTCTCTTTGGGGAGCGAGTAGGCGATGCACCGTGTTTTCAAAGTTCATCTTGTTTTTATTTTGGAGCTTTCTACTTTCTGAGATAGGAGGTTTCTGCCCATGGGAGGCGGTGCTGCAGCAGGACGGGGGGGTTGGGTACGTGCATGCACCATCAGATGACATCTCCGGTTGCGACCCTCACGCTGTGCCGCTTTAAGAGCAGAGACCCACAGACAGAGTTCTGGCTCCCATAAAGATGTCGAAGACGTCACTTCTTTATTCTTTAATTCTGCCCTGGCATTTAATGCCTCATTAGCATGCATTAACGCTTGCAAAAGGTCCACTCAAGGACAAGGAGAAACCCCAGTGAAAAGAGGCAGGAACAGCAGCGCTCTGTGCGGGTTGGTCCTCCAAGGAGCTGCTGCCAGATTTGGGGAGAGCTGCAAGACTTTGACAGCAATGAGGGCCCGGGCAGGGGGAAAGGAGGGGTAAGAAAAGACAGCCTTGCCCTTTTGTGTCAGGCATGGAAACTCTGGCAAAGCRGTACTTGATCCGCTGGGGAAAAAAAGTCCAACTCAATTGCTGTTTCGGTGTGAACAACCAACACAAACCCTTGGAGTGAGCAAGGCAGGGCAGGCAGGGTGTACCTGCTGCCAGAAACWCAAAGGAAGATGAAGAATAAACACAGCACTGAGCAGAAACACGAATGGAAATATCATTTGTGTTCCTGCGAGAAATCCATGCAAAGATCATAAAATATTTCGAGTTGGAAGGGATCCATAAGGATCATCAAGTCCAACTCCCAACTAATCAATAATATTTAACAGGTAATGCCTGGTGGTGTAACACCTAATACTGCATTTATTTATTGTGAAAGAAATCCAGAGGAGCATATACATCAAGCACAGAGCATTCTAGCTAAGAACCATCTACCTGCACTGGAACRCAGCCACCTCTGAGCTGAACCACAGCAGCTGCACCGGGCCACATGGGAGGTCGTTAGCAGAGCAATCAGAGGGGGGAGCCCGGCATTTTTACACGCTGCAGCTATAAGCACTGGCCATGCTTCCGCAGGTCACGGCTGGCGGGCRAGGGTCACCCTGTGCCGTTTGCCCCAGCCCAGCGGCCATTTGAACCCCTTYGGATCTTCAGCTTTTTGAACAGGCACGGAGCAGGACGGAGAGGTGCAGGCTCTCGGAGGAGAGCAGCACGTGTCTCAGGATTAAATTGGAAAGAGAACAGAAACCAGGTTAAAGGGGAAAAAATAAATTCGGAGAGGAAGCAGAAGAGGGAGATTGGAGAAGGGTGGAAATKATGCCCCGGGGGGAAGTAGCAGGGAGGTTTCAGGAGCCTCCCAGGACTGGAGATGTGAGGAAACACATGCACTGAGTCAYCCCCATGCTCCTCCAAAAGGCCACCGAGGATTCGCATGCCAGAGAAATAGAGACTTCATGAAGATGAAATTTGGGATGCAAACACCTCCCACCCAGCTCTCAGCCCCTCTCTGCACCGGGGCTATGAGCCACGGCTCCTGGAGATGAGCACACCCGGAACCACATGGGACACACTGCTGAATTTGGTYGCTTAAGGCAGAGACCTGCAAAGAGCGAAGGAGCTGTCGGGAGTGAGAGGCTGGCTGCACAGAAGCCAGCAAGACAGAGTTAAGGACAGGTCCCTTCGAAGGTGGTGGTTTACGGGGTGTCCATCTCTCTCGACTTAGGGCTGCCAAGAGGAGGGAGCTTGTGCCCGAGCCAAAGCCYGTCCACATGACCCAGAAAGCCTGCATTGGTAGAGGGTGTGTTTTAAGTAAAAATCCTCCCTGGCTTCTCTGTTACAGGTAACAAGCAGTCCACTAACACGCGGCGACGGGTATCAGTGGTCAGCAGCAACAGACTGACAAGGCGTGAGTGCCCCATTTCCCTGCCTCGCCACAGCCCTCCAAAATAATAGTGGTTGATGCTCAGGAACCCTGTGCTTGTAAGGAAAATTCAAACACTGCTGAAGAGGRATGCTAACGCCAGCCATCTGCTTGCACAGCTCCTGGGGAGTCTCTCTCAACCCTTTCAAATTATCTGGGAGCCCGGGGCTGGGCGTCCCTGCCTCCCACCGCAGCAGGGCAGGATGCAAGCGCCAGGCACCGCGGGCTGCCCGCAGCAGGTAAGCGCGTCCCGTACGCGCCCCTGTGATTTCTCACCCTCTTCACGCTGTGTAAAGAGCAGAGAGTTCCTCAATGACATTCCCCATTAAAGGCTAAGAGTTTTCAAGTGTTGCTCTCAGAGCTCACTGCCCCTGGGCCAAGCACAGCCAGACCCGACCTTTCGGCAAGGCACCATGAGAAGCAGCCCAGGATGACCCCGGGGCTCGGCTACCGGCTCCTGTTGCTGGAGTGAGACTTAAAAGCCAACATCCCCCATGCGACGGCAGCRGCGGGCTCCTCCACAGTTCCTTCATCACCTGTGGAAATCTCTTCCAAATCACCGCTCTGCTTCCCCAAAATGTTGCAACGGCACAGCAGCCCCCGTGCTCCACAGGAGGTCAAGCAGGAATGCAGGAATATCAACAACTGACATCAGCAAAGATCTGGTTTATACAAACACACTTCAGAAAAAAATAAAAAGAGGAGTTCTTCCTGATTTGGGGCTCAGATGCTGTCATGCAGACAAATGACATGGGACGCATGGCCAACAGCATCCGCAGGGAGCTTGTACGCAGGGCGAGAGCAGCGTCGATCCGAGCGGGATGGAGGTGAATTCAGTTGACTGCTCTTCAAGTTAATCCCAAACACAGCCCTCAGCCCTGCCTGCCCCAGATGACCTGGACCTTACATTTCTTTAGACTGACCCACAGGATGGGAGTAAACAGAGCTGACCTAAACCTTACATTTCTTTAGACTAATCCACATGATGAGAGTAAGCAGAACATGCCCAACTTCGCAGTTTAACCCTGAAAAAGGAAGAGGACAGCGGAGGAAGAGACCATTTGATGCGTTTCTTATTAAATGTTTGCAGTCTATTCTTGTTGGAGCCAAAATGTTTCACAGGTGGAGGGGGGATGTAACCTGGAAAGGGGATGCCCACCCAGCAGCGACACCAGGCACAGGCGCTCCGGCCTCAGTTCATTGCTGCTACAGAACACAGCAAGTCAGAGATTTATTTTTTCCCTTTGTTCAGGGGGATTTTTTTGTTTTATGCATTTCTTCTCAGGCACGCAGACGTCTCAGGGCAAGGGCTTTGGCTGAGTGGCTTCTGCAGGTGATAAAAGCCAAGGCAGAATGGGAATGCAGCAAGGAGAAAAGCTTTTAGGAAGCTCTAGGATAAATGTGCAGCTTGAGTGACTCTTGACCACATCTAAAAGAGAGATGCTACCACAGTGCCACCTCCTCGCTACTTATTCTGGCCATAAGGTCCCCCTGGGCTATGGAGGGGCTCCGTAGGCAGGAGACCTCAAAATGCCTGAAACCAGGTTTGTTGGCTGCTGAGAAGGAGCGATGGGCACCCTGTGCCCCACACAGTGTGACGACACTTACACACCTCTCTCCTTTCTAGCCCAACCTCATCTGGTTTTTAGCTCCCTGTCCCACACCCTGCTCTTTGGTGGGGAAAAGAGATACTCGCACAACCTATAACCTGCCCTAATCAAAAAGGGTTTYGGTTCAGAAGATTTTTCTAGGCTCACCTCACTCCAAACCACTCTTCCATGCCCTGCAGCCCCAACAGCACACGCAGCCGCTGCCTGGCCCCCCACCTGCTGCTAACAACTGGGACCGCTAACGAAGCAGCCAGCGCTGTGAGGTTGCACTGTGATGACCTGAGCTGCCACCGCATCCTCTGTCACCAAAATAAGTCTCAAAAATGCTGGTAGCCGTGTATTCCCCATCCTCCTCCGGCCTGGGGAGCGGAGCAGGAATGACCTGCGGGGCAGCTGCCCCAGAGACGGAGCCACATCTCCCCCGCAGCTGCGTGGCTCACGGCTGCACAAGCACTTAGCAACAACCAAAGGATTATTTTTAACTTCCACATCTTATATGGTCCTCTTGTCTCTCCCCTTCTCCACTTCTCTAGGCAGTGCCCAGATTCTGCCTTTTTAAACAAACTAAATGAAAAACCCCCAAATCAAAAACCTAAAGATAACAAGACTTGATGTGACTTAAAAGAAAACATTGCAGATGTGGTTTCGGCTTCATTTCCTATCCTCTTTCTGTGGCAGGCCACCATCTTCCCTTCTGGTAGGGTCTACATTTGCTTAATACCACCCTGCCCTTGGCAGCGCCGCAGGCAGCGGGCACAGGCMAGCTCGCCTTCCTCCTCAAACCACATTCAACCCATCACCTGCACCTCGGAGGTTAATAAATCAAATACTACCCATTTATTTCTTAACAGCAGCTTCTGGTAAAAACTTAGAGGCTAGGAATGAAGAGAATTAAGACAAGAAATATTTGTTAAAGCTGGATCGCTTTTATTCTCACATCTGAGCCTTCAGATACACACCAGCATCCTCCATCCAGGTGCTACAACAGGGCAGGTGAATAATAGCTACGACAGTAAGTGTGGAAAAAGGTTTATTTGCATAGGATGTGTCCATGGGCACAGTGATTTGTATGGTAACAGGCCCCATCAGAAACCCCAAGGTGGAGATACCAGCAGTGCCATCAAATCTGAGCACTGCTCTCAAAGTKCCGGGGTCTGCTGCACAACCAGAAACTGCCACGCTGGCACCGGAGCCATTGTCCCGCCGGACCTCCCGCAAAGGCAGAGCTAGGAAACGCCGTTACAGCGCCCGGGACGGGGAACGCCAAAAACAAATTGCAGAAGTGGGAGTGAGATTTCTGATTTGAGGCTGCGTTAAAACAAACAAAACCCCTTATCTCACTGGGCCTTAGTACAGGCTAAAACCTCACAGCGGAGCATTCAGAAATAAATACTGAGGACTTATACGTTGTCAGCAGTTTTTGAAGTGGTTTCTGCAGGGCAGCTGGAGTCGCATCGCACGTCAGCTTGGCTATTCTCTGCGAAATAAGCCATGGATTTTCAATGAGCTGTCACTTCCTAAATCCCCTTTCAGAAGTGATTCTGGCACTTGCATGTATTTGCAAATTTGACACTCAATGCTCTATTGCTGACCCAAGCTTTTCATGTCACTGGAAGCCCTGCACCAGCGAGCAAGGCCGGACTCCTGGCTCCTGTGCTCCGAGGCACCGCCATCTCACCGTGCTTTAGCCAGCCACAATCTTTAGCCATCTTTTAACCAGTTAAGATGCTCTCAGCTGCCTAAGAGTGAGAGAGAAGTTGCAAGGCTTGATTTAGCATTGCAAAGTGTTTATAAATCTGCTTTACTGCCTAATTTTTAAAAAATGGAGAAGAGAAACCACAAAAGACCTGATCCCACAAAGCTGCACCAACATCAGCAGCCTGTGTGTTGCTCAGGCAGTATGGATCTTCGGGATGAGATCCTTTGTGTTTTAGGGGGAGAAACGGCTTGCAGCGTGGCGAGTGCTCTTTACTTACGCCTCGGTAATGATGTTCCTGTGCACAACCACAGTCCCGGGCTGAAGAGCGCACAAATGACACCCACACAGGGAGCCGGGTAACAGCGGTGATGGTTACAGGGAAATTTCTCTAGAGACACCAAAATAAAGACAATGCCGTACTACTCTGCATCCCCCYCTCCAAAAAAAAATAGGTCTGCAGCACTGAAGCTAATGAAGCTTGGCCTCTGGCGAGCCAGTCTCTCTTCATTAGAGGCAAACGTGTGATGCCCTCACCGGGGGCCTCTCCCTGCTCTTGCCACCTAGTTTTATGAGACCTTCAGGAATGCAATTAGCACCGAGATGTTTCCTCCTTTGTCAGACTGCCTGGCAGGCAGCCAAGGGGTTCAAAAGCCGCCGGGCCGCCCAGCCAGTTGCCCCCTCCCCAGCCTGGCTGCAGGCAGGAGGGCAGGCTGCGGGCAGGAGGGCTCTCTGCCCCTCTCCCACAGCCACCCACATTTCAGAGTAGAGGCCAGAGCGGCGTGCCAAAGGTCTCAATGCAAGAGGGCAACTTCTCCATCCAGAGAAAAACTGGGAGCGAAGCGTTCAAGGCTCTGGGAAGCGACTGCCTGCTTTGTYGGAGCACGATGCCGTGGATAACCCGTTTGCATCTCTTTTGGAGGAACAGAGCACTTCTGCAAGCCACCCCGATAGCCCTTCCAAAAGCTGGATTAATGGTTTGAAACAGCTACTCTGGAGCTGTTAWCTGGACTTGGGAAGCAGCAGAACAAATGCCACTTATTAGTGACTAAGCAGCATCGACTAAGAGTTGGATGCAACTTGAATCAACATTTACGACATGTTATAAATGCCTCCTTTTCCCGCCCGCCTCACAGATGCAGGAGGCACGTTAAACCTCCCACTAACAGGAATCAAATTCTTGCTTCTCCTTCAGATTATCTCCCACCCAAAATCTGCTTCTCCACGTCATGGAGGGGCCACAAAAGGACAGGATGCGTACAAGTACTGTCTGCAGTCATCTCTCCTCTCAAACCCTGACAAAACGAGGTGCCAGTATTTATAAATGGACCCAGGAATGAAAATGCTTTTGCTCGCCAAAGGACC
Organism: Oceanodroma leucorhoa; assembly: GCA_030449065.1. Lineage (NCBI taxonomy): Eukaryota > Metazoa > Chordata > Aves > Procellariiformes > Oceanodroma > Oceanodroma leucorhoa. The sequence continues at coordinate 67,978 of JASVER010000003.1, read as the reverse complement.
AAGTAGCATGAAACAAGAAGCTCAAAGTTTATTTCAGAGTATTTCAAACCTGCTGTGGCTTTTGCCAAGAATACGGGATGTCTGAGTGCAATCTGCCRCCCAGCCCTGTGTTGTGGCAGTGACTCGACCGGGACACTGGATCGTAAAAGGAAGAAATGCCCAGGCTGGTTGGTGATGGGCTCACACTGTCTCTGAGCTGAGGCATGCAAAAAGCATGGCTACGTTCATGCAAAGCAGTTTGCATGCGTGGATTTTTACTTCTCATCTTGGAAAAATGTGCTTTCCTCCTCATGCTCCCCCAGACCTCGGGCTGGGTTGGACTGGCTGCTCTCCCGCCTGCTCTGGCCAGGATGGGCACTCAGAGGTTCATGATACCATCTTGTTCAACAGCTTGGGCAGGCGTAAATTCATTTAACGGGGGACACCACAGCCCATGTGCTAAAACTGAGGTTGGGTTCCTCTGGGGTGAAAACACTGTTCAAAATACAGTCATGAGAAAGGCACTGAGAGGCACTAAGTGCCTTCTACACTACCAGAAGATTCATACAGTATAAATAAAGCCCTTGACAACAGTGATAAGTTCCCCTCCTGGGTCCAAGCCAAGCAACTCCCAAGCAAGGATGGAGATAACAACAATCTGCAGCAAAACGACAGTTCCCTACACGCTGCTTTCTTGGTTTCTGCATTTGCTAAAACCTGTTGGTCTCCCCTCGCGGTGGGATTCAGCCTGCGAGAGTGGTGGGCACCGGGATGCCGGGACCCTTCAGAGACAGATGCTGTGCCCAAGAGAAGACAGAGGGAGGGCAGGGTGTCATTTCTCCCCCTTGCAGGAACAAAAGCAGCAACCGCCCCGAAGGACATCCTGCACCTAAGGCGTAACCCAAACTCCCCYGGCTGCCAAGTCTACGTGTGCTGGTGGACTGAGACGTTCAGTGCCGAGCTAAACACACAGCCTTTTTCAAGAAGGCCCCATTTGTAAGGAGGAGAGAGCACGCATCTGCTGGAAGCCACCAGAGATGCTTGTGCAACTTTGATAGGGGCAGCTTTGGGCACAGCCCCGCTGTGCAAGCTCAGACACTTTTGGTGGGCTGGAGAAGTCCCAAGCCTCTTGGGCTGACGAAACCACCTCAAAATGTTATGTCATTGGCACGGCACTTGGACAGCTCAGATTTAGCATCATAACTGCTGGAATTTAAAAAAAAAAAAAAAGCCAACAAAACAACAGCAATGGAAATACCAGGAGGCATAGGGAGAACCACCCCACCCCACGCAGCCGTGCCAGGCTCCATCCCACCCCTGGAGCAAAGAGGAGGCCACGTGACCTCAGCATACCCTTTGTTTTCTTCCATAGCTATAAAAAGGACTTTAAAATTACTTTAAAAAACTCTGGCAAATCCCAGACCAGCTATGCTGCTCTTCCCAGCACCAGAAGCCCTCCACAGGGACAGAAGAAAGCAGGTGCAACAGAAGACACAGCTTGTTTTCCTGTGGAGTGGCAGAGCTCTGGCTCTCCTGATGAAATGGAAATTTGAGCAAAGAGGTATCCTTCTCTTGCAGTACCAACCGCTACACCAGTAACTTCCAACCTCTCTTTATAGCGTCACTGCCCTGCTTGCTAATAAATACATTCTTTTTGGGCGGGATGATGCTAGCAGAGCAATATGGTCATATGGAGAGCCCCCAGGCAGTATTGCTTTTAATTAGAACAATAAACACAGYTGAGTTTATTTTCTCCCCATCTACCTTAAAATATACCTTTTTCCTGCTTGCTCACCCCTCTCTCCGCTCCTGCATCAGCAGGGAGAGTTCCAGCCCTCCCAGACCAGGACAGTCGCGGCGGGAGGTGGTACTGGCCTTTCTCACTGCTCTGCAGTGGAGAGCCCCAGGGCAATGCCAAAACCTGGGGTATCGCCTGCCCCATCTTCAGCAGTGCCAAAACATCACTAGCCAGGCTACAGGAAAATGAGCACAAACATCCTCTACCCGCCTAACACCACRATCATCTCAAACAGCCAGAAACCTGCAACCAAAAGGTGCCCCATCACTTACTGCCCAGCTCAGAAACATGCAGGACAAGATAAACAGTGGGGAAAAACCCACCAGTTCCCCAGAGAAAACGTGAAAACTGGCTATTTTTCTAAGCTTATATTTGTTTTGGAAATTTTGCCCAGGATTTTCAGTTAAGGAAATATTTTACTTGCTTGAAAGCAGGCAAGTTTTAAAGAATAACCTTTTGCCCAGCTCCAACTGAGGGAATTATGTCCGAGGGCTAATCCAGGCAATTACGTGCAAGGTAAATTATGTGACCTCAGGCTGACAAGGAATTAAAGCCATTTTAGCAAACACAGCTAAATAACTCCTCTACCTTTGCTTAAGCAAAGATGACTGGCTACATCTTTCTCAGTGAATGACGTGTTTTCCCAGTGGGCAGAAAAATCTATACATAAAACACCTTTAGGAATCTTCAACACAGATTTTCTCTAATAAGTAACAGACTGAAACACAACCTTTCCTTTCACCTGCGTTGCACCAGTGGATCACTTCAAATGCTTCATCTTTAAGATTGTTTCTGTCTATGCAGGGAAGGATGGCACACGCAGAAGAAATCCAAGCTAAGAGGACACCAAAAGGCTTCAGAGGATTCAAGCCTGTGCTGATTTACTCTTTCCTAGGGATATACTTCAGTGTGCAAGAGATGTGCATGGTTACATCAAAATAACAACACCAAAGCCAAGACTCTGCTCATCTCCGTGGGACCCGGGCAGAGGACAAGCCTGCCAGGAGAGAGCCTTTCACTCTAATGCTGGAAACTCAGTTCTGATGGGGTTAATGCACTTTTTGCTCATTAGTGTGGATGCACTTAAACCTCTGCCTCCCTTTTTYCATAAAGAAAAGAAAGGGAGTGCAGCTCCCTCCAGAAACAGGGCAGATTTCAGCAGGCAGGCCAGGCGCAGCCCCTCGCACACCCTGCACACCCCAGCCCAGCAGCCTCCCCCATTTTGGGGTGGTTTCCCCATCCCCACGGAAGCGGAGGGCAGAAGGGAGGAAAGGCTCCTACCTGAGCAGAGGACTCCCTTGTACCTGGCGCAGGAGAAGTCGTCGCACTCGCAGAAGGGCCCGTAGATGTTTCCGAACTCGCTCTCGTAGCAGAGGCACTGGTTGCAGCTGCACTCCCCTCTCCCGCTGCAGAGGGGTTTGCCCTCCGCCTCCCGGCACATGGCGTGGTGCATGTCGCCGCTGGCACCCTCCTCGCACTCGCACCTGGCCCCCAGGTAGCCGGCGTCGCACTCGCACAGCCCGCAGGCGTAGGTCCCGTTGCCACTGCACTTGCCGCTGGCCGGCGCGGCGCGGCCGGTGCACCCGCAGAGGCAGTTGTAGGTCACCGCCACCTCCAGCGTGTCCCGAAAGCCAGCGGGCTTGATGGTGAAGGCATGGGAGATGTCCTCGGYGGGGCAGCTCCGTGCCTCCACGGCCACCTCGAAGGAAACCTGGGGGGGGCAGGTTGAGATGTAAGTTAACACGCACGGCCCCAAAATGGTCGTCAAGGGCGTCCTGGGAAGGAAGGCAGGAGGGAAGGGCAAATGTCCTGAGGAAAAGCCATGGAGCGATTCCCTGGAGCGGGGCCACGCTCAGCACATTGAGCTTCACTGCCAGGTGTGCAAAAAAACCCCAAAACAATTGCACGTCTAGCAAGGGCATCTGCAGCTCCATGCACCGACATCTGCCAGTCCCACGAGGGGTTTGGCATCCTTAACATTTTAAAACTCTTTACTGTCAGCTATTAGCAGTGATTTTCCCCATCAGGGACCATTGGTTTCTGGGAAGCGGGAAGGAGCCTGCCTATTCCTGTGAAATAAACAGGGCAAAACTCTAGCAAATACTCTGGTTTTCATGCTATTAAAAATAATAAACTCTGTTGAAACCAAGCACTAGCAAGGATCTAACCAACAAGGTACCTACAAGATCATGGATTTTATGGGAACCCTGATCTGCACATAGAGATGTGCATCCATCACACAGTCCCAAGCTTTCAGCACGCTGCTAACAGGCCATTTCTGGTGGATGCTTCTGTTAAGACTGTCTTCAGAAGGTTTATACATCATTATATGGTTATACATAACTCCCTACTCATCTTCTGTTGCTACAATCCAGTGTCAGGGATTTTCTCCTTGGGAAAACCAAGACCATGCTATGGCCGCTTGCTTGGCCCCCGATTTAATCCTGCTGTTTGGTGGGGGTCTCAGGCTGGCCAGCGCTGCCTGGAACTGCTGGTTAGCAAAGAGGATTAACCTTATTCCAAGGAAATGAGCCCCTTTCCTAGGCATCAGGAGGGAATGATTTTTCTCTGGAGTCATTTGGGGTCACCTCGAGCTCTCACTCACTGCCCGCGCCATCCCGCATGCCAAGGGGTGACATGTAGACGCATGGCAGCGCAGCAGCCACCTCCAGCCGGGAGAGCTGCACCCCATGAAGCCTCCCTTAACCCCCTCCCATTCCCAAGGCCTGAAGCAATTAGGCAACGAGCTCATGTTACAGAGGAGAAGGAGATCAGGAAGCAAGATAAGGGGATCAGGGTAATCCTGCTCCCTTTCACCCGCTGACACCCACGCCCCCAGGACTAAACCCCGGCAGATTAGGGTCCCGTGCCAGCATTAGCCTMTTTGGGGAAACTTTCTTACCAGGAGTCAAATCTTCATTCATGTGGAAGTAATGGGGCCGAGAGCAGCTGAACGAGAGGGGAAGGAGGRATGGGACCCCTGTGCTCCTGTGGCGTGTCTGGCTGTGCAGGCACCTCAATACTCCGGTGCACCAAAAATGGGAGAGGTACCAGTGCCGGCTCCCTGCTGCACCCCGAATCTTCTGCTGCCTGGGCAGAAGGTACCCCCAATTCATCTGGATCGGGAGAGCCAGTCGTTCCCGCTCAYGCCATCAGCCTCTGCGGATACGGGCACGCACGTACCTGCTGCCAAACCCCTTTACGGCACGAGCTGCAGTGGCTGGAGCGACCCCCCTGCTCGTGCCAAAGCCGGGAGCCCAGGATCAACCACCAGATTAACTCTGCTACCTCGGGGGCTCAGGCTTTGCTGTGGGAACAAGGAGGGCACGTGCCTAGTGTGGCAACGCTCCAGGGACTGATTTTACCCACTGACTGGAGATCCAGTAAATTCAGCTAAAAAAGCTGAGGCCACCTCCCTTTTTAACATTTTGCATGATCCTTATTTGGCAGGGTAAAAATCCAGCTACTGTTGACTCTTCCGAACTATTTTTATACGCCTCAGCGCTTAGAGCTCTGGTATGTTTGCAGAGCCACTCTTCTCAAATAAGGCAATCAGGCTGCTAACGCACCCGCACCCACGTCCTCCCAGGCAGCAAAAGCCTGGAGAAGCGGAGGGACTCCACAAGTCGAGTCCGTGTTTCAATATGCCACAGTTCCCCTCTGGTCTGAGCCCTCCTGCCCCAGCTCTGCAGCCCAGCAACTCATTGATCTGTATCAATATTAAGTTTTAACAAGCGAAGCTTAGCCTCTCTGTTTTTTTATAAAAAAGCACAGGATGGATTATGCCTTGTATACTGGTAACATTAAGGGGCATACTATATTTTTAGTCTGTGCTGCCATCCAATAACCCTAGGCACTGAACAGAGGAGAGGAGGGTCGCTGCCTTTCTGAGCACCCTGTCATTTTCTGCAATAGCTCCGAAGTTAACCATGACCTCTTCACTCTGGGAAAGACAGGTTTAGATTAGAATCATAGAATCGTTTAGGTTGGAAAAGACCTTTAAGATCATCGAGTCCAACCGTTAACCTAGCACTGCCAACCCCACCACTAAACCATGTCCKTAAGCGCCACATCTACACGTCTTTTAAATACCTCCAGGGATGGTGACTCAACCACTTCCCCGGGCAGCCTGTTCCAGTGCTTGATAACCCTTTCGGGGAAGTTTTTCTTGATATCCAATCTAAACCTCCCCGGCACAACTTGAGGCTGTTTCCTCTCATCCTRTCACTTGTTACTTGGGAGAAGAGACCAATCCCCACCTCGCTACAGCCTCCTTTCAGGTAGTTGTAGAGAGCAATAAGGTCTCCCCTCAGTCTCCTCTTCTCCAGGCTAAACAACCCCCATTCCCTCAGCTGCTCCTCATAAGACCTGTTCTCCAGACCTTTCACCAGCCTCGTCGCCCTTCTCTGGACATGCTCCAGCACCTCAATGTCCTTCTTGTAGTGAGGGGCCCAAAACTGAACACAGTATTYGAGGTGCGGCCTCACCAGTGCCGAGTACAGGGGCACGATCACCTCCCTACTCCTGCTGGCCACACTATTCCTGATACAAGCCAGGACACTAATACAAGCCAGGATTCTCAAACAGTAACAAGAAAACCTTGAATATTTAGCAGACCAGGAAAAGACCAGCAGAACATGGCAATAAAAATTTCACAGGTGAGAGAGTGATGTGAATATCTGGAATTACAGGAAAAAAAAGCCCATTCTTGACTATTGCATCCTGCTGCCTGATCAAGATCTTTTGGCTCAGGGTGCTGTAGACAAGATGCCTGTATTCCCTCTTTCTTCACAGCTGACCTTGGGCTGATCTATACCACCCAGAGCCATTTCTAGCAGAGCCACTCTCTGCGGGTTTCTATATTGACGTGGCAGGGCATGAGAGCAGAGGAAGATGAGCAAAGCTGTATTTTATCACCCGGGACCACTCATCGAGAGAGGTAAGCGGCTGCACAGGGGGTGAAACAGCCTCTCCAGGGGACGGACTGAACGGCAGACTCACCGTATCTCCTATTTTGAGATCCCCGCACTTCCTGAGCCCAGGATAGGACAACCCATCCTGGCACGTGGCAGTGAAGGTCAAGCCAATGTCCTCAGGGCTGTCCCAGACTGTGAGCTCCACCTTGGACCGAATACTCTAGAAACACAACGGGAAAGCAAACCGTCAGGTTCCCAAAGGCAGGTGGGTTTCTTCTGCTTTAGTCTCTTCTCCTGATGTTTCCAGAGRGTGGCTAGCACATCTCTGCACCTATATGAAAAAAAATCACCCGTGCACACACATTGACATTTGGGTTTGACTTAACCAGCTCAGGAGACTTCTGACAAATGCAACTAAAATCACAGGGAGCTGCCTACAACCCCTGCGGGTGGCTTATGCCCTCTAGGACAGACCTGATGACCACTGTAGCCAGCACTGAAAAGATACGGATGCACAAGAAAAAAGAAGGAAGAAAACATTGTCGACCACAAATGGAGCATCTCTGAGCCGAAGGTCAGAGACTCATGTGCACATCTGCACCTCCTCCTCCCCATAAGCCAGCCCCTTAGCAAAGCGCAAAGCCTGACTCTCCACTGGCAGTTGTCCTGTGACGTCCGTCATACTGCACAGAGAAGGTGTAAAACTGCACTAACTCTGTCCTGCTTTCTTGATTTCACCCAACTGGTCAGAAAAATGTATTTTCCCTCTTCAGAGAAAACGCCAAACAAAAAGTACCCTTTTAGATGCGTCAGCTGGAAGCACCACTGTGGGAAAAAATAAATGAAACATCTCTTTCTTTGCGAAACTTTTCAAAGTGAAAAACGTTTTCCATCAGCGAGGWTTTGGTATGCTCCTACCCCCTTTCTTCTGCTTCTCATCTCTCYGCCCTGCTGCACACACAGACTTTTAAAGTCAAAACAAAATGAAGTTTATAAGTATTAATTCAGAATGAGGTTGTTTTGTTTCATTCTTCCAATGGCTGGAACTGATTTTTTTACGAGTGGTGTCCAAAAAAGACAAAAGTTTTAAAAATCGAGCTTTTTGTACAAATACATTTATTTTCCAAAGCCAGCTTGCAGCTCCATCCCTCTCCCCCTTGTCCCCAACCCTCACTGAAGTGGCCAAATTAAGGAAAAGTGCTAATTCAGACCTTTTACAAGTCCATGTGATAACAAAACCAGGGTTCACATGTCAGCAAAGAGCTAACGCTTTTGGAAACGGGCAGGAAATAAATGAGTTTTGGCCGGGTGAATCTAAACAGCCCTTGAGGGAAAAAAAGGAGTAATTTCCCATCTCTCTGCTGTAATGGAGGAGCCATTCATGGAGTCACGATTTGGACCATACAGAGCATCCATCGCCTGCGGGATGAATGCCACGCATGCCACTAAAGCTGCCCAAAATTATTGCATGCAAATTAACTGTCACACTGCTATGCTCTCCCGTCTTCCTGCCCCGAGCATCTCATCTGGGGCATGGGGGAAGACAGGACACCGGGCCAGACCTCACTACGACCTTGCGTGGGTTCTTCCTATGTTCTCACACAGGTGCCAAGATTTCTTGTTGGCCCTATATAGTAATGCTATTAGCTTAACTGTAATGCTATTATTATTAGCCACTTTGCACCRTTACACAGCAATACCTTCTCACAGCACCGCCGCAGCCACCACTAAAGGCGACTGCGGGATTTTGCTGCTCTGTTCTTTGGTGACCCCCAAGCCTGCTGCACCTTCAGGGACGAGCAGAGGATGCTGGAGAGACCTAGAGGAAGGATCTGGTCCTGAGATGGAGCAATGTCTCTGCCTGAAATAAAGCTGTCTACTATAGCCCAGGGGAAATTCAAAGGATGGATCATTTCAGTGTAAAACCAAGGAAATCCTGAATCGGCAGCAGCTCCAGGGATGGCTGACGTGAAGSCCACCCGCCGGCTGCCACAGGAAACCTATCAGTGGTGTAACAAGAAAGACATCTGAGACCTGCCTGGATTGGGTTTAGGAAAGCGGTTTTTAAACCAGCGTCCCATTTGCTCCCTTTGGTCCAAACCCAGCCTGTGTGCCCGGGCAGAGAGCCCCCGGCACCGCGCCAGCCCGGACACAKCCCCCCAGGAGCCTCTCCATCTCCCAGGTGTGTCAAGATCTGGGGGAAAAGGGTTTTTTGCTTAGTGAGGACAGTGAAAAAAAGCTGTTCCTGTTCTCTTTTGTTTCATGCCCCTCYGGATGAGGGAGGGGCGACAGCACACCGGGCAGAAGGAAAAGGGAGACAGAAGATGAAGAGACGGGGGAAAGGGATCTCGGGGGTAACGTAAACCCTGAGCAAGTCTGATGTACGCATTGGTGGAGGGAAGCAGACGAGAGAAGACCAGTGACGGCCAAAGCACTTAAGGGAAGAGGCTGAGCCTGGGCCCAGGRCACCAGCCACTGCCACCCTGCAGGAGAAGACGGTCCCTGTTGCAGATGAAGGGTTTCTCCAGGCTCAGAGTTTCCTTTCCGTGAGGAACAAAAAAAAGGTTCACTCCCACTTGGGAAACAGAAATTTTAGCCTTCTCCCTCAGTAAGAATTTCCTCCTTCATTTCAGGAAAAAACAAAGCTAGCGAGAGGAGACGGGCTGGGTGGGCGCCAGGTTTCCCGTGGCCCCAGACTGCCCGCAGCACAGGCAGGAGCTGCCAGCTCCCGGCAGCATGCCCAGGGGTCCCAGCCCACACCCACCACCCAGCTCAACAGGCAAGAAACCAGCCCCAGTCTCAGGAGCAGTTCATCCCGCACYGCTCCTTCCATGGGGCACCTTGGTGTCAGCATCCTCATGGCTTCCAGCCAGCTGCACTGGAAAGCTCACAAGCAAAGAGAAGGAGAAGCAGGGCTGGGGGCATCAGATCCCCAATGATTTTCATCAGCTTATATCTATCTGCAAAGGCCCGAGGGGCGGTGAGATGGAGGCACGGATGCGTGTTACAGCTGGGAAACTGAGGCAAAGGGAAGTTTTCATGCGATGGCGCTGAGACCACAGGTAAAGTCAATGTGGAGTGAATATTCATTTCTTTCTCCCCAGCCAAGCATCTTAGGCCCAAGACCCTCCTTCCTCAAGGGGACAAACTGGGACAACTGGGCTTTTGTTTTGCAGTATCTCCAGAGCCTCGTTAGCCACATTAGCTGCTCATTGCCTTTCCTCAGAGGGCGAAGCTTTGGGAAGCACTCTTCCCAAGGGCATAATCAAATGCTGCTTTAACTGCAGGGAGCTGTGGAGGGAGGAARGATGAATGTTACAGGTCATGCAAAGCACAGCACAATCCTACATGACCTCTGGATGTGTAAACTTCTCCAAAGAAGTCCCTCACTCCCTGGCACTAATGAGCATAGTACCAAGAAGAAGAGCTTGCAGCCATCGAAAGCTGTGTTCACAGGTCCCATGCACGAAGAACCCTACCTGAATGCTGACCCATTACGGGGTCAGATCTCCATGCCCAGCACCAAAACAGCAATATCCTTCCAGGAGCACGAAGAGCCTACCCGTAAGAATTCAGGGAGAAGTCAACAGAAATGCCAACAACTAACTACCCAACGAACGTGCAATTTAGCTGCTTCTAATTGATCTGCTCCCTTGATCTCCATGGAGATGGACAACATCAGGTGAGCAGTACAACTGCAGGTCCTTTGCTGTCCTCCATGGGCCCCATTGCGGCAGGGCAGGCTGCACTGGCAATGTCACACAGGGAGATGCGTACATCATCTTTGGGACCCAAGAGACGTGGTGATGCTCATGAGGTGCTGAGGACCAACTTGCGCTGCACAGAGACCGACGCAAGGATGCAACCTTAGCTGGAGCTTGATCACGTCCTTGGGAGGCCTCTGAATATCAGATAGCAAAGAAATAATCTATTTTACCTCCTGGGAGGGTGCTCTGAGAGAGAATTGGTTTAGATCAGGGCTGTATTTTGAGGGTAATTCWGCACACGAGAGACGTGGGGTGAAATCTCTGCTTCGCCGCAGGCTCCCTTGGGTATCCCTGTGCTCCTTCTCCACCTCACACACCTTGTTTCCCTCCCTGGGGTGGATGCCCCAGCTCTGGCAGTGTGCGGAGGACCAGGGAGGCAGGCGGCCAAGTCGGGTGGAGCACGCTGGGGAGAGGCGAGCCGGCCAAACTCTTGGCACTTTGCACGACAGCAGCTGCGGTATTAAAATGCACTTACATTGTAGGCCTTGACGATCAGCTCGATGATATTCTTGGAGTCTTTGTGCAAAATCTCCACTGTTGTCCCAGGAATCAAGGCAGTAAAGTTCTTGGAAAAAAAAGAAAATCAAAGAAAATGCTGAGATGCAGAGAGGAAACAGAGGGAGAGGAGGGACCGACCCCGCGCCAGGGACACCGGCCACACACCCTGCCCCATCGCCTGGTGGTGTACACGGTATGGCTTGGCTCCTGTTAACGTGGAGCTTTTGAAAGCAAAGCATTGCTAATGTGGCATGTCAAACGCTAAACAAAGCTCATGACCACGGGACGGGGACTAATGGACCCGGGTCTGCTGCCGGAGGGGGGTGCGGCTGCCCTGTCTCGCCTCACGACCCACGAGCATCCCCGGAGAGGGGGTGGAGAATGAGCTCAGCCCTCCCGCTCTCCACGGGCGAGCAGCAGCATCTCGACCATAGCAACGCGGCTGCTTGTTGTTTTTGCTCAAGCCTCGAGAGCCGGAGCAGAGGTTTCTGAAAGCAACCTCGCCTGAAGCACCTCCCCACATCCGCAGAGGAGCAAAACCCCGCGGGGCAGCTCCAGACGCAGGYCGGCCCTTGCAGCTTGGGTCACCTTTTCCTTTCGAGGGAATTCAAATTGTATGTGGCGTGTCGGGGCCCTGGACTCCGTGATGGAAAAACACAGCTGGGCAGAAACACTGCGCGCGATTAGGTAATGGGATTAAGTCACTGCAGAATGGGTTGAACAGGTTTCTGCTCTCTCGCATGCTGCACGCTGGCAGCCATCCGAACATCAGGATTAAGCTGGAGTCTATTTTAGGTCTTCACATGCTCACTAACATACATATCTGTTTGCTCTAAGAAGCTTTAGTGCTTTTCGCTGAAAGGACTAGTGGGGAGGGATGGCGGGCTGAGCCTCGCCTGCCTGCATCTGCCTGCCCCCGCCAGCCCCGCGGGCAGCGCGTGGCCACAGGCATGCGCGTTTGCAGCTGCACACGTGCGCGCTTGCGGCTGCACACATGCACAACTGCGGCTGCACGCATGCRCARCTGCGGCTGCACACATGCRCARCTGCGGCTGCCTCCACTCCAGGGTGCCAGCAGAAAGATGCTTTCACAAAGCATTTAAATCTCCCCCCCAGCCCAGGCGGCTCAGCGGCGCTTACCTTGTACAGGACGTAATGACTTTTTGTAACGGCAAAAATCAGGTGGATGTTGTTTTCAGCGAGTTTCTCCCCAAGAAGTGCCAGGGAAGGATAGTCCTAAGGGCACGAAAAGGGCAGAAAGGCTGATGGGTAACACATAAACAAAGACTAATTTCATCGCTCTTCTCCTCCCAACAGCAAAATTCATTCCACACACGCAGCATGTTTCGTTGCAGGATGACGTCCCTGCTGTACCAGCACAATCCCAACTGAAATAGTAGAAATTCTGTCATTCCTTAAATATTTCTGCTGCACCTTTCACTAGAATATATGACTGACAACACCATTAGCTGCAGCAACACCTGGAACACTGGATTTCTTTCTTTCCTTCCTTTTTCGCTTTGCCATCAGCAGACGCACGTGTGTAACAAGCTGGCTGCTATCTCCAGGGATGCGAGGCAGGGAGATCTAGACCTGCAGTAAGTGGAAATGTATGATTTTTCTCCCAAAGCAGAAACACCCATTGCCTGCTCTTTCTACATACTGGAACCATAAAGAGATTACGATAAGCTCTTTAATTTTGCAGACTTCCCAGACAGAGAGGATGGCAGGAAGATACTGCTCTAGCTACCCACAAGCAACAAAATAATGAATCAGGGCTCACTTTCAAGAGACCAGTTTGAGTTTAAAACCCCAGGCTGCTTCTGAAGTGCTGTCCTCATTTAAAAACACCCCATTTACTTGCAGACTGGAGGGCTGATTGAGGGCCTCCAAGACTCAAACATGGAATCACCAAGGCAGCATCCCCACGCCAGATACCCAGCGTAACTCCACATCAGTACCAGGGCTGTGCTCCCTTACGTATACACTTGCTAGGATTGCACAGGGGGGTGGAAGGAGGGTTTCTCCGAGGATCCTAGCCTCTGGCCATAACACAGCCATGCAGAAACACCTCCTCTTACAGGGTGACACCCGTGCAGGAGTAAAAATCACAAGTAGTGCTTGTGATCTGCTGAATAAAGTACCCTTCTGCAGAAGGATGTGATAACTAGGTGGCAGGCAAGTGCTCACTCACCCCAGAGGTTTCCTCCACTGAGTTTAAATTAAAAGGGCCCATTTGTCTATTTATTACTAAGACCTATGTTAATGTCAAGCTCAAAGGATGTGAATAAGAGGAGCATCCTGTTGTACTTGCTATTGTAGCCTCCCCAGGGAGAAGCTGACAATCCACTGGACGTTTTAGAAAAGGGATGAGATATTTGATGTTTCCTCTACGCTTTGCAGCAAATCTGATGCTTTTCAGGACACCAAGTTACTTTTCCTTCCCTTACAATGAGCCCTGAAGAAACCTGCTAAGCTCCTAACCTGTTTCTGAGCATCACAGAAGCATTCACTGTTGGGGGATGCCCAAGGGGAATGGCAAATTTTATTTGCAAACTGCAGGACCGGGTAAAACCATGCTGGTCAGGGGCTGCATTTGCCAAAAGCTGCTGGAGTCGGGAGTGGCTGGTTGCCAGAGGGGTCCACCAACACCCCGAGGTCTCCAAGGGCTGGTCCCCCATGTCCCCCCTCACCAGCTGGCTGGACGCGCTGTACTCGTTGGCTTCGTTCAGGTGGCACTGGCCGTCGTGGGGCTGCACCAGCCCCCCCAGCTTCCCATCCAGGGCTATGTGGGGCACGTCATCTGTCGTGAAGACCAGCAGGTGAGACGCCTCCTTACGCCAGCCAATCTTCTCCTGGGGGAAAACAAACCCTGTGAGACAGCCGGTCTGCCCCTGCCAAGCCCACGCTTCGCCCCTCGCCCTGCGCATGGTCCCAGCCACGCGCCCATCCAGCAGCAGACCCGTTAGCACTAATTAGAAGAGTACCATGCTCCTGTCCACCCATCCCTGGCAAGAAAACAAAATATCAGGGGCCCATCGAGCATTTCCCAACATCTCCTTCCAACACACTTACTTAAAAAGGCATGAGGAGGTATGTGGATTGTCCACCAGACCTTCTCTACCCAGATCCAAGAATAAGAATTTCAGCTGCTTTTATAGTCAAAGGAGACCTGCCAAATTCCTCCACACGCATTTAATCTGACCTYGCTTCCTCAGCTCCACGGAGCGGCCAAGGCAACAGCAAGAGGTGCAATATCCCCGCTCAGCATTTTCATTACCGCCCGCTCATAAAGGCTGTTTCTAAGCTGTGATGCACGAAGTGAGGTCCCTGCCGGAGGGGGCTGGCTTTGGTGCACCCACACGCATGCACAGGCGCTCTGCCCTGGTCCCCTTCTGCACACACCTTCTGGAAGCGATGGTGCCTCCAAGCCTCCTGCCATTTCATCGTGCACCACTACGCGTGCCCTGACCAGCTCAATCCCCTGGCCCCACAGCCCAGGAGAGCAGGGACGCGCACAGCTGGAGCAGAGCGCGGCAGTGGGAGCTTTGGCAGTGGTTGCCTGCACTAATCCACACACCACTGCTCCACACAGCTCTGCTGTGAGCAACTTCTGCATATTAAAAACATGCTAATTCCAAGCCATGCTCTAGGGGTCCCTGTGAAAGCACTGAGATGTCAAGCACAGCCCAAGAAGTGTCCTCTGAACCCTCCTTGGTCTCTCTGTGSAAGGACCAGACATTATCACTGTCTTTGCATGGAGAGAGATGCAGGGAGAGATTTTTTTCAAGTAAAGGGATAAGGTTTAGATGATAAATGTTTCCCTCCCACAGAGCTTCCCCAAGTTTCYGGCTTTGCATCGGCCCGAGAAGCAGATCTGTGCCTACAACACCACACTGAAGCAGTTTATTGCAATGGAAGTGGAAGGAAACAGAGAAGCTCAAAGAAAATTTTTGGAAACCATAGTGCTGCAGCACACTGCCCTGCGCTCGCTGGCTGCTCCCACTGCCAGCTCATGCCAGGCTGGGCAGGCTGAAGTCCCGCCTGCCAACCACRGCAGAGAGATCCTGCCACGGCAGAGACCGGAGCCAGAAAGCCCTATCTCCCAGAGCTTCCCCTTGGGCTGCCCACCCTGCCCGTCTGCCGGCAAAGACGCAGCCCCACGCCTTCCCTCCCCACACACATCCAGCATCCCYCTCCCTCCAGCACCCGGCTCAGAGCAACAGCGCAAATCCCTTGGAAAAGGATGAGGGAAAAGCTGGTAAAAGCTCACTGATAGGAACACAGTGCAGATTAATATCCCCAACTCCTCCAGAGCTTACTGCTCAGCTTATTTAGCAACATCTCACATCTGCCTTGTTTTACAGTAAGAYGCCTGGCTGCGAAGACACTTCCTATGGGAAGCGCTGGCGTGGGCACGGCAAGAGGGCAGAGCAGGCAGAAGGACATGGAGTCATGGCTGCCAGGGCAATTTTCGCCTACAAATGTTGAGTCATAGCCCAAAGCCTGCTGATCTTTCCGATAAATATAACTCTTGCTTCAGCGACACTATTCCAGAGTAGATTTCCTTCTCCTCCCTATTGCAGAAGGTATTTTTTCTTTAATGGTATTTTAAAGACCCATGCAACACAAGTACSGTCATAGGAAGAAATAGTTGGCAACACACATCCTTTGCCACATACAAGCACATTACAGACCAGCTCAGTACACAGTGAGGACTTTTTTGCTCTGGGAAGCAGGAGTCATTCCACTAAAGTGACCCCACTGGACAAAAGGCAAAATCTTCATGCCAAAATGTGACTTCTTAAGAACTCAACCCAAAAGTGATTACGCCTCTAACAATGCAAGAAGCAGTTGTTGGTCTACTCAGCCACCAGACAGAAGCCCATCCAGTTCACTTTCCTTTGCGTATCCAAAGCTGATTTCTTTTCTTTTTAAACAATTGAGGCCAAGAAACTCCTGAAGAAATTAAAAGGATTAATTTGAGTTTCATTTCCTTAGAAATGTGGTACGCACAAAGAAAACAAGCTGCATTCAAGCAGCAGTTATGAAGCCACTTCAGGGATAATGCTTCTGTTCACCTGCCTGCTAAGCCCACCTTTAAATCACAGGCTAAGCATCCCTTTACAGACAAACTCTCCACATCTCTGACACACACTCTCCCACATAAACAACATCAGAAACGCTTTGGTTGCTCAGTTAGCAACTCACTTCCAAAAAGCAACAAGCACCCAGAGTGTCGGTGCCAATATCTGGGCACTGAGAGTATTCGATGCCCTGGAGCATCGGACCAGGGTGTTTCAGATGGGGTGGCTGAGCCGGTGCCGATGCCACACTGAAAGAACTGGAGATCTATGGAAAAAGCACTCGGAGAGGCCGGCATGCCGAGGAGCCGCCGCATCTCACGCTGCCTGCGCCAGGAGCTTGCAGGCGCTGGAAAATACAGCTCTTCAGCACGCAGTTTCCACCGCAAAACCCAGAGCAGCACTCTGCTCCGTTTAAAACAAATAACCAAAGAGACTTTCATTTATTTTTACTGGACTGGGACTGTTGAACAAAAAAACCTGCACTGACGTCTGCCCCTTCATCCGGTTTTTGATCCTCATGGGATACAAAGGATTTTGAAAGCAGGGGTGGGACCTGACCCAAAGCAGAGTGAAGTGGGAAGACGTGTCTCCGCAGGGCTGAGCACGCTACAGATCCTGCCCCTACTCCTATGACCAGCTGCAGTTGCTCCCCATACCCTGAAAGGCCAGCTTCGCGCTCCTTACAGCCAACAGCGACTGGCAAAACTGCCACGGCTGTCTCAGCACAGCCCAGCCCTCCAAATCCTATTGAAAAGGCTGCAAAGCCCCGCATCAGTATTTCCAAGCCTGAAATAAGTAACTAAATTTATGCTTTGGGTGCTGAATAAAAAGGGTTCAATTGCGAAGACATCAACTGCCAGGAGACCCCCCCTGGATTCATCAATATGTCTAAAACCCCACCAGTTTCTCAGGTGCAGACCTTTTCGGAAGCAAGAAACAGATACAGGTGCAAGACAAGTATGCCTTAGAGATTAAAAGCCAAAACCTCCTCCGTTTTGCGTAGCTCTGAAAGGCACCTCAGTGTCTCCCTCATGTCTTGGCCATCTCCATGTACCAGTGTCTAGCAAGCACCAACCAAAAATATTTCAAAAGACACTTTATTTTTTTAATTCAGCATTATCTCCTTGCTGCATCTTAGTATATAAGATCTGAAACTTAGACATACCACCAAGCCATATGATGCTTGCACTTAAAGAATGGCAGAAAACCAAAATACTGCAAATGGAAAATGTAATTACAGAAGGTTGATTAATATTCCTGGCTAACCATTTTAGCATCAGGATAAAGGCTTATTGTCTCTGGCTCTTTCATTGCCTCCAGAATAACATTTACCATATCTTCATCTTTCAGAAAGGAGCCAAACCCTGGGCCTGCTCRTTAGTCTGTATTAGCTGTACAAACTTTCCCTACTCCTTGGGTTGAAAACCAGGCCAAAAAATGACTTGAGCATTACAAAGCTCTTACACAGCTCATGCAGCAGAAATGCTTGATATAAATTACAGTATAAAAATAGTCAACAGAGTAGGTATTGTTTCTGACACCTCAGTGCCTGAAGTGGGGGAGAAGACCACACTCGGACACCGTGGCTTGGAAACAGCAAGGCTCTGCCGTGCCACCACCGGCCCTCCCTGGGATGCCCCCACTGATGCCACAAACTCTGCCTCTGAGCACAAAGTACTGCACGGTCGACACGCTGCATTGCCCTGGAGGCAGGGGCCTTTCTAAGGTCATAACTGCCTTAAATCTTGGGTTTTGAATATGATAGAGAGGGTGAAAGCTGGAAAAAGCTGGAGCATGCCAGAGAGATGCAATGGGGTACCACAGTACTGATGAGGAAAYCCACCCCAGAAAGCACCAAGGTATCTGTACGCTGCTCGCCCTGCACCAGGGAAAACGGCTCCTGAGTCACCAGAAAGTACTGTCTGTGCAGGGCTTAGTCCCCACGATACTTCATTAATCACCACCGGATGCAAAGCACCATTTGTTGCAGCAAAGAGCATCCTCACCAAGAAGTGGCACTTCACTGCCACCCCAGATGTCTGCCACCTTCACCCGCCTCAACGGTCCTGAGCCCCACCACAACCCGCGGCCGCTGACCAGACTGGGCCATCACTTGTCCGCCGCGAGGGAAACTAATCACTGAGCTCCCGTTTTGGCTACAGGGCTTAGGAGGTCAATCAGCTGGCCCAAAATTTTGGCTATTCTAACTCTGGATGGACGGAGCCTTTGCTGCTCATGCCTGCRATCAGCAGGCAGCTGCTCCACCCACTGCAAGGGGCTGCCAAGGCAGCGTGAGCTGTGGCGTAGCCGGTTCTCCTGCCTCACACACCGGTCCCATGGACTTTCTTTCCCACTCCCGACCTCCGGTAACTACGACGGCTGCAGAAATTCTTCTGTCATGACCTGCCACAACACGCCAAGAGCCACGCAAGCGCACACACTCACCTCTGCTCACCCTTCCTAGAAGATGCTCAGTCCTGAATTTAGATGGCACCAACATCTAAATCCATCTTCTGAATTTAGAAGGGACCAGGCTGTGCACTCAAGAACCACAGTCAAAGATTTTGGTCCTTACCAACAGTTTGAGACTGGCACAAAYGTGCAGGAAATATCTTGCAGGTCTCCTGCCTTGCAGCAACACCTCCAAAATGAGCCCTTGTGATACACACTGCAGTATTTCTGCACCGTAGGGAAACGTTGTCCCATTTTTGCAATAATGTGGTGGAAAGGACTGGAAAAAAAACACACGGTGGCTGGCACAACTGAGTCACAGTCCTGAGATGTCTCTGCTCTAACCATGAGAGCCACCTCTCCACAACTGAGAAGACGAGTATTGGGAGCAGCACTGTAGTTGTGCCAACAACAATATCCGTGCCAGGCTGGGAGGGGGAAGACGACTGTTGGGTGGCATCAGATCCAACAGGGCAGGTTCAGTCCTGTCACAAGCATGAAGCGTAAATGAAGCCAACCCAGGCAAGGGAAGATCTGGTTTCCCACAAGCCTGCGTCCCGTCATACCTGCAGACGATGCCTATCTCCTGGCTCCCAAAATCGAGACCCAGAAGAAAACACACCCAACCAAAAGGACTACGCAAGGCTGGAGCAAACGAAAACCAATCTGTATGTCAAGAGGGGAAAAAGCAACCGGAGCCATCCCTGGCGAGCCKGGCAGGTCAGCCACATGGCAGAGGGGAGCAAACACTTCCATCCCTGACACCCAAAGGGATACAGAGCAACCCACTTACTTGTTCCAGAAAGATCCTCAAGCAAACATCTCCAAAAACCCTACAGATGTGGCTAACATGGCACCAAGCTAATGAACTCTGYCTTTAATTACTGCTCACAGCTCCAGTTTCGCTGACAAAGAGGGAGAGCAGGCTATCAGCGCCCGGAGGTGGGATCATCCAGCCCCACACGCCAAAGGGGGCAGGCATGAGCAGCAGGAACCAGCTCCAACCCTCAACACGGGTCAACTGCTGCAAGATGTGTTTGACACACACTTAAGAAATGCATTAAGCAAACGCACAGCGCTGCTGCACACAAGTGTACATGAATCTTAAAGGATTTCGTCCCAGGTGCTCAGGGATCAGCACCTACAAGTTTAATCATGCAATGAAATCTCAGCCCTAAATTTGCATTTGCAAAAGCTCCGTTTTTACCCCTTTAAACTAGAAAAGATATTAACCTTTTTTTCTTTGCCTGTTCATGTACAAAAGCACACAAAAACAATAGACTCTACTTTTGAAGCCATCTTTCATGGTTTCTGCAAGAAAAATGTAGTAGTTACTTCCGAGAAAAGGCATGCTGAARTCTTATCCTAGTCCAAGAACAGAGCAGAAGAAACCTCCTCCTCTTTTGCTTTGCCTTTAAATCCCAGAAATCAGAGTGACTCACCTTGCACACGGCAGCCTGCAAAATCGCATCAAAACCGCCCTCTGGAGCATCTCGGTTGCGGGAAACCTTCTGTTTCTGAACTTCTTCGTTGAAACGGTCGACTTTATCCGTTAGGGACAAGAGGTGGCGGAAGCCAAAGGATGGGACGCAGCTGGGGAACAGCTTGTAACTGCAGGAGGAACAGAGGAGTGGTCAGCTAGGAGGAACCCCACCAGCAGCCAAGAGCTGCAGAAGCTCCCAGCTCTACCAGGCTGGTCTCCAAACCTCTGTTCAGAGGGATGAAATACTTCCACAAGGCTTCATGTTTTGGATGCTTTGATTTCTGGCTATTTAGCTACAAAACCCTACAGTATAGCCCATCTTTTTGGTTCACCTCGGGGGCTTTGAGCAGCTGAAGTTTACAGAGACCTCACCAGGACCAAATGTCTCTCTCCACGTAAGGTCCGAGTGGAGACACCAAGCACCAGGCCATGCAGCTCTGGAGTTCCAGCACCCATGAAGTGGTTTTCACACTGGAAGTCTGCAGTGCAGGATACGACCCACAGTGACGCAGAGGGCACATTTTGGCAGGAGGGCCAGAGCCACCCTCCCCAGCAGCCCAGGATGGCGGGTTGGTGTCAAAGGGGACCATGCAGGAGTGTCACTGCTGACAGCTACTTTTCCCCTATTTTTCAATGCAGATTTTCACTCTGTCATTCAGTTTTCTTGGCAATACGTGCCACCCTGCACCCACTGCACGTCACCAGGCACCTGGCAATTGCACCCCACGAGATGCATTAATAACTAACACCAACTCATGCATCCTCCCGCTCTCCCTGCAAGCCGGTGAGCAAACACCACCTCCGCTTTCCAGAGCACCGCTGGTGCAGAAAGGTAGGAGTGGCACTCTARGGCAGAGAAATGCCTCGGCAGGCTAGCAGGAAAACTTCTTTTTCCGTACAAAAGTCAGGAGGCAGCTTTGGTGCTCACTACGTGGCCGGGAGAGCAGCTCCTGCGGCGTGGGAAATCAGTGAGGGTGTGCAGGGGAGAGGGATGAGAAAGGTTAAGAAGAAAATGTGTTTCAAAAGGAGTTGGGCTGGCACTAATTCACTCTTATCTTCAAAGACAAAAACCTGGAGAACAATTAAAGGCCTCTGCTGACACATGACCCACTATGGGTAAGCTGTAAGAGGCTTTTTACACAAAGGAGTGTTTAAGATTTACCACTGCTGGGAACTCAAATCCCTCACAAGGGACCCCAGAGGAGGGATTTCCACCTGCGCAGCCACGCACACACCTAACCACGGGGCAGGTCCCACTGCCCTGGGCCCGGCTGGCAATTAGAGCCACCCCTTGTGATCAGCCCCATGTTCAGACTTGCATCCCACTCGCGCCCAGAGCCAAGGCGAGGAGGGTGTGATGTCTGAAACCTCTGCACTGCCGGGTCTCAGCAAGCAGCCCTKAACTCATACACTACATCTGGGTGCTCGGTTTGCCAGAGCCCTGGTCCAGGAAGAAAACACTGACACTCTGTAGGGTCCCACATCTCACGAAGATGCAGAATTTAATCCTTTTTTGTTTGTTTTACACTCCAGGTTTGCTGGCAGAAGCTGCAGGCAGCAGCAGGACTGATGACGGATAGCTGAGTGACTACGCAAGGCACACAGCATTGCGGGTGGGTTATCGCAGGCTGTGACCTCCACAAATTGTATCACAGATAGATGGACAATTGGGTGTTCAGTCAAACCCTCTGCCTTCCTTATCTTTTTAAATTTAGTGTTTGTTTCCTTTGTATTATCTCTCTTGAATGACACCATGGCTGTGAGAGGCCACGTCCTGCCTCCCGGGGAGGTCGCAGTCGGGATGCGGAGCCAGGAGCAGGGGCGAGCAGCGAGCTGGGGTGGGATGGAGGAGGCATGAGGGATCCCAGCCAGACCCCACATGAAAACACAGCCGCACCCCACCCGGATGGCCATCGCCATGAGGAGGAAGAGGAGGAGGAGAAGAGAGCCTGGACCGGGGGCAAAAAACACCCACCGCAGCTCACGTTTACTTGCAGCTTTGTTTAGATGCRAGCAGGCCACTGGACAAAGTCTGCTTTGACACTAGAAATAGCTGCAACAAAACCACACCTCACACCCCACCTCGCTGCCACATCAGCGAGCCCCCGGGCAGCAGCGACAGCCCGCTCACAGAGCAGGCAGGGGAGAACAACGAGGAGCCAGCACCCCTGGTTTGGATGAAGAGGAGACAGATGGCAACTGGAAGGGAGCACCCACCAGATGAGCTGCCTTGGGCAATCCTTCCTAAATGGTTTACCAAGTCCAAGCTGGCTTAAGGTAACCCATAAACAGAAAAGCAACCACCTGRGTAAAACCAAAAGGACATGCAGATAGCCTGATCATGGTGGGAGAAGGCGAGGTGACAGCTCTGGATGCCCTTGATGAAAGGGCATCAGCAGTTTCAGGCATGCCTCGCTGCAGAGTTGTCCAGCTCCAACCTCTTCTCCTCTCCCATCCCTGCCCTCCCCCCCCGCACCTTTCACTTGGCAAAAGCCATGTCACTTCAATTAAATCACACACCAGCCAAACAAAGTTTCCAGTATTTCCCCCGCTGGAGCGAAACCCTGTCCCCAAGCCTGCGAGCAACATGAGCGGGTGATGGAAACTGAGGACGACAGAGATGACTAAGCACATCCATCTGAGGCCATGCCAAATTTTCAGGGGGAAGAGCTAGGAACAGCGTGGTGTATGGTGCCGTGGCAGCAGAGAGCCACCTCCCTGGCTCAGTCAGCATGGTCAGTTTTGGCTACGCTTCATGGCCAAAGCATGAGTTTTTAGTGTTAAAATCTATTTGACTTTCCTCTTTGGACAGAACTGGTGAAAAGACAATACAGATAATTTTGTCTGGTCAATGGTCAATGTGCAATGAGATGCCAAATGCTTGGTCAACGCCAAAGTTGGCCTAGAAACTCATAGCTGATGCAAGCTCTCTTTAATCTGCCTCTCATATGGAAAACTTAAAGGATGCATGCTTGCAGAGCTTGGCATCCGTCTGTGCTGTGATATTACAATGTAAGTATCCACGAACGGCTCAAATAAAAGCGCTAACCTTAYTGCCCTTACATGACTAGGAAGCGCCCCAAGGATGGATGAGGTGAAGACAGCACCATGAAGGTAAGTGTCAACAGTGACATTCTCCCAGGAGGGCACTTGCTGCTGTATCCATCCTTTCATGCCAACATCCAAACCCATCTGAGCCTGGACACCCTCCACTACACTCTGGCATAATCCCCGATTCAATGGACTTGATCCCGACTCCGGCAGTTAAAGGGCAAACAGAAAGACTCTAGCAATAAAAAAGAACAAAGAGGAAGACTATGATATCGCAGCAAAACAAACCACATCATTTGTGTCTTTTGCAACTGCCAGTTTGCTTTCCTTTCACAGCAATTAAGATGAAAAAACCTGCCTGACATCTGCAAAACACTTTGCAAGAACTCATTAGTCAGGCCTACAGGCCCTCACAAATCTCACTTCCCCCAGACACTTCTGTTGGGAAGGACTTGCATTGCCTTGGTCTCCTTATCTGTAAAATGGAGACAAAGAGCTTAATTGATCTACTCAAGGCCAAACTATGACTCAGAGCTAGGAYCAGAAATCAAGAATTTCTGGCTCTTCCTCCTTTTTCTTAGGTCTGTAAAAAAGCCTGCTATGTCTGCATCCTCTTCAGGTGCTTAAAAATAGCTTCAGGCTCCCAAAACAACAGTTTCCCATCTCTAGATGCAGAGATCTCCCAACAGCCACTGCAAAATTGGAAGTTGTCCTATTTTGAATCGCTCAGGAGCATCACAGTGACAGCAGCGGCTAATCAGCATTCCTAAAAGCCGGGGGGCTTACGTGTAGTTCACTATTTAAAACAAGAATGGGAAGAGAAGACTGCAGCCAGGCTCTGTGCAAACACAGGGCTTGTCCCTTCGGGGTACACCCACCACTTACCCAATGCAGGGATTGTTTTGGTATCTTGGTGCCGTGTAGGAGAAAGGAGAAATGTTTTTGTCCACGAAAGATCCAAACCCCAGACGGAAATTGCTAGTGAGCTTTCGCATCTCTTCAGCCAGCTTGGTCCCCAGGTTGCGAATATTATCTAGGTCATCATTCATGGACAGGGAGAGATCCATCAGGTAGTAGAGGTCCACGGGATAGTCCTCCACTTGCCGAACCTGAACTTGGAAGGAGGTCCGGTCACCTGCACACACACACGAGTTGAGAGCRGTGAAAAGGAAACTCCTAGCACACATAAAATCAAGACTGCAGGCTTTTTTCTTCCCCCCCCTGCAGAACAGACAGATCAATTCCAAAGAAGAGGGTGAGGGGAATAAGCTTTTCCAAATCCATCCCTTAGGAGACTAATAGGAAAGCACGTAATGACTTTGGGTCCTTTTAAGCTATGTAGTGTACTGTCTGGCAAGGAAAAGGTACGTGTATAGAGTACATGTATCTGTTTTACTTTGGAGGTATGGCAAAGGGTCTTTACACCTCAGCTGAGAGAACATCTAAGGGGAGGCACAAGAAAAATACTGCTGCCCCGGACTGTGTACAGTCCAGGGGCATTTTCTTAAAAAACTGGAAAGAAAAGCAAGCAGAGTGATCCTCAAATGGAWGTTTCATGGACTACTGAAAGAGGGACCCTGCACACGCTTACTTGGGTACATCCTCAGAGCAAACCAGGAGCAGTCCAAGAAGTCCTGCACAAGAGAGAGAAGGAGGTGGAGCAGGAGAAGGAAGAGGGTCAGGAGAAAACAGCCAGCGTGAGATGAATGCAAGATGTCCTCTGAGCTGTGCAGGTGAGTCAAGTCAAAGCAGACACAGAAGAAACACCTTTGAAAAGGATCTCTCCCCCMAAAAAAGAGCTGTGCCACCATCATTCTGGCAAAAGCAGGGCAAAAGGGAAGTGAACTGGAAAAGGAAGGTTGTTAGGGAAGTGCCAAGGAGAGATGAAGCTTCTTGAAGTGATAAACACAAGGGAAGGAGCTGACAGGGCTGAGTCACAGGTTGTGCAAATGTGAAGTAGAGCAGAGGAAAGCCTTTCCCCTGACCTTCCCCTTTGCCAAACCGCTTTCACCGGAGATGCCCTCCAGAAGGGRTGCCCGGGAGGGGAGGCCACCACGGGCACTGCCCACACCTCGAAAAAGGTGAAGCGGCTTCAAAGTGAACTCAGCTTCATGCCAGACGGACCTCGGTGGAGCCAGAGTTTGCCCTATGCTTTGCTGAGAGAGGGGTCTAAATGGAAACCCCAGACTCCAGCACCCTCAAACCCCAGGCTGGTTTGGAGATCCCACGTCACCAGCTGCCACCTCGGCCCCTTTTCCAGCTCAGTGGSGTCTCAGACCCAGGGACTCGGATCCTCTCAAGACCAAGCTCCCCCTCCTGCCCACCTCTCCCAGCTCTGCACGACCGAGGCTGAACTTTGGGCACTGGAAGGTTCTGCAAAACGCTCCTGGCTTCCCCTCCTCTTCCCAAGAAATGAAACACACATTTTTTCGTATTGTGAAAACATTTCCCTAACCGTTTTATTGTTCTCCTCATTGTCCGGAGCAGCACAGCTGCTTTCACTTACTTCCAGCCCAACAACATGCAGCAGCAGCATCCCAAAACCACCGTGCTGGCAAGACACGGCACGAGGGGCTTTGGAGCCCCGGGTGGCACCTGCGCCRAGCAGCACTCAGGGCCAGACACCCTCCCTGGCTCCAGGATCTGCTTCGTAGTGACTCCTGCAGCCATCCCCGTGTCCCGGGAGCGAGCGGACACCCTCTTCCAGCCCTCCGCAGCAGCCGCTTTGACCCAGCAGCATCCACCCCGTCGGTGAAGGAGCGGGGGTCCCAGCACCCAGGGGGACGTGCAGGAAGGTCAGAGCCTGCCTCTTTTGCAAACAAAGCTGGGAAGGGTTTAGATCCGGGTCTGCGCTCCTTGATCCYCCAGTTTTGCTACCGGTGCTGGGGTACCAGCGGAGTCAGCTACAGCTCCTAAACCAAGACGTTCCCTCTATTATTCCTCTTTATCCTCCCCAGCTTTCTTTTCCGGCAGGAGCAGGACTTTCCCAGCACAGCAYGGAGATGCGGTATGCAGCGGGACGCAACTCAGCACCGGGCCTGCAGCAAGCAAAGCGCTGGAGGCGGCTCAGCCAACGCAGGTGGGCCTGAYGCTGCACCTGGCACGCATTTTGGGGGGGAACAAAGGAGCGTACCCTTTATATAGGGCAATACCTGTTAGCACTGATTGCAGGGTAAGAAACGGTAACTGCAAGCTTGGCTTTAATTCAGTGCTGCAAGAATGTATTTAACGCCGGGAAAATTAATTCCCATGCCTATTTTTTTTCATTCCTATGTATTTTTCCCACTGGAATACCCAACCCGTTCAGAAAAAAAGGATGTGTCCTTCTGCGTTTCCCAACACTTCTGTTTCTAAAACACACTTCTTCCCAAGCAGGTCCTAAGATRGGAATTCCTGTGCAGAAAGGCTATTTGGGATGTTCTAATGAAACCTTCTTCTCTTGATAGTTATGAATTTATTAGTCCCTGAGAAGCACCAAAAATAACAGGAGCCTAGACCTGGTTCTTCTGTCATTCCTAACTGCACAAATCGATTATCTCAGAGAAAGTATCGCTAATGTAGGCAGATGAAAGTGCAAAAGAATTTATTACTCTCTGTGCAYGATATTACTCTCACACTACTAGGGACAATCCAGTGCCCTCCTTCCCCACTTACCGTCACCACCATCCTCTCCTTAGGGCTTTTACTGAAAAGTTTTTAACTCAAAACTGAATTCAGAAATGTTTCTTGGATACTGTCACACRGAGGCAGTGCAGAAACTGAGAAAACGCTTTTGGCCAACTTAAGAACACAAACTCGACAATCACTTATCCACGAAAAGCTCTTCTTTCTGCTTGGTGAGGCTTATGGCTTGAGGGGCAACACAGCTTGCAACTATTCATTTTTTTTAATTCCTTTTACACTATTCATATTTTTCATCTAACCAGGACACACTGCTTTATATCTGGACCCAAGATTAAAAAGCAGTATTATAAAAACTAAATGTTTGATCTGAAAGCTACCCTGTACGGGCATCAGTTTAAGGCCTTTGGAAATTAGCTGTGGGCATGGAGATTTGGGGATGTGACTTCTGCCACGGGATGCTTAGATCAAACTGCCTGGGTGGGATCAGCAAACAATTGACAATTTGCTCCCTTCTGGTTCTGCTTAGCGGTCTAAGAATAAAAGATCACCATCGCCGTGTGAATTCATCTTTGAAATAGTACACTCTTCATGCCCAAAATTAAGTCAACATTGTCTCCTTTTTGTCTTGGGTTCACAGGGTGAAACCCTCAGGACCCATTCTCAAGCTCAAGGATTAATGGATAATTTAAACTGGGGATGCTAATGCAAGGGTTTAGGAAGTCATCAATCCTGAGTAAGATGGAGTGCTGCCCAACATCAAAAAGAGAGCAAAAATGGGAGATACTATTAAAAACACGTAGATATTTCCCTTCTCCTGCAACGACTCTGATGCCCTGCAACAAGCACACAGGGAGGGGAGCTCCCCAGCCCAAAAGCATCCGACAGCGCGGCCCCCGGGAAGCCGCAGGGAGAGGGACCCCCATGCCCTGCCGCAGACCGAGCGGGGGGCATCCGCGCCTCCGGCTGGGCAAAACTGACAGGGATCGGGAAAGGGGAATATGCTGAGCACTGGGCATGAAGGAGGGTCTGTGGGAGGTGAGATGTCGAAGCTGAGCCAGCCCTTTCTGCCAGGAATGGCCTCAAGAAACAGGAGGAATAACAACTCCCTTTTTTTTATGGGAGTAAATCTGTTTCATCAGCAACATTCAGTTGCAGAAGCCACGCATCTAGCCACACATCCAGTGACAACTACCCTCAGGTATCTGCTTTTAAGGCTTTGAAGCAAAATCTCTTTACCTTTGAGGGTCTGACTGATGACAGCAGTCACACTGCTTAGGAAGAGTTAATTAAGAGACATGAGGACTATCTAAGCCATAGAATTAAAACAAAAAATAGTGCAGCAACTGGTAGGCTCTGGGAGAGCACTGGTAGCGTGAGCACCAGCTCAAACTCCCTGTTTTCTTGGGTGAAACATCATATTTCATTTTTCTGTACGCTCATGAGAGCTGTCACAAAACTGTAAGCCTTAGAAACCCACACCAATTGCTCATAATGAATCAAGCTTTTATATTTGSTTCTTAACTTTGCAATAAAGAGCTTTTTTTTTTCCCCTTCAGAAATATCAGCTGCCAAATTTTTGCAAGAATTCTGAACCCACATTAAAGCCTCCCCCCACCATGCAAAAACTTTTGATAACAAGCATACTCGCATGGCTCAGCCTAGCCCTTCCCTTCTAATTTTTAATTAAAAGGAGAAGATTGRAGAAAAGTGATGGCTCAGGGGAATGAAACAGGGATCTGGCCACAGTCCAAGGCCTGAGTCGCAAGTTCAAATCTCTATCTTCGGCCTTGATCCCACGTCTCTTTTGCATACCGACAGAAAACAGATCTGCGTTTTTGTTTCCAATTTATAGAAGGAGCTGTCTCAGTTTATAGTCAAGCACTGTCAGCTTGGTGGAGGATACAAAGTTATTTTAACTCCTTCCAGCCAGTGATTACATWTTTTAAGTCGAGCAGGTTCCTTTTAAACACATGCAAAGGTTAAGACCAGTACTGACAACAGTTTTGGGTGGGATTTGATTGACCTTGCATAACAGCAGTGTCTTCTCATAGAGAACATACACCTCAGCCCCAAACCTGTTCATGATGCACCACCAAAGTTCACGGGCTCTGGAAGGGGCCAGCAGCCACCTTCTTCAGCGGGCTACAAGGTCACGGGCTATAACACGCTCTCGGCATGTCCTGGCCACCCTTTCTCACCCCCAACAAGCACACCCCAGCATACGGCTCAGAGCCTTGGGGACTCACCAGGACGAAGATTCAAGGCGACCTTCTGAGGCATGATCTGCGTGACGTCCAGGTGGGTCTGGCCGGAGCCCTTGCTGCTCAGAGGGATGTTCTTCACCACGTTGATGCTGCTGCTGGGGTTTTCGATGGCTCCGGCACAACCGTTTGCAATCAGGTTCTGCAGGAAGTCGCACCGCGACGTGATGGACTTCGTGCTGCCAAACTCCTGGGGGGTGAAGAATGGACAAAAGGGAAGGGGAGGGAGAGACATCAATCCCACAGCAGGAGCTTTGTTTTGACGTGCTGCTATCTGTAGCAAACAGGAGATGACAAGGAGAAGCTGATGTCATTTGTGGTGGCTGTACTCAAAAGCAGCCCTCACTGAGCCTTGAGCCTGTCAAAGGGATCTACCAAAAAATAAATCCTGCGAGATTTTGAAAATTGACTTTGCTCACAGACCACCGCAGCAGAAAGCTACGTCTGGGTTTTCACCCCAGCCACAGCAGCAGCACTTGCTCCCAGCCCTGTGAAAGCAAGGCAAAGTGTTTGGTTTGCTGCCTGGACAGCAGATTCCCATCTCTTCRAGGGGAAAAGGTGAAAGGCCATTTTTTTTTGCACGTGCATCGCCTTGAAGGAGCTTTGCAAAAGAGAGAAGAGAGGACAAGGAGGTTGCGCTGCAGGAAGCAGGACAAACCCACCAACCCAGAGAGCCAAGTCAAGATGTGAAGCTGGAGACTGAAGCTGGGTGGCTCCAGGGACCTGCACCCTCTTCCCCGGGCGAGACGCTGCATGTCCCCACACAGACACCRCATGTTCCCCCTCCCTCCGCACTGCAGGTGTTGGCATGACACCATCACATGGGAAAAAAAAGTGACCACAGCAAGTGGTGGCTGAGGCGGAGCACAGCCGGAGCGGTTTGATGTGGGCAGGCTGTCCTGGGCGGCTTTGCTGGAGAATAAGGGAGGTGGGAGAGCCTGCATGGGAGGTGGTCAAAATGCAGYCCGTGCCCGCCGCAGGCAGCGAGGCGCAGGCAGCCGCTCGCTCCCGAAGGATGGGCTGCCACGGCAGGGAGTCTCCCAGCGCCCATCCGCAGAGCTCCAGCCCCCACTGCGAGCCCCACGCGTGGTGCACAATGCAGCCTTGTGCGCGGCGGGGCTCGGGAACAACCGGCCGCACAATGCAGCCTTTTGCAAAGAGCCCATTTGTTAGAATGTCTTTTTTAAATTTTTTTTTTTTTTYCCCAAAAGGGACAAAGGGAGCGAATTGCATGCCCAAAACTTACTGCATTTTTAACAGCCGATTCCTACWTATTTCTGCACTGTAACAATAGAGACAACCATCTTCGGCCCCAGGGCTGATGGACTAAAATGACATGAAATAATGCAGAGAAGATGCTCGCAGCCACACCAGCCCCTCCTTCAGTGCGCAGCCAAAAACTGGAGAAGGGCTGAATAAACCCCACTTTTTGCTGATGCTCCGGCATGGCAGAGGATGGGGGAGACATCAAGGAGGGAGAGGTCGTCCGACAGATCTCATCTTCGCACCCTGTGGGGTGTTCCAGGGGTCCCCCGAGGACAGCCTCGGTGGCAGAGCTCAGGGACGCAGACGGAGGCTCTCTGCTGCATTTTCTCACTATGAGGTCCCAATGCTATTTGAAAAATGCAAGATTTGCAYTCCAGCATCCAGCAGCGGGGTCCAGCCAAGGAGACGGCACATTGGATGGATGCAAACACTAATTTCTTGGAACGTGTCATGTAAACAGATGAACTTCCAGAAAGGAGGACTGGGACCATTTAAATCATCTCCAGCATGACAAAATAAAAAACTGAATCCCTCACAAAACCGAAAACAAAGCCCAGCCTTTCAGAGCAGCACGTTTAGGGCAGCCTTGGAGAAAAGTTTCTCTCGYATGTGGTTTGACCTAAAGTCAGCGAAAAGCCGGTGGGGTCAAGGCACTCTCCTGGGCTGGTCCACCCAGCAGCAGGGCACCCGCAGGGAGATGCTCTCCTGCTCTCTTGGTGCCTGGACCATGGCTCCAGGTGAGCACCTCTGCCAGCTCATTTCTGCTGGCCACCTATTAGAAAAGATGCTCTGGCTGTGCAAAAAGCAACACAAACAGCACCACGAGTGCAGCTGGGAAAGATGTATCCCAATAGGATGATATTTAGGGCTGCTCGTGCAACTGCAGCCTTTATCAGGTGTTTCCAATCCTCCCTGGGGTCTGCTCCAAAGCCTCTTGATGTGAACGCAAAGACTCGGACTTCAAAGAGCTTTGAATTAGGGCTTAATATTCTGGGGTAGCAGAACAAGAGCCAGGAGGGGTGGGCAGCCCAGGGAGAGGAGGATGGCGGCTTCCTCCCCCAGCTGCTACTCTTTAGCAGTCGAGCTCGTAACACCGCGAGAGACGGCTCTGGGTATGGTACTGTTTATACTGATGTTCATCATCCCAGCAAGGGGTGTAGAGGAAAGCAGCATCTGCACACCGAGGACGAGACAGCACTGGCTCGTGGGGTGAGGAGCACAGCCGTGTGGGACCTGCCGAGAGCTTTTTTGGGGCAGGGCACTCGTGCATGTGCAAGCCTGTCCGTTTGCAAGGCGGCGAGAAACGGTTACCGCTGCAATGTATTTTTCTGCAGCCTCCATGACAAAATTTCTCTAAAGGAAGCCCAGGAGGTCAGGGGAAAGCCCCTACACAACTCCTTCTGRTGGGAGCTGCACAAAGCTCTCAGGTCAGCAGCACCTCTGCACAGGCCCCCCTTGCTTGACCCAGCTATTTTCTCTTAAACTTTCTTCTGAAATGGGCCCAGAGGACTTGCCACAGGACAAACTGCAGCTCAGATCAAATCCAGGCCCTTTCTTGTTCGGTGAAATGCTGCATCACCCAGGGTGGAAGAAAATAAACCCCTCCGGGGTGCAAACGCCCTGGGGAAGGGGGTGCAGCGCAGTGCCCAGGGGCTGCAGGACCTGCTTCTGCTTCGGTGTCTAACCCAGGCAGGGTGACACCGAGCCGGGGAGCGACAGTGGCCTTGGGAAAGCCCCAGCAATAGCCACAGCACCCTGCAAACAAACACCCCTCACGTGCATCCGCAGGTCAAAACCCAAAGCCAAAACTGTGGCTACCAGGTACCATCCAACTCAAGCACAAAGTTTTCTGCGATAGAGAAAAATCAAGGCTGCCGGAGGTTAAGTGAAAGGAAAAAAGGATGAGAAGATTTGAGGAGTAAAGGGTATCACACAAGTCCAAATAATTCATGAGCAACCACGCCAAAAGGCAGCCCCCACAGCGGCTCAGACATGGCGTGCCGGTCCAAACCCCACCTCCCCCTGAGCAGAGGACACCTCACAGTTAGTTAAGCAATTCGGTGCGCCCAAATACCTGCCGACCATCTGCCTGCAGGCCTGCTTCAGAGAGGAATGCAGCACCTACCCMACAGCAAGCCGGAACCGCCCCAAGCATTGCTTCGTGCCAGAGAGAAGCATCGGTTCGGAAAGATCCCACCTAGTCCTTGTTAGTAACGCCGGCTGCTCGCAGCCCGGTGGGCACTTTGCGGTCCGGCCTCTGCGCTAACAAGCTCACAAAAGCAAATGGATGCAAGCAGCCAGAAGTGAATGGAGACAACAGTGTGACAATTACATGCTCATCAGTTTGACAGTTTTGAGACAAATTGCTTGGTTCATGCCATAAAAATGGAGAATAGCACTGACTGCATCTAACTGACTGTATCTAACTCCTGACTAGACATGTCCCTACCATTCTTTGCTTTAATCAGTCCAGTTCTGCATTAATTCAGTCTGAAATACGCYTGCTTTCTCCATTTAAAAAAAATGACATGTTCCCCCTAGGAACATCCTTGATTTTATTTCCTCATTCTCCAGGCACACATTCCTGAGATGAGGTACAAGCAACCTAGTGGAAAACAGAAGGTGCCATTGGGGAAATTTCAGTTCAATTAATCAAAAAGGAAACTTCAGTTTAATTAATGCAATTACTGTGCACCTCTATTTGGCATGTACACATATAAATGCATCCACATAGGTAATGCATGGATGAACATATAGTGTACACACACCTAACAAACAAGGGGAGCCTCTGCACGTTGGTACGCTGCTCCCCAAAGCAGCAAACAGAAGACAACAGCAACTAAATGACATAATTTCCCCCCCCATCCTGGTACTCCCGAACGCTCTTTTGGAGAGCATCCCCCCTGCAATCACTCCAGGTTGATTCATCATGGACACAAACCCCACCTGTCTATCACACCCCACCTGGCAGCTCGGAGGACAGCACCGAAGCCACTTCCAGAGCTCCCTGCTCTCCCCAGCAAGCCTGAGGAGCCCCGCTGAGCCTGGGCAACCTGACGCCACTGCAAAAAAATCAGCGAGCATCCTCCTCTCCCACCCACRAAAACCAAGCTGCCGCAGAGATCACAGCAACCCCTCGGGCCAGTGTGCAGTTTTCAGCCAGAGTCTTTCACCAGCAGCGCGTCAGCAATTTCTAGCCATTGCCAGCTTCTTCCGGAGCTCGCAGGAGAAGTTGAGGAATCTCAACCTCAGATTCCAGCACGGATGGAAAGGCTGCAGCAGTCCCCGTCACCCAGGAGTCACATATTTCCCCCAGACAGCCCCGTTTCAAGGCACGCTCAGGCGACGGTTAAGGCCACACMTATATACCTCCTCTTTTAAGTGCCATTTAAACAGATCACCCCGTTTAAGTCCTGCCTTTCAAGGTATTCTTCCATGAGCCAACAGAATCGATGTCTGCTTCCAAATCTCCAACAGCCCAAAGACTTGTGGTTAGCTCAGCAGCCCCTGGGGGCTCCGGGGCTGCCGGATACCAGAAGCTGCTATAATCAACTCATCCATCATCACCCTCTCTGATGGGAGCAGAGATGCTGAACACAAGCAGAAGTGAATAGAGGCCGATTCAAGCCGAGGAGACATGATCCACCCTGTTCTAACAGGTTAGGAGGTGGTAGTTATAAATTTATAGCATGTTGACTACTCTGCTGTAAGCATCTATCTATAYGCATGCTCTTACCCTCACAATTCAAAGCAATGTAAATACAAGAAACCTTATCCCACTTGGAAAGTCATCGGGATAGGGCTCCTTGTATCCGCAGAACTGCTTTCGCGCACTCCTAACCCCTATTTGCAGTCCATGAGCGCTCGAGACTTTCTGCTCCTCTGCAGCCACATGGAGCCGGGATCCAGGAGTGCAGAGGATGCAGCACTGCAGGAGGCTGCGTGAACCATSGTCATCTCTGGGAACAGCACGGCTCTCCTGCTCGTACCGCTCCTCTCCCACAGCCGGAGTGTCCCTCACAGCATCGGCACTGCCGGGCACCCGGGGGGACAAAGAACAAACAGGCATGATGGCACCGCCAAGCCATGTTATTCCCCAAAGGGAGGAATATTATATATAAGAAGGTATATATGCACAGGAAGGTATAATTATATATAATATATTTTGTGTGTGTATATATTATATATGTATATATAATATTATATATTACATATATACATCTCTACACTTCCTGTGTATATAATACATATATACATATTATAATATATATAAGTATGTAAGAATTATATTATATATACTTATAGACTTCTATTATATATAYTTCCGGCCAAAATTATTAATTATTGCCTACAAAGACAACAACAGCTGGCCCAATTTGCTCCCAAACCTGCTAAGTAAATGCAAAGGGAGCAGAAAATACACACTGATCAGCAGATGGTGTTCCTACCACAACATAACTAGCGTCTGTGGAAACCCCTCCAGTATCTTAGCCTTGATACTTAAGCAGCAGCAGAGCTATAGAATTTGACTGGCATATATACTTCCGGGCGACATACTGCTGCGAATGACAGCTAATGGAAATAGAGAAGGAAAATAGACTAAAAGCAATTTAATAAGCTACCTGACTAGGCTGCAGCAGAGGGAAGGGAAATAAGGTGGTGAAATGACTATGCAAAGAAAGTGGATATTAAGAGTTTATAATATTACTTTAAAACTTTTGAAGTCGAAAACCTCTAGATATCTTTCACAATCCCATTACCTCACCTGATGATCTCAGTTAAAGAGAAATAATTAGAGTTTCAAACAGCAAATTCTAAAAAAAAAAATAAATACAGAATTAGAATAAGAACTCGCTAAGTTTTAGCATGAGGTGTGTAACAGGGACAGCAGCTTTTAAACACGTAGCTCTTGGCACGGAACACCTTGAAATGTATTTTTAAATAGCTGCTGCAGGCTAAAGGTCAGGAAGTATTACTGCACTTCCCTGTAAACACCCGTCTTCCTCCTTGGCCCCCCCATTCCATTTAGGAATTTTTTTTTTTGGTAACTCTTCTGTTTGCAAGATAAGAGTCAGGCTGCCAGTCCCATGGGCTGCCATACAATTAGTGGTCACAGCGACCACCAGATAAACATTTCCACTGGCAGCATGTTGCAAAAAGTTGTCTTTTGATGCCAAGAAGAAAAAAAAAAAAAACAAAACAAAACCAAAAAGAGCAAGCTATTGGGTACCCATAGCTTAATAGCCAGCGTTCCTGGATCCAGTCTCACCACCGCAGATTAGCTGGCTGGAAGAGGAGCTCTTACAGCTGTTTACAAGATGTCTCAAAAGCAGGATCTATTGCTTTACCCTTTCCCTTCTGCACACCATTTGCCTTGCTGGAAAAAACCCATGAAAGCTATTATGCTGTCAGGTAGCATGGTGTTAGTAGCGTTAGGAGGTTTTCCTTGGAGAGCTGCGACTATGCCTACAGGGACGTGAAAACCCAGTAAAATAGACCTGAAGAGCCAGAGGCCGGGGTACGTCCTGAGACCCAGAGAAACCGTGGGGCTCGGGAGCCCCCTCGTCCCATCCCTATACCCATCCCCATCTCCATCCCAAGGGGCTGCAGCTACCCCAGGCAGGGCTAGCAGGAGGAGGGACGGGAGCAGCAGAGGGGCACGCAGGCAGCACCTGCATCCTCAGCTCAGCATCACTAACCTATAGCTGGAAGGTGAAGTGTGTGCTCAACCGCACAGCTTGCCTCCCACAAAACGGGACCAGGACGGCCGTACTAGARGAAAAAGGGTCAGCAGGGAACACGAGAGCATCACTCCTGGCCAYGCCTGTCCAGAGCTTCAAGATCATCCACTGCTCTGGGGCCCAAAGCTAGTTCCTGGCACAGCAGCTGTGCCTGCAAGCATGCATCTGTAAGCATCCTCATTTCTCTCTTAAACATTTAGGACAGATGCAGGCACTAAGCAAACAACAGCCATCTATGCATTGGACATTATCAGGTCTTTCACACACCTTGTTCTCTAGAAATCATAAGTGTACATGATAAGACATATATTTAATAAGATATATATATCTCTCTCTAAACTCACGAGTAGTTTTTAGGGAGCAGGGGAAGATACTTGCAATTTCTCACAAACCAAGGACGTCCAATTAAATTATGGGCGAGGAGCTTCAGCACCAACATAAGGATGCATCTTCACCCTGAAGCACACAGTTAAGCTGTGTAACTCATCGCCACGGCACGAAGTGGATGCCAGAAGCATGGGTCATCCCCCAAAATGACACAATAGATTCAGAGAGGAGAATCATCTTTGTTACAGACAAAGAGCCCGTGCCATGCCAGGCCACGCAGCAAGGGACACGTAGCGGGACACCAGCCGGGGGCTTGGGGCTTTTTAGGGAGAGCGCTTTCGAGCAAGGCTCCCCACAACACAGAGCCCATGCACCCACCGAAAACAAGAAGGTAACTGAAGGGACAGAAGGACTGAAGGAACAGTGCTGCTCTGTTGAGGATGCACGGGGGCCAGCGGGGTCGGAGACTTATTTCCTACAGTGTCAAAGAGTCACATACACCCAAAATACACTTGGYGTGGGAGCCCCTGCTGCCCTCACCCACCCCTTCTGGCACGGGACAGTGTCAGGAACAGGCGAGGGGGGGAATAGCTCCCTTTCTGTGCTACAAAAAGCATGCAAGACAAACGAAGCCTGCCCACCTACCTCCTTGGAGCACCAGGCACACTTGGGATGGATGAGGAGACACTCTTCGCAGGACGTGGCGCTTCCGCTGGTGCACAGATTGAGACCTTCAGCAAGAGAGAACAACAGAGAGTGGGGTGGGCTGAACGGTTACTTCACTCCAAAACAGTGCTCAGGGGTTTTCTGAGATATTCTTAATGTTAAACATACTGTAAGTTCAAACAGTGTCAAGAGCAAAGAACCTCCCAGGAGCTTAAGAGGCTGGAGGAGGAGTAAACCTCTCTTAACCTGTAAGGAGCTCTCATTTTCTTTTCCTTCCCCAAGAAAAATGAAAAGGACAGAAACTGGTTTTGGGGGGCTGAGAACCACCAAAATACAACTCTGGTGATTTTTCTTCCCTCTTTTTCAGTGTTTTCTGGTTAATCAAAGAGTTCATCTATCCATCTTCCTAATGAAGTACTTCCATCACTGCAGACAGAACGCAATAGCTGTTYGATCAACCCGAAATACGGAGGTGGCTGTCCACAAGCCCCCAGGATGCCAACTTTTAAAGTCACACTAGGCACATCTTCTTATTTTTTCCAGCTGAATATACGGAGGTCCCCTCCCCAAAATTTTCACCTTAAAGCAGCATTGGAAGATAATCGCCTCCCCCTTCCACACAGGTGATTTCCATAGTGGACTCATGTTACAGTAMGTTACTTTTAATTTATTACAGGAGTCATTTCCACAGGATATCCAGGTTAAGCCGGGCAGGGGGTTTGCACTGGGGCACATCCAAGGCTGGCCGGGGTGGAAGACACCACGCTGCAGCCGAGGGCTCTCCCYGCCCGCGACGCCGGCGGGGGCTCTGCGCCCACCGAGGCAGCAGCAACCAGGGCAGTGGGGATGCTCTTTGCTCCTGGATTGCTGGTGTCTAGCAGCACAAGGGGTACTGAGCGAGTTTCGCTTGCAAAATCTACGATTTGGGCTTTGGGCTTCAAAAATAAAGTGGAACCACACAAGTTAAGCCGAAGCAAACATCAGTGGTATCGGCTCTGAATGCAGCAGCTTGTTTAAGCACGCCTGTGGCTATGAATGCGCCCTTCGATACCACCGGTGCCCCAGCTCCCCCGGGTGCAGCTATTAACGTCTACTGTCAATAACTGATTAAACAAATCTTCAACCGAGGATTCAGCACAGAGGCTGCACACTCCAAACAAAATGCCTCGGGCTCAAACTCCGAGTTTGCTATTTTTTCTATCCCAGATGTCAATAAAAGCATTGTCAGGCCTSTATTTTCAGCCAGTTGCATCTGCAGATACCATTGCACCATGCCGCTGTGGGGTATAACCTGCAGATTGTGCAGACTTGCTGATGGCTGCTGAAGAGCCACACGGAGTTTTCTCCTGTCCCAAAAACTTTCTGCCCCAAGAGCTTTGGAAAAGGGATTTTTGCTGTATCCCATGTGAATATTTCACCAAAAAATGAAAGTCGGTGGCTGCCTGGGTCACTCCCGTACGGGGCTGGGCTGTGAGCGCAGGAAGCAGTGAATCAAGCTGGACAGCTGGAGGAGAACTTAGCGTGCCCTAAGCTAAAAGCAAAAAGAGGATAAGTAGGTCCTGTCAGTAATTCTCAGTCATCGCCCCGGCATGACCGTGTCAGAGCCCTGCACTGACGGGTCTCTGCTGCCCGCAAGGTGGTTAACTCTAACCCGGGAGCGTGAAGCCCTGGACTTTCTCTATGGCTCCCATTCAGACAGGCTGCTTGGGCTCATTCATACTGAACAAGAGCCTTCTTAGGGTTTTTTTTTCACTGGCTGTTACCACAACTTGTTCACATTCGTTCCTTGTTCACATTCAGAAGTTATACTCCAGCTCCTGGAGATTGCAAGAGCTCAAAACAYATACGTAAAATAAAGTAAAATGTAACTTGTTCGACTGAGTTATAATTTGCACAGAGATTAACACTTGCATTTCCAAACACCTACAACACAGCTGAAAGTTTTTCCTCAAGAGCCRCTGCCCTGGTAGCGGTGCGCTGGGTAACACAGCAAAAATAATGGGCTTTATAAAGCAAACACACACTTGCGTTCGTACCCTGGCTACCCAGCCCTGGCTGTCCCATGGCTTCACTCGCTCGTCTGCATGGAAATAGGATAATATTTACCTCCATTCCTGACTGCTGGATTTTTGAGAGTTTACTTAGTAACGGTAATATCTGAATGAAAACCAAGGTCTCCTCCTTCCACCGGGTGCCATGACCAAAGCAGCCCACACTCCTGTGGCCAGACACGGGGTGACATTCCTCCTGGTGGCAGCTTTTGAAGTTTCCAAGAATGCTTTTCTTTCCACTTTGGAGCAAAACCAAACCRTTTCCAGCATTGTTGTGAAAACAGAGCTTTGTTAAGCCCTCTGATTTTGGACTGAAACCCGAGCTTTTTGGGTTGGAGTAAAAACACGCAGGATTTTCCAGATGCAAGTCTTTGCTGTGCTTGAGTCAGCGCAGTCTCTCCTGAAGTGGGCAAAGGAAGGACCTGAAGATGTCCATGCTAGTCCACATCCTTCCAGATGCTGGGGCGAGTCACCAGGTAAGACTGGAAGAAACTCAAGTCTGCTCCTTGATTCTGATATATTTAATGAAACCACTCCTAAACTTTGACTAAACTTCTTACAATTGGGAAAATTCCATCTAGGGTTTAGTTGGGATACTCTGGAGGAAAACAACCCACCCCCCCTGGACCACTGAGCTCCACACCCCACATGCGGTCCTTCAGGCTGACTCGTAAGCCCTGCACCTTATTTCATTTTGCAGAGCAGTGTCCAGCAGGCATGAAAGAGCATCTCCAAATGACATCCCTCCCTTGGGCTGAGCTGCAGGAAAGCCCAAAAAAGCAGAGGAAGACAGTGCATCCCACTAGACAGCTGAGATTTTAATACATACAACTACTGATGCAGAGCAAGATAGGAAACTCTCATGAAAGGTACTCAACCAAATTTACTCATAAAGATGCTCCAGGCAATCAGACCTCATTTTAAACCTGTTCTGCAAGAAATCCTAGTTTGGGCAGCTCCTCAAACTGAGATGAATGCACTGGCTTGCTTGGGGGGAAAAAAAAAAAAAAAAAAAAAGAGCGATGTACTTTATTCTTTATCCAACTAAGGGTGAAAAAAGATTATTTTATTTATGCTTACAATAAGCATTCTAACATTCTAACAGCCTCTTCCCTCAGATGGTCTGCTGCATTATCGAATCGTCGATTTTAAGGATCAGACCCTCAAAAAAAAAAAAAAAAAAAAAAGCTAAGAAGACCTCTTCAGAGTTCTTGCAGTCGCGTGCCACAGCACTCTGTAAGATGAGCCTCGTGTTAAGATAACTCATTAAAATATTAAGCACTGAGAGTAAGCATCGGAATGGTGGACTCTGGCATTTTGTGGGCTCCCTTGATACAAAAAGTTCCCCCGAGTGCTCAGAGAGAAAACCCATTTCCAGCACCACTGAGGCAGAGTCMCCGACTGCGCCGCGGTCTCCGAGTGCGGCCAGGAGCCAGGAGAGCATCCCCGCTGGGGCCAAGGACCGCTCCCTGGGCGCAAAGCTTACGGGGGGGAACGATACAGGGTGAGAGCGTGGAGATCGGACGCTGGCAGAGCGAACGCTTGTGGCTTTATGCTGCCGTTCTTCATCCAATCAATTAATACACACTGCTCAGACAAACATCCCCGGGAAGTGCTTTTCCCTGAACAGAAGTGGTTATAGCTGTTCCATTAAACTATATATATCGAGAGAGGTGTATATATAGACAGCAGTTCCATGCTTTTTAACGCGAAGGTGTAAAACCCCGCACCCACAGCCCAAGGATGCGGTCCATGCCCAACAGCCCTGTGGAGCGCGGGTCCCCACAGCCCCGCAACCGGGGGCACAGCGGGCGGGGGGGACCCGGGCTGCAGCCCCCCGGCGTGGCTCGGGGACGCCGCGGGGCCGGAGGGGGAAGCGCAGAGACCGCCGGCACCGGGGCGGGGGGCAGCGGGGGCAGCGAGCCGCGTCCCGCCGGCAGCGGGGCTGGAGGGGGAACGGGGCGCACACGCAAAATCCAGCGCAGGGCGGCGGTGGGGAGACGGGAGCGGGGCTGGGGCAGCCGGGAAGGGKGGGGGAGAGAGGAGGAAAAAACGTAAATGGTAACAACAGTGCAGCGAAGCGGGTTTGGGGGATAATCCGCCTTCCGGGGCGGCGTTTGCAGGGCCCGGGGCGGCGGGGAGCGGAGCGGCCCTTACCTCTGCCCGGCTGCAGCGGGGCGGCCAGGAGGAGGAGGCGGAGGAGGAGGAGCGGGGGGGGCCGGCGGGCGGCGGCGGGGGCCGGCAGCCCCCCTCGGCGGGGCATGGTGCGGGCGGCCGGGGCGGCCGGGCAGCCCTTCCCGGCCGGGCCCTCCCCGCCGCCTTTTGTGCAGCCGCGGCGGCGGCGGCGGCGGCGGAGGAGGAGGCGGGGGCGGCGCCGCGGAGCTGCCCCGGGGGCGGCGGGCGCTGCGCTCCGCTCCGCGCTCCGCGGCGGGACGGGGCGGGACGGGACGGGACGCGTGTGCGTGTCTGTTTGTGTGTCTGTGTGTCTGTCCCGCTCCCGAGGGTGCGCTGCCACCTCCCCGCCCCGCCGCGCAGTGAGGCGTAACGCCGGCCCCCGCGGGCGCGGAGCGGGCACGGGCGGGCACGGCCTGGCCCACGCACACGGGTGGGTGCGTGTGCACAGGGACGGACACACAGACACACAGGTTGCSTCTGCACGCGCGTCCACATTCGTACACAGAAGCAGGCGTGCGTACGCGCGTGCCCGCGTGTGCATGTCCACGTCACGTGTGTACACACAAGCACACTTCATACATGCACATGCATGCACTCACCCGCGTAGGCGTGCATGCGTGCGTGTACCTGCACACGGATGCATGCACACGTGCACACACACGTACATAGCTTGCACAGACACACAGATGCATATACACAGGCACACCCGGACACGTACCTACAGGCAGCCAYGCACGGTGTGCACAGACACTTGCACGCACAGACACACATACATCCATGCACCCACAGGCACACGAATAATGCACACCCTCCTCGCCTGGCTCACAGCAGGGCTTGCACTGATGTCCCCGCTGGCCAGTGGCCGCTCTTACGTGGCATTTTCCTGCTTCAGGGATTTTCTCTGTGCAAACAAACTGCGTCCATCTGCTAAAGGGCTCCCTAGGCAAGGGCAGCCGGGCAGCGCTGCCCTGTCTGCCGGCTTTTTGGCACTGTCCGCACACCCTCCGCCTGTCCCTAGCRCGGTGGGACATCAGCACTTCAGATCTAAAGGAAACAGCAGATTTATGATTGTGTTTGGGTTGCTGGGGAGCTTTCTGTTTTCTTCTGTTTTTAAAAGAAATGATAAATCAATCRTAGAGCTGATCACTGATTTTAATGGCAATTTATAGTAACAGTTAACTACCCATGGCCTGCAGCCCTTCGCGCCACTTACGATGTCTACTAAATCTCACCATTACATTTTGCTTGAAACACACGCCCTCAATGCAATACGTTGCATTGCTGTTCTCAGGAAGAAGTGATTAACTGTAATGCCACCTGCCAAAATTTCCCCTTATTTGCACTGATTTCCAGCACTGCTTTCATAAGCCTTGCTGATTTCTTCAGCCTCTCCATACCCCTGGTTACTGGTATTGCTTGTAACCAGTGCAAAAACATCATTGAATGCCTCACCAAAACATCTGCTGTGGTAGGAACACGGTACGTGGGCCAGGCTGTGAGCTACAGGCTGCTCTCRAGCCATCGGCTCTGCCTGGGCAAGGGGCAGCATCAGAGATCCCTCTTACCCCAAGAGCCCAAYAAGGTGGATCCCATCACCCTTTATTAATAATAAAAGTAATACTGGCCATGTTGTGACTGATCTGGAAATCCAAGATGTGGTGTGCAGGGACTTCAAAGTGGGTTCTTCCTCTGCGGCGTATTTTTGGTATTTCTGTGAAGAGAAAGAAAATGAAATGCAGATCCTACATTTGCATGAGATAAAATGCCTGATGCGAGCTTTAGTGCCCAGAGAAGCCTTGTGCAGACCTAGAAGTCCCTTCTCAGATCTTCTGGTCATGCCCAAGTACCCCGAGACATAACCACATATACAAACATACATAGATACACTTGTGCGTGAGAGCTTTAGTCACCTTGGTCGTAGGAGCAGGGACACCCTCATCCTTCGTCCCTCATCTCTCATCCCTCGTTCCTTGTCCCTGTGTCCTGCTGTGCCGCCCGGGGAGCGCTGCGGGGAAGGAGCAGATGCACAGGGGCAAGTGATGAATGAGCAAGAGGGAGAAAGGAAAAGCAGGGTTGTGGGAGGAGGAAACTACTCGGAGGGAAGAAAACCACCTTTTAAGACTCGACTGTGGCATCTCAAGTAGCAGAGAAGAGGATTTAAGGAAGAGGGGGACGACTTTCAGAAGGAATGTATTGCTGCGGGACCGGAGCCAGGCGAGGCGTAGGAGCTCATCAGTCACCAGTTATATTTAGCAGGGCTCAGGCGAGGTCGAGCGCCTGCCCTCACTTTCTGCGGCATCGCCACGAGCACCCGGTGCCTGTCGTGCCCAGTCTGACCTCATCGTGCAGCCCCCACGAGAAACCCCTGAGAGAAGGGAGAAGGTCAGGAGCTGCTACTACACACTGTCTGAGCCATGGGCTGTTGTCGGTGCTCAACATCTGYGATCAGTCATGTACCTTTATCATCATATTTTTCAAGCCAAACCCCCGTACACAGGCTGTACATCTCATCCCAGTAGACCACTGCTGACCCACAGACCGCGGTGTGGGCCCAGTGCTCTACAAGGAAAGACCCCTCAGTGCTGCAGGGGAGGAAGTGCCGCGGCTTCCCCCACGAGAACGACATTAATACCTTTCTCCGAAGCCAGCGCTGCGCTCTTGCCCCCTCACGCAGGAAAAAAGGGGATGTAATTGCACTAAAGACCAAGCAAACAGCTGTAACCTCAAGAGGGGGACTTTGCGGTGGTTTAGCATGGTTGAACGTGGGGAATGCACTCACCACGGGGCGGGCAGCTCAGCTCCGGAGCGAGCAAGCAGCCTTGTGTCACTGAGGTCAGCTGCAGACCAAAAAATGAAGCATCAGCAGAGGTGATGTGTGGCCTCAAATGAGGTCCCCAGAGAGGGGGTT
The DNA here is from genome assembly GCA_030449065.1 of Oceanodroma leucorhoa. NCBI lineage: Eukaryota > Metazoa > Chordata > Aves > Procellariiformes > Oceanodroma > Oceanodroma leucorhoa. The sequence continues at coordinate 23,929 of JASVER010000003.1, read as the reverse complement.
TGTATTAATCCTTCCTGCTGACCCATGATGAGGGTGCTGGACCAATGTGTGCTGGCTGCTTTTCTGGACTTGGCGACGGGGTGACAGCAGATGCTTGAAAAGAAGATCRCCTCTATATATGAAACCAGATAAACCCTTCATCTTCCTCCTGGGATTCCCTTGTGCTGAATAAGGGACTGAGAAAAAAAGCTTTTAGTGCCCTGTGTTAAGATTATTAAGGACAAAGGGATCATACCAACTAGTAGAAGATGAGTTTGAGACAGCTCCACGATTTTGGGATGGGAACTCAAAGAAGGACTCTATCTCCTGGGGATTGTGAAAGGATGACCTGCAACAAAGTCACTCTTCATCTCCAGGAACAGCCATCACCGCTGCCTGTGTCTTTTCTCTCTTGACCATCGTGTTTCCTGTCTACAAAATGCCACTCTTAAGAATCACTTAGCCCATGGGACTGAGATCCCTCAGGTTCCTTCAAGTATTTAGGTGCCACAGAAGCCCTTGAACTTGGGTTTTGAGTATCATTGCACAGTTCTGATGGAACAGAGAGAGKAAAACCCCTGGGCTGGCAAGGCCTGATCTTTGTGCTTGCTTTCTTATCACTTGCACTTTAAAGCTATGGCCAAAGCAAGACATAAACCCAGTGTATCTGACCTAGGTATGCATTTGCAAGTGATGCAATTGTGAGTTAGTTCTTTGGCTCTTTTATTATCAGTCAAAACAAATAAAATGCTTTATCAGAGATACTTTGGGTGTTTTAATTTCATTATCATATCTTCCTTGTGGATAAAAGCATCTGAGTCACATCTAGATGTCTGCCATGGCAGAGGTTCTAGATTTTCAGTGATGACTCCTCTTTCTGCACCAGTCCGAGCAAAATGCTGGTCCCAGAGCCCCAGTCCACAGCCACAGCCTGTTTCAGGGTGACATTCCACCTCTGCCTTAATGTTTCACAAACTATTGCCTTGATCCTGCAGTAAAATCCCAGGACTTCTCCGACTTTCTCCCGTTTCTAGACTCTGTGGCATAAGTTTAGGGTTGCTACTTACTAGCAGCTCCAGCTGGAAGAGACATCTTCTGACTGGATATAACTCATTATAACGTCATTACTGGAAATAACTCATTCAACCACCATATCTGCAGTCAGTTCAGAAGCCATAGGATCTCAGGCACAGCTCTCCAGTGTGGCAGAAAGACCAGCTAAGATTACCCATTTCCAGAAGTCACAGTGAAGCCGGTGATGGCTGGAAGAGGAACGCAGATGCAGCCTGGCTGCGGGCACCGCCGGCGCACAGCARGTCCTGAGCGTCCCTCAGTCCTTTGGTCCGAGCAGCTCTCCATACCACGAAAGATGGGCAACACTGGTACCTAGATGATGATCAAGCTGGGCTGATTTGTGGTTTTAATCAAAAGCAGTTTTGGGGGGAACTAGGGTCAAGCTRGGGCGTAGGGTCAGGTGTATGAAATAAAAGGCAAACACATTTGAACCTGAGGGACCTCCACCACATTACAAACAGTTCTTGTATTAGGAAAACACTTTCTCTTCCTTTCRAGTTCCTCACTGTGCTGTTTGCTGGGTCATCCCAGTTGTGCCGCGATGGGAACAGAGACACACGCCGTGGGCACCGCGTGGCTTTGCTGTCCCCACGCTGCCCCCGCTCCAAGCCAGCCCACAGGCCCGCCTGCTGGGGTTTTCACAACCATGGAAAAAGCTTGTCTCCTGCTTTTTCTGTGGAAGCTACAAAAAAAATTCCAATTCACACCAAATCCTTGTCAGTAATAGGCAACAACCGCATGCCAAAAAATGGCAATCATGAATTTCATCCTTTCTTAAACAGTACGTGCTGTCCTCCGGCTAAAGATGCTGCTCATGTTGCTGCTGCCTGCTGTAAAAATAGATATAAGAATATCTATTTTTACCATCTGAGGACAAACCTCTATTCTCAGCTACTCAAGAGCAATGCTACCACTCCCGACCTGCTGAGGGGAAGCATTGCAATAATGCTGGGAAGCAGAGAACGGCACCTGAAGTCTTCTTGCCAAGTTTTGTCCCTAACCCGCATGAAAAAAGGCAGGGTTAAGAATAAATCTCTGTGCAAGTCCATGCCTGAAGCTGCTGGGCTGGAAAACAAGGTACATGGGGGAGATTTTCCTTGTGCCTTTAAGGTGCACAAACGTGAGTCCTTCAAATAGTGGCGAGGGAGCCAGACCAAACCTGGCAAGTTTTGGTGTTCACACAGCTCCTGGAGCAGGCTGGGGGGCCTTGGCTGCCTGGGCAGCTGTTTTCAGGAGGGRCTCACTGACGTGCTGAACTGAAATGGGTGACGGATGTCTCCAGCCATGGGCCACCCCAAAAAATGTGCCCTGATCCCACGAGTTAAGGAGCGTGCYATCAAAGGGACGGGCATGGGGATGCACAAGGCTGTGACACAAGAGAGGGTTAAAAATTAGCAGCTCACTGGAAACCTTCCTGTGGTCTCTGTTAATGGTTAGCCCCAATTAAAATGTGCTCATTAAAAGGTTTTGCCTTACGTGTGGCTGGTCCTGCAACTGCAAAGAGCCAGCTCCATCTTGTGGCCAGGGACTCTGCCAAGTCGCAGAGAGGAGGGAGCGGGAGGAGGGTTTGATAGCCTGAAGGGTCCGTCCCTACTGCCTTGCATGGTGTATTAAGACATATTCTCTCTTCCTGCACATCTTGCCCCAAATAAACTGGACCCATTTTGATTAGTACTCCGGGAGAGCCACAAAAGCCAGGAGCATTTACTGCGCGCATCTAGCAGAGGGTTTCTCATATAACCCAAAGAGATTCCCTTCATATGCATGCATGTGGGGGAAGCATCATTAAATATGATTTAATATGTCAGCAGGTAGAGCCAGTTAGGCTCGGCTCCACTCAAATCTCTGGAAAAATTCCCACTGAATGGAGTAAAAGCCCAGGTCCCAAGCACTCGGGCGAGCAGAGTGTTCCAGAGGTACAAACGGCTTTCCAAGAAATTCACCCTGATCTGTTCAGTTTGGGCCTCATGATGCCCCATGCAGCTTTTTCAAATCTCAGTTCACACTTGGCTATTTAATCACTAGCTGAAATAAATCATTGGATTCTGKTTTTTTGCTTATTTTTCTGGCAAACAGTTTCTGCCCAGCATGAGCTTGCTGCAGAATCTGTTCACACCAACCTGGGGAGGACAAAACAGTTGAGAAATTACAAAAAGTCTACAAGGAAAGACCTTGCTTTGAAAAGAATAATAACGTACTGTTACACATGTGCAACACAAGCCCTGTTTCATTTATAGGAATGATAAATAGGCCCTGGTCCACAATTCCTCCCCAGGGACCCTTATTCCCATTAATGTCGATACAAGTTAGGCACCGAAATACCTGCTTGGACTTGACCCCTGATTCCCACCAATTTAAACATTCCTCTACKTGAGAGGGAATTAGGTACGTTAGCACTGTAATAACCTCTTGAATTTGTTGACTGTCTCAGATATGAGACATTTTTTTAAATTTTTGGCTGATTTACCCCATAAAAGGACCTCTATGCATAAAGGACTTCAGAGAAAGGCTTTTTTCCAAAGTCTCATTTATGCRTCAGACTTTCTTTCCCCAGCTACACTGGGCTATGCATGACTAAAGGAGAGGCAGAGATTCCCTAATGTTTAACCAGGCTCATGTCAGCGAGCACAGGGCAGGCAGCAATGGCACCGGCAAGGGTCTAGGGGAGCCATCTCAGGAGGGCTAAGAGCTTTCCTYGCCCTCCCCACCCCACCGAGACATGATGGATGTACTCTGGGAAGCTGTTAATGTCACTTTAGAAAACTGACTGCCAAAGCAATGACCAAACTGGGAAACCAGCTGGGACAAATGTCCCTCAGGGTGCTACCAGAGRTATTAGTGTTTCAGAACAGGCAAAAAAAGGAAGAAAATGCTTGATTGCCATAAATGCCCACCAAAAGCAACGTTGGTCTCTCCTCAGCCCTCTCTGGAGTCCTGGAGTCCTTCTTATTCCTCTCAGTGCCCTATTTTCCCTTTTCACCTTGTCTGGCCCTGGAAGACTCCCAGCTCCCCTGGGGAAATCTGCCGTGTTTGGGCCAGCAGCTGGGCAGATGTTTTCCCTCCGCTCCCCTTGATGTCGCCCACCTTGRTGGGTGCCGCGGGGGACACTGCCCGGGGTTTGGGGACACTGCCTGGAGTTTGGGAACAGAAAGAAGCAGGTGAGGCACAGCTCCTTTGCAAGCTGTTTTGCTTCCACCAGGAGAGGGAGGGTGGGAGCTGTTGGTCTTTGCTTTTCGTGAAGAGGAGGGGAATAGACTTTGCTCTCTAGAGGTTGCTCTTTGGAGCTTGCGTGTGAAAGGCAGCACCTTTTGGGCTYGAAAGCAGGATGCATTTTGCATTTTTTGAGTTATCTGCTTGCAAAAATTTGCCCTTGTTTCTTTTATGAGGCTGTTTYTACATAAACAGTAAAAAGCCCAGTGTACAGCACTTTACCTTGTCTCTCCACGGTTTATGAACAGCCTGGGCATAATTAGGGCATACGAGACACGCTATGTACGCGCACCCCAGGCATCACCTTTCAGCCATTGAATAAAGCAGGTCAATGAGTTCAGAAGACGAGAAACGTCCCCCTGGCCCAAGTTGTCCATCCAGCCCCAGGCTCTGCTCCAGGGGCTGCAACAGGAGGGGCTATCTTGGGGGCCTGACTCCTTTTACAGCCCCTTCCTCCAGCACCCCCACTTTCTCATCCTGTTGATAGAGGGTACATGTCTGTCATGCATTTGCATCCTTGAAGTTGCCTAATCTCTTTTTGAACCTGCAGATRCAGTGTCCGCAACCCCCTGTGGCAGCAAGTTCACCACCTGCGCCTGTAAAGTACTTTTTTTCTGTCTGCTTTACACCGACCTCCTTTAGCTTTGCGTACCCCCAAATTCTGGTGGGTGTTTGGCTGCCACCCCGAGTCAGTGGCTTCAGAGACCCATCAAATGATGGCTCAGCGYGTCCCAGTGAGCCTATGGGGTGTGATGTGCTGGCTGTGCCTGGGGACACAGCTGGGTACCGCAGCCCCCCATACCGCTGGGCTGCGCCGCTCCCTTGGGTCCCCTGGATCAGCACCGCCTGGTCCTGGTCACTTATTAACAACCACTTGATCTGTTTGACCTTCCACCTCCTGTTACCTAGTTACTTCACTTACTTTCCTTTACTCCTGCTACTTCTTTACTCCATGTTACCTTTTTACTTCCGATTGCTCTGGCTCCTCCAGCTGATCCACTGCAGAGTGTGACAGATGCGGGAAGCTCCGCAACAGCTTCAGCTGTAAAAACAGCCACAAAGAAATCACTGAGCTTCTCTGATACATCTTCATCATCCCCATCTGCCCCTTTTATACCCTTGTCAGCAGCATTCCCACCGATTTCCTAGCTGCCTTTGTGGCTTTGATATATTTAAAGAGCCTTTTATCAGCAGTTAGAGCATCCTTTGCAAGGCAATTTATGGATTCTTATTTTTAGCCCTATTTATTTCCTGTTTGTTACCCGATATGTTTTCTGGGTTTCCCTGTTCTTAGACCACTCTGGGCTTTCAGGGTTGGGTTTGGGGATTTTTTTGACCAGTTGCTGCAAAAAYCAGTATCTTCAGCTCACACCCCAAAACCTGGGAGGGAGAAGTCAATTTAATCCTTCTGGGAAACCTTAATAAGCAAAGTTGCTCCATCCGCAAACACCAGACACAAGGCTTTGAAACAGGGAGCATTACTGGGCTAAAAAAAAAAAAGGGTGAAGGGTGGGAAGCTGGGAAAAAATAGCAACTGATGACTTTGCAATTGCCAAACTGACAAATGACAGTCCTTCTCTCACAGGAGTGGCAGATGAATGAGGCAGTGCTAGGCTTGCCTCGCTTGCCTTTCTGTGGTTTGTGGCCCTGRACTAATGAACCCCAAATTTCAAGCAGGATCCTCTGTTCCTGTGTTGTGCCARGGTCCAGTCACCCTCCTGAGCCTGAGATGAAGCCAAGGTGGTCTCCCCAAAACCAGCTAGGGTCAGTGATGTTCACCGGGGCATCTGCCTGAATCCCTTCAGCCCTCACCTGAGTTTCCCTGAAAGTTCTCTGTCCCAGGGGTTTCTGTTGGGGAATCTGTTCCTAGCGAGGAGGGGAGCACTTCTTGCTAGAGGAGAGGCTCTTTTTCCCTTACCCCTGTTCCTCCTGTTGGAAGGAGTGCTGTCGTTCACCTTGAAAACACAAGCCATCAAAGTCAAAGGAAGTACTCAAGAAGTGAAAAGTCAAGCCCTTGGGTCTGCAATGGTGTCTTACTTTCATTGCTCACTCTTGTTTATGCCTCCAGCGTGGCACATCACATGCAGGATCTACGTAAAAACAGTCTCATAAAGGAAACAAGGAGTGGTTTTCACCAGCAGGTAACCAGAAAAATGCAAAATGCTTCCTGCTTTCACGCCTGAAAGGTGCTGCCTTTCACAGGCAAGTTTGGATGCTGGGCTTTGCTGGGGAGTGTTTGGATGCAGAGTTTTATGTCTCATTTTTGAGGCTGGTTTCAGACGTAAGCAGTGCGAACACCACAAGATCCGTCAGGCCTGATTAAGCCCATCCTCACCGCACTGTCCCATCAGGTTACTGTGTGACAGCTTCTCTAAGGCGGACCCAGGCTCTTACCCCACAGCCATCCSCGGCACCGTGCCCCTCCCCTACCACTCCGCATCGCTTGAATATGCTCAGGTGTATCCGGATAAATGAAYTGTGACTTAAGCGATCCCAGTACCCCCATACAAGTGTGTGTTGTAACCATGCAAACCTCTATCCCTGGCTCATTTAGCATTTTTTAGTACCCCCTGTGCAGATTTGCCAAGCAATCTCCCTAGTGTAATTTTTGGTCAGGACAAAAGTAGGTGGCAGACTTGAGTGGCACCATCTTCCCACCTCCTCTGCGGGTCACATGCCAGCAGGACGCCCTGTTTCTCCRGGGAGCGGATGGACAGGAGATCCCAGGACGTGAAACAAGTTGTGGCTGTTCTCTGAAGCCTCTCACCCTACCTGCAGGCATCTCCTCTCTCCCTCTGATGGGTGAGGGTCGCACTCAGCTCTGTTTCCCACACCCAGTTGGATTTTGAAGGATGGGCAGCTGAAACAAAGCATAAGCCAAGCAGCAGCAGTCATAAAACACCACAAAGAGCTATTTTCCATGATCACATTTCCCAACAGAATCACACATTGCTAATAGCCGAAGAGAAGTGAAATATCTGAGACTTTGCCCTTTCGGTACAGAATTCCAGTCCAGGTAAAATAGCTGTAGCAGCCTTTGAAATGCTAAAGAGTAGTAGGTTTACAGTAGTATCTGATAGCCCCTCCCCAGCACAGGCTAAATGAGAACTGGTTGCAGTTGCAGAAATTAGCTTAGACCTAGAGCAATGAAAATTCCTCTGCAGTTAAATGATGCAAACACCTGACTATTTTTGCTGCTTTTATTATCAATGACAGCAGAAGTCTAGATATCACACCCTCAATAAAGTTTTACTGCATTGAAGTTTTGTTTATCATTGAGCTTTCAGCTGTATTTCCAACCCCTATGGCTTTGAGAAAGAATAAGAGATAACACTTAAAAGCCTTTTCATGKGCCTCCATAGCAGTCTCCTGTTACATGTATTTTAAGGATCCTCTGCGGTAAGCTGATGGAACCAGGCAATTTACCTCAATGAAAGACCATGATGTTACTCTTGATATAGAGAAATCTTTTTATTAGACTCCACGTAATCCCAAGTTTCAGTCTGCCATACAAAGAAGGGGGAGGAGGGGGGGTATCCAAGCTGGTATTCAGCTGGCTGAATGAAGTAGAAGTCTACACTGAGCTTCATGGCTTTTTGCCATTTGTTCTGCCTGTATCCCACCCGTTTTTCAGTGCCTCACCCCATGCAAACTCCCCAGAGTGTTCTGCTGGCAGCAGAACCTTTTCCTGCTGCTGAAAAATCAGGAAAAAGGGGAAAAGGAAAGGGCTTAGCAGAGGGATTAGAAGCAAGGAGTACCTCCTGCACCCAGGGAATGGTGGGGACACACAGGGCTAAGAAAAAGAAGGGGGCAGCAGGCATGGGGGGCCATACATTAATGAAACTTGGGGAAGGGAGCTGGTCGCCCGTGTAGGGCTTTCTGAGCTGGAGGAGGGACGGAGCCTCTCTGCCTCTTGTGCTAAGGGTAGCTACCATGCCTTGCTTCACTCCTCACAGGTGAGTACTCTCAGAGGGAAAGTCAAGCAAATAAGACCAAATCTCTACCATCCTTCAAATAAGGTATCATGAATAGCTAAATCCAGCTAGCTCTGCTCACATGGAGTAAAGGTCGCCTTGTGCATGTTGAGGTGCACATAGCCAGTGGAGGGTGGCTAAGGCCACCAGAATGTGGTCTCCTACGGACACCTGCCAATGGCAGGCACTGTGCAGCCAGGTGAGAGCAGCAAAGGGGACAGGRGACAACTGGAAGAAAGAAATTCTGCCAGTTAACAGTGAAAACCCAGGAAAACAACAGAGAGAAACTTGCACCTTTCCTCACCAGGTGACTTCTCTGAACTGCTCATTGCAGGCAGTTCAGTGAAAGCAGGGTCTATCTTCTTTTGCTAGAGAAGCCACATGAGAAAGATCAGGACTGTTTAGTTCCCAGTTTTCAACCGCATAACTGGTGAGTGGGAGCTGGTTTTGATCACTGCAAGCACTGGAACAACCTGTCTGCGTGCACATCCTGGTAACCTCTACAGCCACATAGAGTGTTCTCTACCCCCAGCCCCTAAACTTGTCATTTAAGTCGGAAGACACTTCTTTTTTTAGCTGTGTGATATTAACAGACTGATACGCACAAAGCTGCCATCACAGAGAGAAGCTTGTCCGGCATTTTCAAAGGAGACCCAGCTGCACTAACTACACAATTCCCATTGAAAGCAATCACAGAAAATTGGTGCCAGCCCTACAACAATAAACATTTTAGCTTTATTAAGATTTAATAACATTTCTGATGGGAACCACTGAGTGACAGCTGGGTGCTGATGCAACCAGTCTGTGAACACTTGCGTCTAAACTCTGCACAAATTTTAACATAAAATAGTCTCTGGAGTTGTAAAAAAAAAAMCGCTTACACCACTGGGCAGCAATATAAAAAGCCTTGGTACTGAGAAACAATAATGTTTAATAGGAAAAGTTAACCTAGTTATATAAAAACCAAAACACAAAATATAACATGGAATTAAATGATGCTTTAAATTAACTTGATCTATAAATATATGTACATATTTGTGCATTATATATATTTTATATATGTAAGGACATGTTAATGGTAGTCAATAGATAATTCACACTCAGTAAAGTACAGTAAAATGTAGATACTTTTACAGATTAATTTATTGAGTGTATATAAGAAATGAAAAATAAAAAAACTTAAGATGATTCAATCAAAATGTAAAGAGTGCAAGAGAAAAAAAAAATGTTAACACTTTCCACAGGAGCCGAGAATGTAAAATCAACATCGTTGTGCAAGATGGAGAACAATAGTGTTTGTTTGAAGATATTGTTTCTTGCCATTGTATCGGGAAGGAAGGCTGCATAAAAGGTCAGACAAGTACCATTGTCTCACACAATGCATGTCAGCAGAGATCTGAACTGAATGCTTTCAGATAGGAAATACTGGGGGTTTGAGGAGGGGAAAAAGGCTGTATCTGATACAGTAAAGAGAAACAGGTTAGGTTCTCATGAAGAACAGTTTTGATCTCACTTTGTTCTGCCCAAAGCCATGCAGGCTGCCTGTAGCCGAAAAGGAGTGAGCACAAATACAGGCAAAGCTCTGGGTGCTGACATTTTTCAGCATCACACATATTGTCTGGACCATCTTCCAGAAGAACTGAAAAACAGCAGGGTTAAAATCCTGGTATCTTGTCTACACTCACACTCTCGTGCCAATGTACTGGCCTCCTGAAAGAAGTCTAATGTTTACTGGAGCTTGTTAGTTCTTTTAAAAGTCGTCTTCTTCCTACCCTCTGCTTCATTTTTCCCTTATTTTGGAGAGTTGTCCATGATCTCTTTCAAGCAGGGGTCTTCCTTTAGAAAATCTTCAGAGAATCAGGGGTTATGGACTTCGTTGTCTCTTCTGCTGAAGTAACTGCATTGGTGAGAGGCTGTGAAACTCTTTGGTCTGACCCATTGTCACGGTGGTCGTCCATCCTTCTACTGCTCTGGTCGCTTAGTATCTGCTCTGCACCCTAAAGCCCTCAGGCTCCCGTGATATTCCGTACTACAGAGAATTTGGACAAGAAAAGAAATAAAGAGTAGCTCTGGGTCAGAAAGCTCCCTTCTCAGAATAGTTCAGCACATGGTAGCCCTCCCTCTAAGTGACACACTAGCCCTCAAGAAAAATCAAATGTATTTTACAGGCAGATTTTAATCAGTGAAAAGTTGACATCTTTGGAAAGTGAGAAATGCCAAAATCCATGCGAATCTGATCAATCAACTAACTGAGTAGATGTTTTCCTTCTCTTTTAATTGGCAGCTTTTTAAAAACTTTTTTTTTTTTTTTTTTTTAAACATCAGGTTTCTGTGTTGCTTCTATCACGGTTTAGGCCTCAATTCAGCAAAACACGTAAGTGTATTACAATTAAACAGATTTTCTTCACTAAACAGGGGTAGTTTCTGGCACCGCAGAGGTGGAGCTAAAATGTCATTTAAATGAGTTTTGATGGACAATGTGCTTCCCATTTACTGGATGCGTGCAGAACCCAGCAAATCAATCATATCACAGCATAGCACTTATCAAGCCCCTGCTCCCTCCGCAGCTCCCTTGGACAGTTCAAGGATAAAACAGGCAGTTTTTTCAGAACAGACCTTCCAGCTAATGACACGCTTCTGCTGAACAGGCTCCTCTGGGCTATATCGATGCAAAAGCTGTGCTAGCTTTTTCGTGGCGCTTTTCACTTTACCCCTTTGCAATGCTGCAGCAACTGCAGAGGCTCTTGCTGTGAACTAGGCAGTGGCAGGGCAGGTGGGAGGACACCGGCCCTCCGGGCAGCTGTGCCAGCTTAAGCTGACTGTGAATCTGGCATGAGGCTGCACCTGGGAAGTGCCACTGCAGCACCTATTGACACTACAGCTGGCTTAAAAGAAGCACAGGTTTTAACAGCCTGTGATGCTTGCATGCTTGCGTGCCTGTGCTGAAGGATGTGTTCGGTCAACACAGACAAATGTCCTACGACACAGCAGACCACTGGGCAGCCAAACTGTTGCTCTGACCCTTGCTTTTCACATATCCCTCCGGTGACTCAAGGATGACTACTGGGGCTTTAGAAAGGTCTTCATGAGTGCTGATCTCTGTATTAGGGAATTTTTTTCAGCTGCAGCTACAGTTGTTTGGTTGCCTTTATACCACTTTGGCCTTCTAGATCAAGGGAGGATGGACACAGTGGGGTTTAGGTTCCAGGTTGTCTGTAGCCCACAACGCTACAGTTCAGGAACACAATTCCTRTAGGCCTGTGTGAAACACTTACCAAATCATCATAATCCCTCTCCGGAAAATGACCTCTATTTGAGGAATGCATCTCATATGGATTGTTTGGCTGATATCCTGGGTTCGCATGGCCAGAAGTGGTCTGGACTCTGGGGAACATCATGGTCTGTCTACCATCAAAGGTATCATCTGAGTTGGAATATTCTGACTTTATCAGTCTCTTCTTCTCTGGATGTGGTTTGTGTTTGGCTCTTCAGAGGAAATGAAAGAACAAAGGAGGTTTTAAAAGACRTTTTAGTATGCCTTACTTATTGAGTAAGTCCAACTTGCTGAATTGTCCACTCCCACCTTATTTTGAATGCTCAGTCCTGTTCTGAAACATGCAACAGATTTTTCTAGCATACCTATTGCAAAACCTTTGTTATTAATGACAGAGTGCAAAGTTTGGCATCTCTTATCATAGATGGGGCTAAGCTGCTAGGAGAGACAGAGGCGGACTTTGGACTCTTTCAACTAGTTCTGAGAGTGAAGGAGTTTCCTTGACCACCACTAGCTCTAACTGACTATTCAGAGGAAAAAATGAGGCATTCATTAGGCCCAGTTACAAAAAGTTGCCCTCGTGCCTGCAGCCAAAGCTGGACACTCAAACGATGCATTTGAATTGCCTGTGATCACAGGCCCGTACATCGCGCACACACGGCACCAGCTTGTGCACCTGCTGGCGAGCCATGCCTGCTATGGGTGGTCTTGTAGGCATCTTTACCTGGGCAGTGCTGAGAGCAAAGGCAGAGGAGCTGCTTGAGTGTTTCTATAACTATTGTGTGGAGAGAAGTGAGGACGTGCAATTGGGCATTTGCCAGTACACCAGGAACAGCAAGCTTTAATTGCCACTTGTATTGAGCTGAAAGGGGCATGCCAGGCCTTGAGCTGAAGTGCTAGCAGGGAAAGCTGCAGAGGGTCTGAATTTGGGCCACACAGTCTTCTGATATCAGTATTCTTCTTCAGTCTCATCCAGATGCCATATCAGTACTGGCTAGGGCAGGATTAKGATTAATGGGTCAGGTGTGTATTTTGAAAGACTTGGCTGAAGCTTTCATGGGCAGATTCATAGCAAGAGAGTAAATACTTCTGGGGAGAGCACACAGGCAAAACCAAATTCTAATGGCTACATGACTCAAATGAACTTGTCTGCCCAACTAGGCATGCAACCACATTCACAGCCCTGCCGCTCTCTAAATTTCTGCTTAGTTCTCTAGGAACATGCATCAATGCAGCTTCTATTCAATTGTCAGAAATAATCTTACCTTACTGAAACAATAGAGACTGCTATCACTAAACTCAGGATAATTGCTCCAAACACTGTACCCACTATTATAAGGATGAGTTCACTATCTGGAAAAAAAAAAAAAAAAAAAACAAAAAAGAAACAGCAATTGAAAACTCATGGTAAATATTGCAAATCAAGTCCTCAAAAGAAAGAAAGAAGGAAAGAAAGAAAGAAGGAAGGAAAGAAAGAAAGGAAGAAAAAGAAGGAAGGAAGGAAGGGAAAGAAGGAAGGAANAAAGAAGGAAGGAAGGAAGGGAAAGAAGGAAGGAAGGGAAAGAAAGAAAGGAAGAAAGATCTATGTTACTCATTCCCAGGCTCCTGGTGCTGTCTCAGTACAACTGTCTGTGGACACAGAAAGATGTAAATGAAGGAACTGATCTGCATTAAAAACCGTCTCTTCTGGATGGCTATTTTGATCCCAGCTCAGGTTCCTAATCCCATGCACTGAATGGCTTCACACATAGTTGTTCCAGTATAGCTGAGAGACAGTAATAACTGGGAGGGCATAGGGGTTGCTTAAACTAGTATTGCTGCTAAAATATGTAGTTCGGTGTCAGATAGGCTCTCCCCATGCTCTAGGCACATAAGGCATACTGATTTGAGATGTCTATTATGTGGCACTATGAACACTGCATAAATATCCCATATCTGAATAAATGTTTGGCAAGGAAAATTCATTTTCCCTGATCTTGCTGCAGAACCGGAATGACTAAGGGAGGAAGACCTGGATTCTGCATATCTTCCTTCAACTGTCAATGGAATTGCTACTAAAACCTAGACTTAGCTCTGCATAGCCATGGTAAGGAAAAAAATAAAGGAGAATTGGGTCCTACAGGGCATAATTTCAAGATAAGGGTGTGAAGAGTAAGACAGTCTCTTGAGCTACCCAGCCTTACTGGTGGTACCTCCTTGAAGATCCCAGTTTGCCATTTAGTATACTGAATGCCTATACTGGAGATACACAACATGAAACCACCAACGGTGCCATTACCAGCAAAACAATCCAGCGCATTTAATCATAGGAGCATAAAGCAAGACAACAGGGAATATGATTTCTCAAAGGAACATTATGCCAAACACATATATAAAGTATCCTTGGTGATTGCTCAGCAAAATTTCTACATCAGTACCCACCAAGTGCCATATGRAGAAGATGAGGCTATAAATGGCATTTATTATTAGCAGGTCCCAAATTCGTGTTTAAGTTCACAATGTGTTGATTTTGTGCCAATTTAGCATTTTCATTTGCTTTATGAAAAAGGCCTTAAAATTMGCAAAACTTTCTCTCGAAAAATAGGTTCCATGTGATGAAAAATATCCTTCCTGCCAAACATTTACACCTGGCAAGATTCTTTGTGCTGCACTACAACTACCGTTAGCCAATCTCCAAAACTTTAAGGCAAAACCAGAAGAAAACCCTTGAAGATCTCATAGCTGCAGACACAGCTATGTCAAACATGGATAAGTTTAAGAATGCAGCAGTGTGAGACTCGAAAGGGCCACATGAGGATATACCTTTTGCTCAAATAAAGCCAAAGGAGTTCTGAGAAGTGAAGAACCATGAGTGTTCATTTTTCAACCTGCCTTTGACTGTATTAGATGTTCKCAGTTTAGGCACATGCAAACACTAGAAATCATGAAGACTGTCCTTTCCTAATCTATACGATGGTGGAAACTGGAGAAGGTGCAGCAAACAGCTGCAAAGCTGCCTCAGAAAATGGAAAAGGCTTTGGAGGGCCAATCTGATTGGCTTGTCCAGATGATTACAATTATGGGATAACACAATCAGGGCCATCATCTCTTCACCAGTATAGAATACTAGATACTATGGAGTGCTTGCTTGCAAAGTAAAGCACAAACAAGAACCAGTGGTTGGATATTAAAGCAGAAATATTTCAAATGAAAGTAATCCACTGACGTTTTAATAGATTAACTACAGGAGAAACTAGTCCATTAGTGGTGCTGAGTTCAGCATTGCACGTCTTTAGATGAGGACTAAACGATTTTCTATCAAATAACCTGTATTTGACTAAAAACTACTGGGCTTAATGCAGAGGTCATTAGAGGAAATGCTACTRTCTGTCTGAACATGAGTTTCAAGAAAGATAGTTCCTTCCAGGCAACAGTGGAATTGCTCTCATTTTTTTCCAACATTTTCCTGCTATCAATACAGGATGGTGGCACCCCTAAGGGCTACTACTYGTTATTTTTGTTATCTCAGCCAGATTAAACATTACTGGGTATTTTTCCATGCTGTAATTAAAAATCAGAAATTCTTGTACTTACTGTTATTGCAGTCCTCTCCAGAGTAGCCCACTGGACAACTACATGAGAGAAAAAAGGGGAAAGAAAGAAAAGAAAAATAATGTCATTAAGCAGATGATCACAAAACAATAGTATATTTCCACCTTTTATCAACAATTTCTCTGCAAGGTGCGTTCATTACAGGTTTCCTCTTTAATGCTATCTTAATATTGAATTGTTTAGTTTCTTTGTTAGAGTAAAACAAGCTGATATTTTCAGAATGATTGGTGAGCTGAGCACTCAAAWTTTCAGGTTCTCAGCCTGAAAAATGTTAAAAGGGCCTAGTTTCTCCAAAGAACTGAGCCACTTGGAATTGCTGCCCACTGTCTTTTTCAAAAGCCTCAATATAAGGTCTATAATGCCTGGCAGCTCTTTATTTTCCTCCCATACTAGTTTCATATATTTAAAATATATTGACTTTATGGTAAGAAGTATTCAGTGTGTAGCAGCAATAACWACAAGAAGAGCTGAATTAATGGATATGGGGAGTAAGGTCCCTCTGCTTATGCACGGGAGCAGAGCACAACCAGTCACCTACTCAACTTCACCAGCAAACAACACTGCTCTGTTCTGGTTCTGAGCTGACAGAAATACCCGCAGAGGGAAAACCAAGACGAAATAACATAGGTCTGAAAGTTATCAGGAAACAGAGTCCCCACTGATATCAGTGGAAACTTTCCAGGGATTTGAGGCAAGTCTTGCTCTAATGCCTGTTGCTTACTAAATGCTTCAGCACACCAGTTCCCAGGGCTCAATTACTCTGAGGTAATAGTTTMTGGTTTTGTGGGCAACCCACAAAATAAGCATGAAGTAGTTTATCCTCTTCACTGACTCACAGATGATCTTGGATGTCCTCGGCTTTCCTCTGAGGTATTATGAGTGCACCTCAATGGCTAATGCCAAGCAGTTAAAATGCCATAACTTGTGACACCATGGGAATTTGTCCACCTGCTAACCACCTTAGGCACCTCTCTGCTTCATATAGCTGCAGGCTGTTCTTCTAGATTGAGAGTGATCCTGTCTTAGATGTTCTTCTCCCCTATCTTTGCCTAGAACACAGGAACGCAAGAAAAAGCTGTGTACTCACGATACACATTTTTCATTCTTCTTTTCAAAGTTAGGCATGCATTTGCATGTTGGAACTCCTTTTTCAATTGCACAGTACATGTTTTCTTCTGCAGAACAGTCTTTACTGCAAGCTGTATTTTCAGAGGGAAAAAATACAGAGTGAATTGAAGATAGCCCCAAAAAATCAATGTCGGAGAAAATTCCACCCTCTCTTTTTTTTTTTTTTATTGCACTGTAAACACACACAACTTTGTTGTGCTTCAAAGCACCAGAATGGCTTTTTTAGGGGTATACCTATGTAGAACAGAACTGAAATACAACAGCACAAAATTAAAAGTAAACGGTCTTTGTTTAAACGATCCAGCTTCATCAGAATGGAAGTCTGGCTAGGCTGCATCTCACATAGGCAAGCAATGACCTGCAGTTTGATCTCACAGCAGATGATTTTTATTGCAACTGATCTAAAACTGGGACAGATTTAGACAGGTTAGGGGCCACAAAGGCCTACACTGGGTCACATCTCACTGGCCTTTATTGTAGCCAGCTTTCACAATTTTATCATGAGTGTTTGTTGTTTTTCTTAAAATCTCATATCTTAGACTTTTTTTCTGTAGTGTGAAAATTTTAGTTTTCATAAGAAGAAAATAAAGTACATCTCAGAGCTGTGGAGGATAGCTAAAATATAAACAGAGTACTCATTAAAAGATTCAAAACCAACAAGCAAATAAAACCCCAAGAACTAACAGTTCTTAAAAATCACATAAATCATTCTTCCCACAAAAACCCGTCTAAACACAGGTAATGCAACCCTAGAACTACCAACAAGGGACAGAGCTTTAACCGATCATTGTAGTGCATCATGAGACTTCCAGTTCTGTCAGCGTCCCTATAGCTGCCTCCAGGTAGTACGTAGAATTTATTCCCAAAATATGTCCTAGCAGAGAAGCTGTGAATATAGGACTCAATTTGTTCCATCCTTTACCTATTAGGTTACCGCAAGTTTAACAATGCATTTAAAGAGTTGCCCACTTACTGGTTTCAGTGATAATTTTCTCAGGCTTTAGCAGTTTACTATACTGGAATAGAATTAGGGATGTGTTTAAAGTGAAACGTGAGAATGTGTTTCTATGGCTTTCTTAATAAGACACACATTCCCTGATTTTTAGAGGCTGGCCCATTTGCAGAGCGCCCTTTTCAAAAAGGGACTGAAACAGGGAATAACCAGGTCAGCCTTTCAGGGATAGATAAAGTAGCAAGGTTCTTACCTGAACAAGAACGATCATCCCATTCTGTCTTTGTGAAACCACTTTTGCATATGCATTTTGGAAACTCATTTTCTTCGCAGTATGTGGTTTTGGCATCACAATTAAAAGCAGCACAATAGGTTGTAGCTTTGAAAGAGAAACAGGAAGCAAATTGAGTACTAATAATATAATTTCATAGAAAGCAGTACACTTGCTCAGTAAATGATAAACCAATTATTTAGCAATTCTGGAAAAAACTTTTAAGTCCTTTTTTTTTGGGACATCGATACTGCAGGCATTTGGACCAGCCCTTTCTTTTCCCTTGCTCTTTACCAGTTCAGGTCCTGTTTCCATCCCATCTTCTGACCTTGTGTTTCTCAGCCTCCTTACTACTGCCTCCAAACCTTCCTGCCCCCCAGTCCATAAAAAGGGAAATTCTACCCATAAGTTCATATTCTGAACACTGACTTTCTGACTCAACTTAAAAAACTACAGAAAACCCCCTGCACTATTCCCTTAGTTTTTTCTACAACTGAACTGTGAGGCCCAGATCCCATACAGTTCTACATAGATATAAATGTTTATGAGCATGCAGCTCATTTCATGAGCAATATTAGTATGCTGTTTGTCCAGCATGTTGCTCTTTAGATCCATGTCCCAGTGGTGGCAATGGTTTACAAAGCTCACTGGGTGGCCTGCAGTGGAGGGATGTCATTACACTGGTGTTTTGTGAGCTCTCAGGTTTTTTCTATTTCCCCCTCACGTTTAGGACTAGCACACAGGAAATGTCATGGGTGAGGTGGAGACAGTCACCTTCAGAGACAAAACGCAGACTATAAGCCATGAAATGGATTCCTTTAATTATTAGCTACGCCTTTTGCAAAAACTGATTTTGAAACAGGAGCATATTAAAAAAAAGAGAGAGAAAAAGATCTGTATTTTATTTAGAAAATCATTCTCGAAGTATTGCACTTTTAGTAACGCAAGACTTTACTGATTTAGACCAATGAATCACTTAGTTCAGTAGCCAATCAGTGAGGCCTCATTTCAATTACCATATTTAATTATGGAAGAAGTAGTCTAAASAGAGTTTCATCCTATTTTGCCAGTAAAATACTGACTTATTCTCAGAAGCACAATTTATGTCTGTATATATTTTGTCCTGTTTTTTCCAGCCACTTAACACTCAGCAGGTTAAAATCAACATGCCATTGCTTTCTTGGGAATAAGTATTTTCCTTCTTTTCTTTACAGGAAGTAGAAAGCCTTAATAAGACAAAAAAGCCCAGCACTGAATGGTTGAGTCTTCAAAATCATGTGAGACTGAACATTCAGCTCCTTAAAATCAACAAGGCTTATGCTCTGATGGACTTTGCTGCACACAGAAATGTTCTAACCAGCTTTGAAGATAGGAAGCTCTGTTTCTACTGATTATTTACTCCTACAGTAAGGAATTACATACCTCTGTACTGAGTGACATAGGGCGAACTTTTTGTTGCATTATTTATTGCAGAACTAACTGTGTCGTTGTCTACAGTTGAGTTCTCCATAAACAGGTTTGTCACTGTTACACTCACTGGAAGAGAAGCTCTGTCTTCTTTTAGAGATCTGAGAAGTACAAATAGCGTCATTTTAAAGTCTCATATAATCCATATGGATAGCAAGCTAGATGCAAAGACAAGAAAAGATTTCTGCCAAATCTCCCTCTCTCCCCTAGCTTCTTTCATCCCACAATGTAGGTAGTTGCTAAGACACCTGAAAATGAGTTCAAGTCTTGCTTAGAAATACATTAATGGCCATGTTTCCAGTAGATCCAGGTGTAAATAGGTAGCTGGTAAGCAAAGGCTGTTGGATTTAATGCTAACAACATCACTCCTTTGTGTGCTGTTGGCTTGCAACTGATGTATTTTTACTGGGCTAACCTCAAGCCAGCTGCAGTGTGGAGGACCTCATCTGTTAGACCCGAACTTTTACATGCTCACATCAGCCTATGGTGTCATCCAGGCATGACATGGAGAACCCATCCTGAAGCGTGGTGAGGATAATTCAGTGTATGACCGCAATGAATTCAGAAGGGCCTGTTTGCAATGTAGAGGTATCTATGCTTACTTTACGCTAGCTGGGTTGGGTTCAGCTGGACAGCAATCTCCCTAGGGTGGGGTGGAGAACAGCAGTAACTACCCTGTTCTTCAGCTGAACTTTGTGCTGCTGGCATATGCACACAAATACCTTTAAGTGGTAGATTGCTGTAGTGCCGTAAGAGGTTACTGTGCCGCATGTGTTTGTCACAACCGCTCTGCTCGAAGTTACTGCCCTCACATCTCTGCTAGAACAACAGTCTGCTTAACTGCTTAATCCATGGGTTCGCTGAAAGGGTTTACACTGCCGTGTGTGCTAGCATACCAGGTTTTGGTTGATGTGAGTTAGGGAGCACTCACACAGAAGCTGGCAGAGTTCTGGGGACAGTAACCTGTAGCAGATGGGGATGGGAAGAGAGGGACATCTTACAGTGGCCACCTACATCAGCAAAGGACCTATGCCGACAGCTAGTCACCACAGCCCATTCAGTAACATCTTTGCTCAGCCTGCCATCAGGAGAGACCAGCAAATGCACAATGAGATGCAGTGAGCTTCTGCAATGAGGGTGTTTCTTAAATTAAACTGGGACTCCAACTTGGWCCTGTTCATAGGAACCTCAGAGTTAACTGTTACAATTTCAGAGRCATGTCAGGTATCACAGGGACTGCTAGTTATAGCAGTGCTATATCCTACATGGTGCTAAAAGTGGGAGATCCACTGTGGAGCTGTCTCAGCTGGCCCACTTCACAGACATATTGCAAATCCATGGGGTAAAAATGGGGCCAGCATCCCAGAAACTTTAAAAATACAAAAAGAATGCCCTCATTTAACAGGAGGCATACTGAACTGAACTCATCCCATATCCTTTCTTGAACTGAGTACTCCATGGGGAACAGATTAAAATGGGGTGTGCGGAAGCACGCACTGTGCAAAAAACAAATTGGCAAACTTACTGAATTTCCACAATGACAGTCTGTGCAAAGCCTGTTAAATTGCTGAAGGCATCGTTAAACTGTAAAAGATAAATGAATTGGAGTTAAWCGTAAGCAAAAACATAGACCAAAATCACATGAAGCGCTGAGGCTTCAACTGTAAAGTTTTAATCCAGAACATGCTACTGTAGGCAAGCTGATCTGTCACATCCACCGTGCAAGGTATTGCAGAAGAGGAGTGGTGGGGTGGTGCTGTAAAATGGGGAATACAGGAGAGAAGTGAAGGGATGGAGAGACACAAATTGAATGACTGTCAGGCAGTGCCGTAGGATTGCCTGGCTGGATAGCTACAGATACTCATCGCTTAGAAGGGCTTCTCTGAGGCACCAACCTATGTACAAATAAAGGGAAGAGGGAGAAGTAGGCATCCTTACAGATAGCACSTGTCCCTAAGATGCAGTGAAGTGGGATTCTCAGGGACTGATCTTGTGGGGAGAAGAACAGCACTGATGAAAGCACTGGGGGTTGGATGGGGTCAGTAGAAAAGTCACTGCTCTCCCTCATCCCGTGTGAAGCACGGAACAGCTGCCTCCAGCTGCCACACAAGCAGGAGGCACCATGAGAAAAGGATAAGATGCCCAAGTCAACTGAAATGAAAGATAAACTATCCTTCTTTGTAATAAAACAAAAATTATTTTCTATCCTATTTTCACTTTTGCATACTGCTACATATCTATTCTAGTGCTGCATATCATGCACTCCTGTAGCCATGTCATGAAAAAATGTTGGACAAAAAAGTTGCAGAAAATGTTTTTTAACATTCTGGAGGGACAATTTTTGGTTACTTTCTGATAAAACATTCATAGGAAGCAATATAATAACATGAAGAATTTGATAACCATTTTTGATGAATTCTCATTAGTATTTGGTGAATATTTTTTGATTAGCTGTCTGGTAGAGTTGCATACCTCTTCTTCCTTACTTCCACAAAGCAACATAAGCAAATCCACTTGTTTCAATGTGGCAGTATAAATTAAACTGTTCATCTTATTTCTCCAGGAAATCCATTACCACATTTTTTCTATAATCATAGAATGCTCAAAATGTGTAATATCCATTTCACTAATAGGATTAAAATACTAATACTGATATGCTTATGGAAGAGGCTTATTGTTTAGGTATTTAGACACAGCTGGACAGCTATTCTGAAAAGTTTGTGCTGTGTGGAAACAATAGCTTTCTTTAAAAAAACCTAAAATTGTTGATTTTTACTCATACCACTGAGTATTACTGAGCCCTTGGCAAACAGCGGAGGTCAAAAACTAAATGAGTTGCAAAACTTCACTCAGCCCCATGGTTTCTGGAGAGGGAATGGTGAAAGTTACAGAGCAATTTATGTAAGAACTTCCCAGAATAGAAGTGGCACTAAAAATGCAGATATTACTTATTTCAGGTACATCACTTCAGCAAGAGCCATGCATGTACTCATCTGAGGGCAAAATTCAAGTCTTTTATGAATAAGTCTAAACTAGTGTGAAGCATTCTTTGAAAGAAGKAGATTTCTCAAGTGAAACTATTCTAGGCTCCACATTAAAGACAGCGTGTATCCTCTCTGTCTGCATGACATTCAGGATAGCATTAAATATACAAAAAAAAAATCATCGTCACTCACAAACATTGTTATAAATTGGAACACCTCTTCATACTGCGTGGAATTTACAGTTTGAGCACTATTACTGTAAATAACGTCTTTCAGTGTAATGACCCCTGGGAATATACTCCCTGGAATGAGAACAGAGAATATTAATTAATTAGAAAGCATTCAAATAAGTTGGGTTTCACCTTAGAGTTCTCCAGCCTTCAGAGATGGGGAAATACAATGCCGAAATCAATCAGTGCTATTCTTCATATACTGGAGGAGTCAGYAGGGGACAAATGTTTGCTCAATCAATTCAGCCACAACGGGGGGCCATACTCTGGCTACCTGGGAAGYAGGCAGGATCCTCAGCTCAACCAAACTGGCCAGACTATGAAACTGAACAACGTTAAACTGTAAGCATGGCCTGAAGCTAAAAACAGTCTCCATCTGAGGTGTTACAGTATTTAGTGAGAAAATATCTATATTAAGGACTTCAAATTTGCAGTCACAGCCACTAAGCAGCTAATGTGGTTCACCATATCTGAGAAAGTGATTCAGTATCTACCTGCTTCTTTAGGCTCACAAGTAAATTTGAGAATCCTGCTTGCTGGCACTTAAATAAGAAGCCCCATTTGCTCACATGCTTGACCATTAGCAGCATCTCAGAGACACACTTCAACAGGACTGTGGTGAGTGTTTAGCAATAGGGAAAATCAAGCCGGTTGTTCAGAGGTCTTCATGGGTTTGGGCGTTTTTAAATCCTGGCCATTAATATGGTCAGGTTTACACTTGCATATTTTCCTGCTTTTCACCCATTTTAATCTCCAGCACCCCTAACAGAGAACTCACCTTCTTTTCCTAGCACATTAACCTCTTTGGCTGTTACTGTTTTGTGAGATAACAATCTAGGTCATTGTAGCAGAGGCTGCAAAGCAAGGCATTATTCAGCAGTCACTTTCCCAGACTGATTGTTTTCAGTTATAACATGAGAACAAGGGATATGGGAAGAAAAATTAACCTGAGCAGTTATCYGTGAAGTAACTAAAAACATAGATTGCCCTTCTGCAACTCACCTCTGTGACAATCTTTGTTGCTGTAGTAGAATCCATATTGGCACTGGCAGATAAAAATGCTATGTAAAGCAACACATTTAGCCAAATTTGTTCCACAAGGGTATGGGTTGCACAAGTCTGATACAAAGATGAAAGATATTGAAGTCAGGATTTCTATGAAACTGCAATAGCCAGGTCATATATAAAGTAGTTCATATATTGAATAGTTCATATATACTTCTACTAAAGGAAACTACCAGGTATGTTTTATAGAGTATAGATGCAATTAAAGAGCACATAGCTAGGTCTTGCTTGCTTACTGTCTGTATAGTAACTGTTTTCCCTACACAGTCCAGCAGGATATCAGAGTGAGGACACAGAGTAAGGCTGAAATTCATTATCTGTCATACTGAGCACTCACAATCTAACTCTAATTAATAAAACTAAAACCAAAACAAATAAAAAAAAGTATATTGAGGGTTGCCAAAATCAGTAACTAAGTTAGAAAAAGGCACACTACAATAGCCTGTGTGTCTTTAATACTGCACTGGTATGTACTTCCTTATTTATAATACAGTGTCATGGTAGGGTCCTTTACTGCAGACTCATCAATAAAATGAAGGCAAGCAAGTTAATCACCATAGCATACATACCTCAATAGATATCAGAGTAAGCTGCTAAGGAATTTGTTGCAGGGCTTAGAGCTGTCACCATAATATGACTAACTACATTAACTGGCCACTATACCATAATTCTATAGCAGCAAAACTGGGATGGGGACTTGGTGGGGGTATGGAGGATTCCTGGGACGGAC